>JBCFYV010011172.1:21750204-22157895 GCA_039000515.1 Timema cristinae
AAAATTATATTTAAGATAAATGTACTTTGATACAAGAGGTAGGAAAAACCGCTCATTTTGACTTTGTTAGCGCAAAGTTGTCAAAATGTTGTAAATCACTACAATAAATAGTATATTTATTATTAGTAATATAATTATAACCAACTTTGGTGAACGCGTGGTTCAAGCAGCCACCCTCGCAATAGACTGTAACGGCAATTACGGGAAGGTCGGGATTTGAATCCTGGTCGGGCGTATTATGGGGTCGTGCTTGGTGATAGAACATTGGCGCGCCAAGCCAAAGGTCCCGGGTTCGATTCCCGTGTTCAGGCACCATTTTTCAAATAATTATAATTTATGTATCCAATTTCCCTCCACGCAAATGCGATACACTTACCCTAAATCCAACCTAACCTCATTCCTAGCCCGAATGGTGCTATAAAATACATTTCTTATTACTATCAACACAAAGTTATTCTAGCAAGCAATTTAACTGTGGTCGATGCTGGGTGAAATGATGTGTTTGGAAGGGTGCAAGATACAATGTTACCTGTTCCCGGTGAATTGACGACCTCCATGCACTCCACACTATACAGACTAATGAACGCGCGCGCGAGAACCGAACCACGGTGGCTGGCGTGGCGTCCGGCCGGTGGTTAATTAATCGCGCAACGGACCACCTGGCCCGCTCACCGCCTGACGCTACAAACGAAACAACACCGCCCGGCACAAGTTTTGACGCGAGGCCACCCTAAAAATTATGACATGAAGGACTAGACGCAGGTTCGCGCCCAGCCGGTAGCGTTGAGGGTGAACATTATATCAACCATAGTGAGAGCCTGTATCAAATGTGGTGAGAGCCTAAATTCATCAATGATAAAGGCCCGAATCAACTGTATTGAAATCCTGAATCAATTGTAATGAGACACTGAATCAACTTCAATAAGACCTTGAATCAGCAATAGTGACACCCACCTCGACGGGCTTGTTGGTTTAGGAGTACATCTCGTATGTCGACTACCCGAAAGTCGAGGTCTTTGTGTTTCTCTTATATGTACACATCAAAAAGGCTCTAGATATAATTATAATATTTCAATTATTCACAACAAAACCAAAATTAGTTTTCATCAACTAATATATTTCTCTTTAGAGCTTAGTGGACACCTTTCTAAATAGATAGATGGTGGTTAAACCCCTCCAGACAACACGACCCAGAGCGGGAGTCCACCAAGAAAATCATCGCAGGAAACCGATCGGTCACTTACTATGAGTTGCCCCGTTTCTCGTCTAAACAAGAAACCTATTTTTTATCAGTCGCGAGAATGTCGTCGTCTGATGGGGACCTGGTTGTTGGCTACATGTACTTAAAAGCTCGTTAAAAGGCCCGGAAACAATTTTGAGTTCATCAGGATTTTTGAGGGGGAGGGGGGAAGAAGTCTGAAATTGCCAGTGATGTCAGCGATCCTGCTAAGTTTAAACCAAACTACCGTGAAGCAGTCACCCAGAAGTGAAAACTTAAGCCTGCACAAATGGATATAAAACCCCGCGTACAGCTCCAGATGTTTGGTCTCCATACGATGTATCGCCCAGCGCTAAAGTCGTAGTCTTCTCGGTGGAAGAGTGAAGCATTGATTGAAAGTTGCTTGGTCGTGAGTGATTAATCGCTTGGTTTTAGTCTTCTCTGTGGACGAAGGGCCCTAAGGGTCACATTTATAGTCTAGCCACGGGAGTTGACTAACTAATAATCTAGATTATTTTATTATTATTATTATTATTCTTATTATTATTATTATTAGAACCGCGTATTACTTACTACCCGTTCGGGTTATACGCACTTACGCTAATGTGTAATGGTAGAGGGATTGTGAGATGAAAATGGAGGACCTACAGTTTAGAGTGGGATCCAAACCACGGTGGAGGCCTGGCACTCCACACAGTCACAAGTTTGATTAATCCAAGCCTTGTCAGAGGTGAAGGAAGGGTTTGGCAATCAGATAAATCTGTGTCGAGACCAAGGATTGAACCCCGGACCCCCAGCACAGAAGTCCGACACCTTACCCCTAGACCGCCAAGTCACCGACCAGTCCAATGAAGATATATGTACAAGGGTATTCAGATCTCCGGGTAAAACGTTATATAGATTGCAAGAGAGTGAGCAGTAAACTTAGGGTCAGTGACGTCATAATTGGCATTGTGTGCACCTGAGGGGTAGGCAACTCATCACTCTTCAGCACATGAGGTGACCTGGTGGTCTAGGGGTAAGGTGTCGGACTTCTGTGCTGGCGGCCGGGGTTCAATCCTCGGTCCCGGCAAAGATTTATCTGATTACCAAACCCTTCCTTCACCTCTGACAAGACATCTTGTGAATGTGGGGAATGCCAGGCCACCACCGTGGTTCGGATTCCACGTTAAACTGTAGGTCCTTCATTTCATCTCACAATCACCCTACCATTACAAATTAGCGTAAGTGCGTATAACCCGAACGGGTAGTAAGACGCGGTGCTAATAATAATAAATAATTCAGCACATGACAAGTGGAGTAACTATAGCTCATACAAACATGGCTGGAAGGCTGATAGGTGACAGCTAGAAGAAGTTATTGTGTGTCCATTCGTCAAACCATATGATCTGCAAGACCATGTGTTGAGTTGTTGTCACTTTTTGCATATAAAGCTTTCACAATAAACAATTTGTTTTTAATTTTCTTTCTTTCTTTTAACAGTTTTTACAGTATTGAAAAACAAACTTATGAAAATAACCGTTTGGATGTTTCTTTTTTGTGTAACCGGCATTTATTATTATCTTTAAAAAATGCTTTACAAACGAGAGTTTCTAAGTTTCAAACCCCGTCCAGACTTGAACAGAACAACGAACACGAACACGTTCGCGACAAGTGTGGAGGGTTTTCCGAACAGAACATTGTACCAAAATGTGTTTGTTGTTCTGTTCTAGTCTGGACGCCTTCGCAAACATTTCCCCGAACACAGAGTCATTGGCCGGACAGCAGCGGAGTCACGTGTTTTGATTTTTGTAAGTAACTATATATATATATATATATATATATATATCTTTTGACAAGTGTATTTCTTAGTGTATGTGTTGAATTAATAATAATAATTATTTTTATCTCATAATTTTAGCATATTGTAGAAAAATTAGTGGTCAAAAGAAGTGCAAATTAAACTGATAGAGCTGAGCTCTATAAGTCACATCTGGTGATATGGAAACCTAAAAGTTAAGATCACTATAATAAAATAAAAAAACGTATGTGCGGAGGAAATTGGGGCTGTTATGGACAGTGATGGGAACGTGTGCAGTAAAAAAATGGAAAGTAGGTTAGCCAACCTTAGAAAGAAATAATAATAAGATACCATTGGTAACGGAAAAGTTAAGAATTTATATACAAACTATTATATATATATAACTTTTTTGTAGGTTAAATACACGCTTGACCTCGGTGAGCAAAATACGCCCTAAATAGGGTACTTAGGGAAAACTAGGGGAGGATATTTTTTCACTACGTCTTACTACCCGTTCAGGTTATATGCCTATGTACTAATTACACTAATGAGCTAGGGATGAGATAAGTTTAATTTAGATAAAGTGCACCCATATTTGCGTGGATAGCGTAGGGAAACCATTTAGGAAGAATCCCTTCACTTCATTCAACTGGGATCGAACTCTGATCCACCCATCCTCGGCAGTCTAGTGTAATACTAGAGTGACGCCTTAGACCTTGCAGCCACCGAGGCGGGTAGAGGGAGCGGACGAAGCTATTTTACAATAGCTGCCCATTTGAAAACCAATATGGTTCATAAACTATTTATATAATTCCTGATTCCCCCCAATAAGTTAACTATCAAAAAGGTAACCTGGCGGTCTAGGGGTAAGGTGTCGGACTTCTGTGCTGGGGTCCGGGGTTCAATCCTCGGTCCCAGAACAGATTTATCTGATTGCCAAACCCTTCCGTCACCTCTGACAAGACATTAATCACAACTTGTGAATGTGAGGAATGCCAGGTCTTCACCGAGGTTCGGATTCCACGTTAAACTGTAGGTCCTCCATTTCATCTCACAATCACCTTACCATTACACATTAGCGTGAGTATAACCCGAACGGTTAGTAAGACGTGGTAATAATAACTACCAAATAACCCGCCTCGGTGGCTGATCTGTCTAAGAAGATACACTCGCAAAAGACTAGACTGCCATGACGGGGAGATCGAGGTTCTAATCTCGGTTGGGTGTAGTGAGGGTGGTTTTTAAAAATGTTTTTCCACCCTCCCTTCACGCAAATTCAAGTACACGTCTTCTAAATATAGTCTTCTTCATCCCTAAAAACTATCAGCATAATTTAGCATACAAACAGAACGGGTAGTATGGCACGGTGCTAAAAAAAAATAACTCCCAAATACTAATGACCCCCGCGTATGCAGTAGAAGCACCCGTGAAGACAATCATTGGACTTGAATCGTTTTTTCACTGAAGCTCTAATCAAAGCAAATGAGCGGCAATTACTTTGTTCCATCATTCACACAGCGCGAAATCCTGCATGAAGAGTGGGAATAACAAAAAGCATGTAAAAAAGTAGATAAAACCATAAATAACGAAAAAAAAACCACCCGGTTTCTTACAAACACTTGAAGGCCACCTCAAGCAAAGGAAAGGTGTGTGACCTTGAAAACCTTCCTAAATATCTTGCAAGACTATCATCGGGCCAAGCGAAAAATGACTTGAGCAAAAATTGTGTTAACGGCTCCTGTCTTCAGGAGGTGAAGTGCGAGGGTTGACCAAGACTTGGATCATCTCGAGCTTCTGTCTTCAGGAGGTGAAGTGCGAGGGTTGGCCAAGACTTGGATCATCTCGAGCTTCTGTCTTCTCGAGAGGCAGTGACAGGGTTGACCAATACTTGGATCATCTAGAGCTCCTATCTACAGGAGGCAAATTGCCAGGGTTGGCCAAGACTTGGATCATCTAGAGCTCCTGTCTTCAGGAAGCGAAGTGCGAGGGTTGACCAAGACTTGGATCATCTCGAGCTTCTGTCTTCTCGAGAGGCAGTGCCAGGGTTGACCAAGACTTGGATCATCTCGAGCTTCTGTCTTCTCGAGAGGCAGTGCCAGGGTTGACCAAGACTTGGATCATCTAGAGCTCTTGTCTTCAGGAGGCGAAATGCGAGGGTTGGCCAAGACTTGGATAATCTCGAGCTCCTGTCTTCTCGAGAGGCAGTGCCAGGGTTGACCAATACTTGGATCATCTAGAGCTTCTGTCTTCTCGAGAGGCAGTGCCAGGGTTGACCAATACTTGGATCATCTAGAGCTTCTGTCTTCTCGAGAGGCAGTACGAGGGTTGGCCAAGACTTGGATAATCTCGAGCTCCTGTCTTCTCGAGAGGCAGTGCCAGGGTTGACCAATACTTGGATCATCTAGAGCTTCTGTCTTCTCGAGAGGCAGTGCCAGGGTTGACCAAGACTTGGATCATCTCGAGCTCTTGTCTTCAAGAAGCGAAATGCGAGGGTTGGCCAAGACTTGGATAATCTCGAGCTCCTGTCTTCTCGAGAGGCAGTGCCAGGGTTGACCAATACTTGGATCATCTAGAGCTCCTGTCTACAGGAGGCAAATTGCCGGGGTTGGCCAAGACTTGGATCATCTCGAGCTTCTGTCTTCTCGAGAGGCAGTGCCAGGGTTGACCAATACTTGGATCATCTCGAGCTCCTGTCTTCTCGAGAGACAGTGCCAGGGTTGACCAAGACTTGGATCATCTAGAGCTGGCGATCACAGAGAATTTTCAAACGCTTTTTAGGCTGATCAAATTCACCTTTTAGTACACATTTTTCATTTCGTATATTTAACAGAACAGTTAATAGTTTTAAATGCTGTATCTAAAGGGCAGGGATGAGGAGGGAAATTAAAGGAAGTGCAACCGCGTAATCGTGTAATGAGATAGGTAGACCGCTAGGCCTACCTACATTACATATGAAAAACCAGCCCGATTGATAATCGAATCTCAATCCTCCCCGTTACCTGCAATAAAGTCTGTTGCAAGCCTGACAGTGCTGATAGCAACTAAGTACTAAGTAGTATAGTAGGGGATAGCTGAACCATGATTTTCTTTTTTTTAGGAAAGGGGCGTTTCTAAACCCTACTTTTAACGTTTATTTTTAATACATACCTCCGTATATTGTCGCATGCGGAGATGTAAGGAACGCGAAAAAAGATAAATGTTTTTGTGGTTTGTGTATCAAAACTTTTTTTTTGTCAAAAATCAAATATTGCTTCATTACATAAAATAGTTTAATTTTCTTCCCACCCGCTTCGGTGACCGCATTATTTAAGGCGCTACTCTCGCAGTAAAATAAACTGCCGAAGACCGCTCGAATCTCGGTTGGGTGAAGGTTGTTTTTCCAAAATATTTCCCCCCACATAAATGCGTGTACACTTCCTATAAATATAACCTTCCTCATCCCTTAGATCGGTAGAGTAATTAGTACATAAGCAACTAACTCTAACGGGTAGTAAGACGTGGTGCTAAAAAAAATCTTCACACGGTGATATCAACAGATGTTGAATATTTGTCAAGGATGTCCTAGAATTTAATGACAGCTTTTTCTCGTCATTTAAAAACTTTCTTCCACCTTGGTCCCTAAACTAGTAGTTAAATTGAGTCATGTAAAATTAATAATGTCTACAGCCACAATTCTGTTGTTTCTTAACTTTAAATTGTTTAACGATTCAACAAATATAATAATTTCGACTTATATTGGGTTAATTTACAGCGTGTAATCGTAGGTACAGTCAATTTTCATAAGTAGGACCTTATCCGACAGTTGGAAAAACAACAAGCTCTACTTTCACGCATTGATACGTCAAGTAATGTGACAAGCAGCTGTCACGTTTGACAGCTATTATCGATACCTATAAAATAACACTAATTATTATTATTATTAGCACCACGTCTTACTACCCGTTCGGGTTACACGCATAATAACACTAATAAATAGTACAATGTTATCAATTTAAGCGCAAAGCCAATGTCTGTAATTTCTAAAAAAGAGCCTTCCAATAAAAATCGGACTGTGGAAGCCGGGAGAAAGCCATCCCAAGGCCTGTTTGTTGCCTTTGTAGGAACAAACAAAGTCATCTTACGTAGACGTGAGATGTTAGAAATCGGCATTGACCTCGGCTTGTCCAAACAAACCTGTGAGAACTTCTCTCAACACGTGCGTTGACTCACTCCATGGTAGAGAGTGTCTCGCGATGGAGGCTAAGGTGAGGTCGCAAATGAGGGTTAGGAGCCATCCAGACAAGTTGGGGTGCATCACATGTTACGTCGCACTGATCTAATACTTACTAAGATTACTGTTCATATTTTCACCTTTAGTAAACAAACTTTTATAGATAATTTTCGATTCTGAGTTGTATTAAATCATAGTCTCTCTTTGGGTGTAATAAACGCTTCCCTATTAAAATTGAACATTCACTCTCGATGAGAAAAGTTATGTAAGACAGTTTAGAGGGGAGAGGATCAATGTCTACTTGGGTCAAAACAAGTAAGAAAAAATAAAGTTACGCGGTTTAGGGAGGATCCTTTAACTCATCCATTTCCACGCTGATGCGGGTGCACCTATTCACAAATCACAACTTATACTAGCAGCTAATATAAATACACACACAAAATTCATCCCGTCCGGACCATCCACATATTTAAACTAACGAGGTATTGTTTTAGGAAGGTAGAGTGTAGAATAAATGTACCCGCATATGCGTGGAGGGTAAAGAAACTAAAAGCACTCTCAATCCACCCCGTCCAGGGTTCGATCTAGGCTCTCCCATTCTCGTGATCAATGGGACGGACGAGTGTGCCGCTGTAAAGCTAATCTAATTCTAACTCACGTAGCTCGTGTCACCCGTTTGGATGGCTGAATGGTTCAAGACGTCAGCCTCGCAATAGACTGTACTGGCGAGGATGGGGATATCGGAGGGTTCAAATATCGGTTCCAAGTATTGGGGGGTGGTTTTTTACTAAATGGTTTTCGATTCACTTCTTCTAAATTTAACTTTTATCATCCCTTACACATCAAGGTCATTCGACAGTTATTATACTATTGTACAATTTTAACAAGTGTGTAGGTAATTATAGGCTATAAATGGTGATTCATTGATTTCAAATCATTACAACTTACGTTTTATAATCGATTAAAATGCTAATTTATGCTTTTTGCTTACTATTGTTAAGGTAAAGTAATTAATGTATGGAGCTGAAATTTAGTATAACTAGACATCCAGTACATGTGAGGTTTACACAATAAAATATTTATAATATAATATAATATAATATATAATAATATTCTTAATACTAATATATAAATATATATAAGTAATATTAATATTATGATTATTACTGGTACGCAAAAAGCATAAAATAGATAGTTTGGACCCTTATATCACGTGAACTTAAAAAATTATTTTTTGAGCACCGCATCTTACTACTTGTTCTGGTTGTATGCTTACGCACTAATAACTGTGTGTTAGGGATGAAGGTGGTTATTTGTAGGAGGTGTACCCACATTTGCGTGGATAGAGAGTAGGAAACCATAGAGGTGTCGGTATTCTAGTCTATTGCGATGTACACGTGTTAAAATAGTGAAATAAGATGTTGATGTTCGAATGTCCTTTTTAACGTAGCGGGTAGTAAGGACGGTAAGGACGCCGGTACGTAAGAGGTCCATCTGGTTTACTGGAGGTCGGGGTTCAAATTCATGCGGGGTTTACAGAGAGTACTTTTCCTAAAAGGTATTATACTCTTTCCTCCACGCGAATGCTGATACGTTTCCCATAAATTCTACCTTTCTAACCCTATCATAGTGGTTGTAGTTAACATTCATGGGTAAGACGCAGTGGCAAATAAAAATTCTACTACTCGTTTCTGAACGTGATACTCCCTCCGTCTCGGAAGGTGTAAAGCAGTCCCTGGGTTACACTCCCTACCCCTTTCCTTGCCGCTTCGGCACGCATGTAACCGCCACTAATAGGTTCCCCACGCCCTCAGAGAGATTAAACTGCCTCGGCGCAAGGTGAGATAAAGAGGGGGGAGGGGGGGAAGGTCTAGCAACAACAAAAAATCCATCGTTACTCCCTCGTTGTAAGGATTGAGTGCCTTGGCGATGTCGACGGCTGATAACGGGCCACCCCTTGCGACGCCGCGGTGCCGCCACTGTTGACACAACCAGACTTGTCGAGCTGTGTGTACACGGTACAGTATGGACAAGAGAATCTCCCCCACCCTCGTGCACTAATACTTTCTACTTGAACAAAAACCAATAGGGGAGGCGAATGAAACAGGAGTCAAATAAAAACAATATCATTTTAAATAAGTAGATAGGAACATTATTAAGAAGTGTGTTAATGGACCTTTTAATTTAATCAAAATGTTTCAAACCTATTGTTATTATTCAAACCATTTGACAGTTTTTAATTGGTAATACAACCCATCAATTTAACAGCCCACATAGATGGACGTGCGGGATCGAATCCCAGCCGGAGCAATGAGAATAATTTTTCTAAATGTTTTTTCCCCCTCTCACTCCCCCACGTAGATGTAATTCCCACCTGCCTCGTTCCTACCGCATTAGCGTGCATACAGTCCGGGCGGCTAAAAGAGTAATGGATATTGAGAACATATTGTCTGTGATATTGAAGCAGGCTTGAAGCTGAGCTTTCACCAGTTCGACAACACCTCTGGGTTAGCTCCTCTGTCCCTGAGTTATAGGCGACACGTTTAACTCATCTAAGGGAACAGGATGAGGTAGAATTTAAGGAAATCCATTGGCATTTGTCTTTAAGAGATGGCGAGAAACCACAAGGTGAAGCAACCACAAAGTGATGTAACTAGAAAGTGGGAAAAACCCCAAAATACTACAAGACCACTAATATCTAGGCAATGCATTTTGTCAACATCTGGGGAGGGGGGGGGGGGGGGCTTGCATCGGTGGCCGCATAGTCCAAGGCATCACTCTCGCTATAAAATAGACTCGAGTGTCTATGATGGGAAGATCAAGGTTTAAACCTAGGTCTGGTGGACTAAGGGCGATTTTCCTAAATAGTTGTCCACTCTTTCCCCCACGAAAATGCGGCTACATTTCCTTTAAATTCAACTTTACTCATCCCAACTCATCTAGTGTAGTTACAGTAGCCCCATGGCTTCTTTGGTGCTGACTGACAGCTGAGTTCTGACAGTCAACATTTAAGTATATACCTAAATTTTGACTGTCAGAAGTGACAGCCGCTATACACATGTTTTTGCAGATCATAAGGTTCGACGTAGGGATACATAATTTGGTCTGGTAACTTTTCAAAGCTGTCAGTCAGCACTAAAGAAGCCACGGGGCTACTGTAGTAGATATGCGTATAACCTGAGCAGCTAGTAAGACGCAGTGCTGGAAAATATGTGTTAGTGTTTAGGTGCAGAATTAGTCAGTTATTTAAATTCCCTGACATCTCCAGGTTTTCCCTGTCTGTAACCAACATGAGGGTGTGTCACCCGGGTCAGGTGGCGTGCGGGAGGGGTGTGACTCACCATGTGACTCAACTACCGGTGTTCGGTACTGTATACTTGCACCCACCCCACGTGTCGGTGAGACCTCAAGGTGGGGGAGTGATATCTGAGAGGACTGAATGTTTGTCCGCAACGAGTGGTCCTTATTTGCACCGCGTCTTACTACCCGTTCGGGTTACACGCTTCTGTACTAATTAAGCTAATGGATTAGGAATGAGGTTAGGTTCTACTTTCATTGGAAGTAAACCCACATTCGTGTAGGGGGAGAGGAAAAACTACCCAGATATACCCGACCGAGATTCAAACCTTCATCGGCAGTGCAGTCTATTTAGAGAGTGATGCTTGTCAATCTCATGACAGTTTTCAGTCAATCGCGTAAGAAAACTACATCGTCATTAAAAGTCGAACTTTAAGACTTATATGCTCGCAGATATATTTAAAGTACTTTTAAATCATATTTGAGTGATCTGTTATCATCGGTAATGTTAAAGCATATGTAATAGTTTAATATGAAAATAAATATATATATATATTTTTATTTATTCTATATTTTTCTTTTGAATGGTGGAAACATAAATATTTGAGAAAGGTTGATTTAAGGAATAAATATTAAGTCCGTTAAATTACGTAACAAAATTTGTAAAATAATGTTTTTTAACTTTTACATTTGAGTGTTGACAAACGACTCAACATAGGAACCATCTAGACTTCATCGTGGTCGAGGAACTCAGAAATTATGGAGTTTAGGAAACTTTGTTCGGATGATTGGCGCACACATTAAAAAACAAAGTTACATATTTTTCTGATCTTTATGATAATGAACTCGAAACGTTTAGTTTGTTATAAAACACGCACATTTTTTAGAAAACGTCAATTTTTTTTTATAACTTTTCATTTGATTTTCTAAAAAGTTGTAATAAAACATGGATATTAAACTTGTTACATAGTATAAACAGACTTGAGATGGATGGCGGACCTTGATAAGTTTATATGCGAGTCAGAAGTTTGCTGATCCTGGCTTAGGCCATTCGACCAACGAAGAAGGACTTGAAGGAATTTCAAGTGTTAAGCTAATAGCCTGGGATTGAGGAGGGGTAAGGGGTTCATAGTCAGACATGAGTGGTTAGGGTACGAGACATTATGTATCAAGTCACTTAACATAATCATTTGGCCTAAAACAATTTTCGAATTAAAAAATATATACTTAAGTTCATCAAAGGTCAGTAAGGTTTTAAGTTATTTAGCCTAAAATGTAACGCCAAAAAAGGTCAGTTACCCTAAAGTAATTGGGTTTAAAAATAATTTCCCCCAAATTCAATTGGCCTTGAATCAAATGGACCAAGGTTACATTTATAAATAAAATAAAATGACATTAATTTCACGTAAAGGCAGTTGATTTAAAGGGGGAGGATGAAGATAACGCAGGAAAAAAAGCCAGTGGTTATGCAGTTTCTCTAGCAAAACTTTCTTTTTTTTGGCTAAAATAAAATAAAAATTGCTTCTGTAAAAAGATGTAGTTTAATTTTATTAACTTAGTGATATTAACATTTCTTGACTCTGTCATGAGTATGGCGGCATTAGATGATAAACTTTTTTAATTAATAGAAAAAGTGGTCACTAGATTCCAGGACACCCTTGACAGGTATTCAAGAACTGTTGATATCACCACGCGAAGAAAATTAAACTCTATATTTCTACTGAAGAACTATGTTATTTATTTTGGCGAAAACACCGCCCTTTTCTCGCAAGTAATTTAGCCTCTAAATAAGGTAATCTGTCCAACTGACGTGATTGCTGCCAATGCCACACCACAGATGTTCGCGATGATACCCGCAGAATATGTGACCTTGACACTCCGCACACAGCCGTCATCACAACATGCAGGAGAGAGAAGAGGGGAGGGAGAGAACACGTCCACAGCCAGACAGACAGCTCGCCCGCGAAGATTGTCGGCAAGAGTGGTTTCTTCACACATTCACGCCATACGTGATGCAATGCTTCACTTCACTCGAACTCACATCCAATGCGACTGTGAACACGAACTCTAAGAATATGACGTCATATTGGGAAGGAGCGATAATCCCCCTTTCCACTCAACTATTACCCAGAGTTTCTCATTTATTTATTTATTTGCACAGTTTTAAGATGAATTCAAAATATACACTATACAGGAGTGTGTCGTGTCGTCTCTAGGGCTGGGCGATATATCGATATTACGATTTTGGATGTGGCGACATATCGTCTAACTGGGTATATAATTAATTACGATACATCGTGTACCATGATGCATTGTCTCTTCATGATATATTGTAAATTATACTGTATATGATTCTAATATACAATAGTTGTAAGCTGGTGTTTTATGGGGTAGGAATGAGAAGGGAATTATTTTATAGGTAATCTAACCACATTTGCGTGGAGGGAGAGTGGGAAACTATTCAAGTAAACACAAAACACCCTTTGAAGACCCTACCAGGATTCGAACTCCGATCTCCCCATCACAAGCAGGCCAGTCTCACTCGGCTACTGAAGCACGTAAAGTCACTAATCATCAACTATAAAATAATAGTCGACTAATCGTTAGAACGCTGCACTTGATATTTCGTGTCTGAAATTCTATGTATAGATAATATTTGCAAAAAATTCATCAAATACTGTTATTAATGCAACTTGGTGATGCATCGTCCTCTTCAGAGATGTATAGTATTGTTTACCAATAATTGAATGCTGATGCACATTGAGAACATATTTTAAATGATTGATCGATGGCAAGTTTCCTACACCCATGATGATTGTGAATAAATACTTTCATTTCCAATTTGAACTACACTATCGAGTCGCGGTTATTCGGCCTAAAGTGGTGACATTCAGAGCCGGTCAATACGGGATCAGAGTGTAAATAATTTTCAAATCTTCCGTTTCCAGCCATATCAAAACAGTGCTGCTATCTACACTGACCAAGACTGCAATATTACTATATTATACGCCAAACGCATGCATAGCAGTTAGGCTTAGCTGTCTCCAATGTAACAGTTGTAAGGAGTTTGCTATTTAAAAAAATATATATTACTTACTAGTGGATATGTACCGGTTTGTTTATTTTAAAACGCACTTTTTAACACTGAGAACTGGGCTGGATAGTCGCAACTCAAGTTTCATCCACACTGTATCGCCATTTTCTCCGTCACAGCTGCATGTGTACGTAGAATTATGCGGGGAAGAGGCGTTGGACACAGGTAAACAAAACAATCCTGTATTTTGGGACGGGGACCATGTCAATGGTTTTAATTTTTTTAAACTTACTGTGGCTCGCAGTGCCCAGATGTGGACAGTTTTGTTAATATTTTAAAAGACCAGTGGTGCTCTTTCTGAGGGGCATACAATAAATTATATTGAAGATATTATGCCTGTACCTTTTCGGGAATTTTACAAGTACTTTTGATTTGCGTCGGTAAACCTTTTGAATATAAGGTAGGTATTACTGGTATTAAAATGTAGTCTATGCATTAGACTCATTTGCATGGCTATATATTATTTTACTTAAGTTTTTAGTATTCTATTAAAATTATTTTAGAATTATGAATGGTTAAAAAAATTAAATAAAATTTATTTCCTACTCTTAGAAAAGTTAAATTAATTAAGTCATAGTTATTTGTGTTACTGTATAGTTAATAAATAAATCCATATTAAAAATAGATTAAGGCTCAACAAAAAAAAACTGCTACCAAAAACACTTTTTTTTGTCCCAGCTCCCCCTCCTCCCTAAAATCTGGTTTAGCTCAGACGATAAATCTAGATGTCAACATCCCAGGCCTACTCATTAGAGCACGGTAGCAGCACGGTCAGCGCACAGTCCTAAGAGTGTGAATCAAACAACGGTTTTACCAGATAACTTCAGATTTTAGTTGAAATAAGTTTAGAAAATTAAAACATATTTATTTGCGGCCAACAATAAGAACATTGTACAGTAAAATTAGTGTTATTTATAAGATATCGATAATAAAGTATTTATAAAAAAAGTCACAACCGCATATAAGCTGACTTGATGTATGGATATATTAAAATTGTTTTAGTAACGTTGTAACCACCAGATACTATTCTTCCTACCAAAATCAGTGTGAATCTCATGGGAATATACACGATACGCGCAGAGGCTTGTATTCTATGTTCACGCTTCACGCAGAGGAGGCTTGTATTCATGCCCACGCTTCACGAAGAGGAGGCTTGTATTCATGCCCACGCTTCACGAAGAGAAGGCTTGTATTCATGCCCACGCTTCACGCAGAGGAGGCTTGTATTCATGCCCACGCTTCACGAAGAGAAGGCTTGTATTCATGCCCACGCTTCACGCAGAGGAGGCTTGTCATATTTCATGCTACGCTTCACGCAGAGGAGGCTTGTCATATTTCATGCTACGCTTCACGCAGAGGATGCTTGTATTCATGCCCAAGCTTCACGCAGGGAGGAGGCTTGTATTCATGCCCACGCTTCACGCAGGGAGGGGGCTTGTATTCATGCTCACGCTTCTCGCAGAGGAGGCTTGTATTCATGCCCACACTTCACGCAGAGAAGGCTTGTTTTCATGCCCACGCTTCACGCAGAGGAGGCTTGTATTCATGCCCACGCTTCACGAAGAGGCTTATATTCATGCCCACGCTTCTCGCAGAGGAGGCTTGTATTCATGCCCACGCTTCACGCAGAGAAGGCTTGTATTCATGCCCACGCTTCTCGCAGAGGTGGCTTGTATTCATGCCCACGCTTCACGAAGAGAAGGCTTGTATTCATGCTCACGCTTCTCGCAGAGGAGGCTTGTATTCATGCTCACGCTTCTCGCAGAGGAGGCTTGTATTCATGCCCACGCTTCACGCAGAGGAGGCTTGTATTCATGCCTACGCTTCACGCAGAGGATGCTTGTATTCATGCCCACGCTGCACGCTGAGGAGGCTTGTATTCATGTCCGCGCTTCACGCAGAGGATGCTTGTATTCATGCCCACGCTGCACGCAGGGAGGAGGCTTGTATTCATGCCCAAGCTTCACGCAGGGAGGAGGCTTGTATTCATGCCCACGCTTTTCGCAGAGGAGGCTTGTATTCATGCCCACACTTCACGCAGAGGAGGCTTGTATTCATGCCCACGCTTCACGCAGAGGAGGCTTGTATTCATGCCCACGCTTCACGAAGAGAAGGCTTGTATTCATGCTCACGCTTCACGCAGGGAGGATGACTAGCGGGCGACTGGCGACAGAGAGCCTGGCTTGTAAATCGACACCACCTTACCACTCAGGCCATTGAGCGAGCAGACTAGACGCCATCAGACTAAAGTGATCAGTCACTTGAAGAACGGGTCAACAGTTGGTAACCCGACACGGCCTCCTCCTCTTGGGGGAATCGTCCCTTGCCTCAAGAGACTTGGACTTCTTTTTTTATCTCGCTGTGTCTTACTAGCCTTTAGTAATTACTCTAATGTATTTGGGATGAGGAAGGTTGAATTTAGAGAATATGTACCCGCATGTTCTTGGAAAGAGGAAAACCAATTGGTAAAGGACCACGAGAGTAAAACCGACCGGGATTCGAACCCCAATTACCATCGTCGGCAGTCTAGTCTATGGCGTAAGTGATGTCACAGAATAGGGGTGGGTGGGAAGGGTGGCCGTTAAATTCGTCTTGTCATGAGAGCCATATTGAAAATTGAAAATACTAAGGGAGCCACATAAAAAATAGTATTGTCTTATTAAGTAAAAATAACTCAAAATTATTACCCTTTTATTCCAAATTTTCTTTTCCTGAATGAATGTTTGCAGTGTCGTACAACACTAATATCGTATTTTCCTTCTACTGACGGAAAGCTCCACCCAGTAACATAAAAAAAAACTTTTATGGGCCTTAATGTGTGGATGCAAGTAACGCGAGAAAAGTTAAGTTTAGTTTTTTTTTGCAATTTTTACAGATTCATATATATAATAAATCAAATATTGCTTCTATACAAACATAAGAGTTTAATTTTATTCCCATCATTACCTCAACAGCTGTTTAATAGCTAGCTGTCAAGGGTTTCCTGGAATTAAATGAAAACGTTCTCTCTTCTATGCTCATGACAGATATTCAACAACTGTTGACGTCACCATGTGTAGAAAATTAAACTCTATATTTCTAGTGGACCAGTGTTTGATTCATTTTGTTAAAAAAAAGTTTTGCTATAAAAACAACAAATATGCTGACCTTTATCCCTTCATCCCCACCTTAATGAAACGTTCTCACGCTCGTAGAGTGATGCTGTGACGTCAGGAGGGAAGAAAAGCAAGCGCCCGCACTTTGCCCGTTCTTGGAAACCCGCACTCCCACAGTCGCCGCGCCGCGTCGCGCATTTACTCCACTCGACAGCCCCATTGAGAGAGTTAGCCATGCAGTCCAAACATGACCCGGGGTGGCTCAGCACCTTGGTTTGACCCCATGTTGCACCCAAATCAAGATATTATTGATTCATGGTACAGGTTAAGGTGGGATGGAAGAGGACGCGAGAAAAAGGCGGTATTTTTTCAGGTTTTATGACAAAACTTTTTTTTTGTTCAAAATATTTAAAATATTGTTCCAGTACAAACATAGCGTTTAATTTTCTTCAACATGGCGATATCAACAGTTGTTGAATATCCGCCATGAGCAGTATTATTTTACGAGCTTTTTTAAATGAAGAAAAAAAAGTTGTTATTAAATTCCAGAACACCCTTGACCGATATTCTAGAAATGTTGATATGCGAAAGAAATTAAATTCTATGTTTGTGCTGGAGCAATATTTTATTTAGGTTGGCAAAAAAAAATATGTTGCCAGAAAAACTGAAAAAACGCCGTCTTTTTCTCGAATTCCCCACCTTAACCTTTACCGTAAGCCCGCAAAAAAATAAAAAGTCAGTCGCATCTGGTTTGCGTAGGTCGGCATTCGAATCACGATAATCCTGCCATAACCCCATCGTGTAAATATAGGGATAGCCCGGACGGGTAGTAAGACTCAAAATAATCCAATTTTCTTAAAATGGGCCTGTTAGAAAACACAAACATATTTTTTGCGGTCAAATATGAAACCATTTTACCGTTTGAACGAATATTATTTTATAGGTATTTGTAAAAGTTAGCAAAAGTGACGGCTGCAAATAGCATGACTTGACGTATGAATAAGGTAAAGTAGATCTAGTCACAATGTATAGCTGTCAGGTAAGGAAACCCATTGATCCCTTCCTATTTAAATTGGACTGTACCTGTACCTATTAGCCAAACACTACTACACCTGATTTAATTGCTGAGGGAACCTCAGCATGCTTTACTATTGAGCAACAGCGTTGTCATTCTTTTGTTTTCCGTGATCATTCTTCCTTCGAATGTACATCAAATTTGGCAATGCTGGGCTGTCGTTTGTCAGTAATTGGGGCTTCTTCCTCCAGCACAGTTTAAAGTACAGTAATTCGAGTCTAGTGTTCCTAATAATTAGCTCAAAAACATTCACTAAATAAACACATATTTTATTAATACTAGTGTAGAATTTTATTATTATTATTATTATTAGCACCGCGTCTTACTACCCGTTCGGGTTATACGCACTACGCTAATGTGTAATGGTAGGGTGATTGTGAGATGAAATGAAGGACCTACAGTTTAACGTGGAATCCGAACCACAGTGGAGACCTGGCATTCCCCACATTCACAAGATGTCTTGTCAGAGGTGAAGGAAGGGTTTGGAAATCAGATAAATCTGCCGGGACCGAGGATTGAACCCCGGACCACCAGCACAGAGGTCCGACACCTTACCCCTAGACCACCAGGTCACCAGTGGCAATGCATATGGTTTGTATATTAATTATGAGGGGAAAAAAAAGGCTTTATACATAAAATAGTTTGGGCATAATTCGTGGGGAGTATAGAAACGTTAATATACTAGTCGAAAATCTCGAGAAACAATAATCACGAAATTGTGTGCCTCACCCCAACTCCACGCCGCAATGTTTACAATGAGGGATTCACAAGTAACCCCCCCCCCCCCCCTCACTTCCCAAGAACTAAAGCTAGAAGTTTTGGCAACCGGTAACACAGAGAGAGAGCGAAAATAAATCTTTTCTCCATAAGACCTGCAGTTCCCACAGCTAGAGGTTAGGTGTATGATTCCTGGCGCACATGCTTCAGTGGCTGCATGGCTAGGGCATCACTCTCGCAAAAGACTGGACTTCCGGTGACAGGGTGATCGGAGTTCTAATCCCGGTCGAGTGTGGTTTTTTCCTAAAGGGTTTTCCCTTTCTCCACGCCAATGCGGGTACATTTCCTCTAAATTTAACCTCCCTCATATCTTAACTCATTATCGTAGTTATTTCATACGCGTATAGCCTCAACAGGTAGTTGAAACGCAGTGGTTTTTTTTAATTTAGGCGCCGAGGTAGAGCGAGCACTCAGTCAAAAAGTTTACAGCTGTCAAAACTGACACCAACCGTCAAACGTGACAGTTGTGTACGAATGGAGGAAAGTAATCAAGTATATTTTGAGAACGTATATATTATTATTATTATTAGGTGTTCTGTCTCACGACATTTGTCTGATCCAGTTTGCTGCGCCGAAGAATCACATCCAAAATGATTCTATTCTTAGGACTTCTTTATTTGTATAGATATAAACGGCAATAAATATTTGTACAAAGAAATATTCATCATTTCTCACGGAAAGCCAATGTAAGTAAATTCCCGTCCACAAAAAGAAAAAGAAATTGCAAGCCATTTCTTCTGACCGTGCTCCAACTAATGGCAATTTTATTTTTAAAACAGTCGAAGCGAGTGCTACCAGTTGATCTCCCCCCCCTCTTTCTGGCAATCAGCCAGCATCTCTTGCAGGAGCCAGGGGGGAGGTGTTACCCAGAACAACACAATGTGATACGATGCTACGCTCTGGCCTTGGCAATAAGCTCGGCGAAATGAAGAAAATAATACACAGCAGCATAGCGCGCGTTACCTTGGCAAGCGTTCATTCCACTCGTCCGCCTCCGTACAGAGCTCCTAGCGGCAGCGTCGAACATTAACATGACAGGGGGCGTAGCCATCGCCGAGATAAGTATAGCTTGATTTTATTACCGATGGACATTTGGAGCTGCTTTTAGAGAATACAAACACATAATACTTTAGTTGTAAACATTATCACATTTTAATAAATTATAAGTATTTAATTATTTAATAGATATTTATAAGCTCTCCAACGTGACATCTGCAGATCACATGACTTGATGTATGAATAGGTAAAAGTAGATCTCGTAACTTTTTTTAGCTGTACGATGTGTTCCTTCTTAAGAAAATTGGGGTGTACCATTAATACTTAGAATTTAATGAAATGCCCCAGTAGTTTGCACTTTAAAAAAAACCACGTAATAACAATTTGGGTTATCAGCGTCTGAGACCACACTAAAATATCCACGTAAATCAATCACTTATTTCCGCAATAATTTAATTTATTTTTACAAAAATCCCTCTAATTTCTAATGTTCGACATGTTGCCATAGCAACCAGGAAACACATTTTTATAGTATTTATAGTACACTTTCTGAAGAGACTGATTATAACAGCACACGACTTACAGACTATTTAATTCTAGAGATACAAAATACACAAGACCACCGGACGTAGATTCAAACATTTTGGCTAGGTGGGTGCACAAATGGGGTTCCAGATTAAGCACGTTTGTAAATCGAGAACTGATATCGGTTCTTGTTAGAAAAGGGATTATTACCCTTGCCCATAAAATAGAAAATATGTAAATAGGGAAGGAAATATAGCGTGACATTTTTCGGACAACTGTGGGAAAGAAACAAGGGGTGCTAAGGGCGGGAATAGTCGTGACGTCACTAAGTGAGGGGCGTACAGAATTCCCGGGAGTTTACAACTCGGATACGAGAAAGTACAGTCAAATTTCCATAGGAAGAATCTTTTAGAAAATAAAACTTTTTTTAGGACAACATTGATAACATAGGACATAATATTATTAATTTAACGATATTGACAATATCTCTCGAAAGCGACAGCACACATCACTTGACGTATGAATACGTAAAAGGAGATCTGATAACTTTTCTAGTTGTCAGATAATGTTCTTCCTACGAAAATTGGATTGTATTAGCCGTGGAACACTTCATTCAGTAATAAAATGTCCACTTGATTTGGAATGCTCGGAATAATATTACACATTTATAATACCAAAAATATGGTAATTACTAATGAGATTATTTCAAAATTTTAGATTTTAAAAAAAGAGCCCAAACAGAATAAGATTTTTTTTAATAAATTAATAATGAAACCGAGGTATAGTTACAATTTGTCATCTTGTGGTGAGTCACGTGTTATTGGACAGTGTCGTACAAATACGTCATTCTTAATATGTGACCACTTTGTAAAGAGAGCTGCAGGTACAACTTCAGTAAAAAGAGGGGGGTTATTTACGCACGACTACGCACGAAAAAACTTAATGAAATGCGGGTTCCAACATCATTCACTTGAGAGCAGCGACATTAGATCAGTTAAATGAAAGTTGGTTTTTTTTAAGTATCGCGTCTTACTACTCGTTCGGGTTACACGCTTATGGGTGACCTGGTGGTCTAGGGGTAAGGTGTCGGACTTCTGAGCTGAGGTCCAGGGTTCAATCCTAGGTCCCAGAACAGATTTATCTGATTACCAAACCCTTCCTTCACCTCTGACAAGACGTGTATTAATCACAACTAATGAATGTGGGGAATGCCAGGCCTCTACCGTGGTTCGGATTCCACGTTAAACTGTAAGTCCTCTATTTCATCTCACAATTACCCTACCATTACACATTAGCGAAAGTGCGTATAACCCGAACGGGTAGTAAGACGCGTTGCTGATGATGATAATAATAATAATCGCTTATGTACTAATTTAGCTAATGGTTTTAGGGATTGGGAGGGTTATATTTAGAGGAAGTTTACCCACATTTGTGCGAAGAGAGAGTGAAAACCCATTTTGGAAAAAACCATCCTCAGTACACCCAATCGAGATTCAAACCTCGATCTTCCCGTCATCGGAAGTCTAGTCTACTGCGAGAGTTGAGCGTTAGATCATGCGGCCACCGAAGCGGGTTAAGAGTTGTTATTCATTTCATAATAATTATTTTTCAAAGTCTTCTATAGGCTAGGGATGAGAATGCTAAATTAAAGAAATGCAGAGTCGAAAGGGAATGTGATAACTCGAATGCCGAACTTCGACCTCTCACGCAAGACAATATAGTATTTAGTGAGCCTGACGCCTTAGACCACCTGCCCCTGAGGACATGTTTATCAAGTGCCAGTTCCCACATCAGGGTGGGTGACTGGACTGGGTCGAGTAACTTGTGTGCGACCAGAGAGATAACGTGTATTTTCAGCTGTGACCGGTTTATTTGGTGGACAGGACACCTCCAGACATCAGAAACATTCGCACACAGGCGAAGAACAACAACAAATAGTCTTTGGTGCAGCTAAATTTTTATAGGAAGATCCTGCCTGCCTTATTTGACACTAGATCTACTTTCCGTACGTCAAATCAAGTGATATGCACCTGTCACTTTAGAAAGATATTACCAATACCTATAAAATAACAATAATAATATATTAGAATGTTATTAATGTTGACAGCAAAAAAAAAAAAAGTTAACATAATCAGGCTCTTGCCATGAAAATAAGGACTTGAGGTAAATCTCCTCTATTTCTAGTCTCCAACCCGCTCCCATACCCATGTGAGCCTGAAAAGGTAAACTTAATTTTGCGTGTTTAAAAAAAATTCAATAAATATAAAACCTTATTCGGTGGCCACATGGTTTAAGGCGTCACTTTGTCAATAGACTAGACTGCCGATGACAGGGAGATCGGGGTTCGAGTCTCTGTCGGGTATAATGAGGGTGGGTTTTCTTAAATTGTTTTTTATTATCCTTACACGTAAATGCGGGTTCACTTTCTCTAAAGTCAACCTTCATCCCTAAATCATTAGCGTAATTAGTAGAAATACGTATAGACTGAACAGATAGAAGAACGCGGTGCTAAACAAAAATTTAAATTATATTTAATAATACAGTAAAATGTTAACCGCGAAAGAAAGCTAGACATAAAAATGTGTGCCCCAGTTTTATTCTTTATAATATAAGTAAACAGCACCTCCTGTGAAAGGCATAATAATAATAAAATAATAAAACGAGGGGGCCAAAATACCAAACAAAAAAAAGATAAAATAAAATTGTCTACTCTCCCCTTCCCCTCTTAAAGCAAAGCGTACAAAAATGTTGTCCTTTCTTTTTTTATTCTAAGCACCGTGTCTTTCTACCAATTACGATAAGGGTTTTAAGGATTAGGAAGGTTATGTTTATAGGAAGTGTACCAGCATTTGCGTGGAGGGAGAGGGGAAAACCATTCTCCCAGTCATCAGAGACCGTACGAACCTTTTCATGACAAGTGTGGAGGGTTTCTCGAACAAAATATTGTAGCAAAATTTGTTCGTTGTTCAGTTCGTCTCCGATCAACCAGTTGTCAGTTTTTTTCCCGTCGCATCAAAGGATATTAGTGTTCGGTCGGTCCTGTTCTAATCTGGACGCCTACAAAGAAGCCATGGTGCTACTGTATTGCTTTTTGTGTATGTTGAGTTAATAACAATAATAATAATAATCTCCTCCAGATTGTAACATACTGGAGTGGTCAAAATAAGACCAAATGAAGCTCAAAGACCTATAGAAGCCACACCAGATAATCTGTAATTCTAAGGATCCAAATCATTACAAAAGAATAAAAAGGGAGGAAATTGGGGCCATGGTGGACAATGTTGTGTCAATAAACTCGACCCACTGTATCCATTTATCCTTTGGTATAATCTTGTCCTCCACCATAGGTGGGATCTTGGCCTTTTTTTTATTTGGTAGTAATTAATAAAAAAATGAACACCCTGTCTTACTATTCAGTCTGGAGGCTTCGTCACGTTTAATATCGGTTCACGTAACCCATTTGTTTGAATCAATACGGTTTTTTAAAATAAACAGATAGTTGATATTTTATAGTCGATTTTAATTCAATTATGATTTCATCTCATTTAACAACCAACCAACAATCAAAACCGGATTCTTTTCGGAAGCTTTTGATAAAATATAAAAGTGATTCACAAAAAAAAAAAAAAAAGACCCCAAAACCCATAAAACAATAAAAGGGATTATGTCGTAATCAATCTTTTAAAAACAATATTTAGCTTATTATTAATAATAGATAAATATTTGGATGTTATTTATTTATTTTGACACAATTTAGCTCATTTAATTTAAGTGATTATTTTAAGAAACTATATTTTGTTGGCATGCGCCCTCTAAGTTCGCCTAATGGACGAGCTGGCCCTACTAAAGGCCTTTCCTATGCATATTGGACTGTGGGGCTCCCGATAGCTCAGAGAGGGAGTGAGACAACTAGACTTAGGGCCGATATGTAAACACACAAGAAGACTCCCCATTGTCATAATGTGCCAGGCGGTACCAAGGGATTACTGACCCTCACCCCCCTCCTTTTACCATGTATCTCCCTACACGCTTATCGATTATCCCGAAATAGAGGGTGTGCCTTTGCCCACACAACTCTTTTCATGACAAACGATAGATAAACCATCGTGACCACAACACCTGGGTCCTGTCGCGGCGACAGCCGGGCAAGGCCAAGGTAAGCCGCCGAATGCTACTGGTTCACTTTCACACACCCGTCTCACGTCACGTGTAAGATACCGGATTGCGTCGAGAAACCTTTTTGTAGGGGGAGGGGGGGGGCAGAAGCCCTCTCCGATTCATTCTCCCCCACTCTCTTCCCCCCTTCCTCCCAAATAAACACGAGGTTTAGGTCAGGCTTATATTAAAATGTTCCAAATATTTCAAAACTTGTTTTAAAAATAAGGCAATCCTTGCAGTTGAACTAGAACCGATAGCCCAAACAGTAATTTTTAAGAGACCAAACAAACATTTTGGAATCGATAATATATATTTATTTAGATTCATAGAGATTATCGGGTCTTAAAGTTATTATTATTTTTTAATTTCATTTTATACTCTTTTTTAATTTTATTTAATCTTATTTTGAATGTTTCTATATTTTCTTTTCTCTTGGTTTATTTTTGTCGACGTTGATTATATTCCTTTGTATTTTTTCTTATAGGCCTTAAATTTGTTGCAAATATTTAAAATGTATTTTTCTATTTACGAATTTTATAATCGTAGAATAACTATTAAACAATATATTAAAAGCATCGAAATATTTATTTTTCTTTAACCAGAAACAGAACCGGAACCTTAACATGTTTACCGGAACAAGAACCGATACATATTTCGGTTAAACTCTACGATCCTTAGTTTTGGCGCTTTAATCTGTTTCCCTCGTCAATCGGACGACCTTGAACAACGCTACATTAAATTTAGATAAGACAAGCATTTACAAAAGTGTTCAACTTCGCTACTTCAGGCATGGTCGGTGCGGGGTACAGGGGTGACACGTACCCCCCCTCCCCCAACCCTCCAATAATATGCTCAAATAGGACATTAAAAAACCCTTTTTGGAGCAATGCATGTATGTTTAAAGCCTTTTTTTTTAAACATTACTTATATAATTAATTCCACTTTAGTTCATGTTATTCATTTAATGTGAATTAGGGTTCGGTCTGTCTCTCTCACATTAACACCCCCCCCCCCCAATTAAGAGCTAGCGACAAGTATTATCGTTACTAAAATGTTTGTTAAAATAAGAATGTGATAAAATAATTACATAATTTTAAGATAATGTAATTTAGTAAAAAGCCCCACCCCCTTATTTTCTACCCCTATTCCTGTTAAAATATATAATTCTGACTCTATTGCTAAACACCAGGTTAAAATAAATCATATGCATAGTTTAAACAAATATCTCAATCTATAGTTTGGCGTGAGTGGGTATCGAAGTGTCCTGGCTAGTACCTGGTGATAACTCTTGAGCAGGTGGTTGACGATCTCCCACACTTCCATGGCGGGCCGCAGCCTCTCTCAGCAGCAGGTGGTGGTGTCGCGGTCCAAATCATGCCCGGGTCCATCCCCCTCCTTAGATCCCGACAGACGACGCCATCCGGCGTCCCGCACTCGCACCGGGTACTTACAACTACCCCCGACACTTGCTTCACAGACGTGTGCCGGCTGAATATAGCTCAACAACCTCCTTGGACCTATGTTTCAAACTTCACTTTCTCTCTCTTGGAAAACACACGCAGCTTTTGGTTTCCCGCAAAAAAAAACACGTACAGCAATGACCTTCCAACACGTGCGACCTTGCATTTTATCTTAAAAACTTCTCGTGGTGTATATCGAGAACACTGGACTTCATTGATAAGTCCCCTCGCTCTTGGGAGGCGATGATTTGCGACGTAGATCGCAGGTAGGACAGTCGCGTGCACACATACTGGAACATCACCTAACCCCGAGTAGAACACGCACACGCTTTTCACACACACCACCGCAAGACTCACAAGACCTTTATGCGATTGTTTGAAATAATCCGGGACAGATAAATGTCCAAATCCCCTCTCAAATATTTTTCAATAAAACCAAACAGCCTAAAGCTTCTTGCGAAGGTTCTAGCAATCATTACTTATCGCGGACATTCTTAAAAAAAAAAAGTGTCGACGAGCCTCGCTTGCAAAAACGACACACCATGTGACATGGGTACCGCAAGAACACATGTGCGCCCTGACAAGCAAACCAAAACACCAACTGACAACAGAAGAGATTCAAACACGCCGCTCGCTCGGCCTCGTCCGCCACAATTCGGACAGTGTCGGCTCGACATTCCAGATCGTACAGGGTGGCTGTTGTTGCTCGCGGGTACACGGCTACTAAGGTATTACGTAGTCTACACTGGTGTCACTTTCATAACAAACACTTACTTGAAATAATCGTATTAAACACCTTTATTCTTTCTGTCTTAACAAGTATTTACCCGAAATAAACGTATTCATAAACGCCATTATCCTTTCGAGCTTAACAAATACTTAATTGAAAAGAAGACAGTTAACGCAGTTTACGAGGTTTGAAATATTATATTATTTGAGAACAGGGTGGCTGCGGCCGGCCGGTTGGAATCAAATCCTGTACTCTAGCGCCAGAGTTGGGGTGGGGGTTAACTGTTCATTAAGGATGGACATTTTCAACAATCTATGTTAAAAGGTTCGACATTTTCACAATCGATGTTGGTTGGTCGATAATTTTCATCAATCTGTGGTTCTAATAATTGAACTAAAATCCACGACTTTGTTTATTTCTGTGCATTTATTAATAGCGTGTCTACCTACCGAGCTAGGAGTCTTGAGTTCGATTCCCGGCATAGCCAAAAAATGTATCATTGGTGAATTGAGGGTTTCCCCTTTCACAAAGATCAATAAATACCGGACGCATGGGGGTTGTGTCCGTTGTAGCTTTATTAAATCGTTTCAGTGTGTGCACACTAAATACCTAAGATAAAAAAGAGTTTGGCTGATTTAAATTAAATTGCAAAGTTGATCGAATTTAAAAATCACACCTATGTTTTTATTACAAATCATCAATATTTGTATCCATAACACAAACAGGTGCATTGGACGTGCCCACGTATGAGCTTTCTATCAGTAATAATTAAGTTCAAGCACATATTTTTGATATTTTTCTTATCGATGTTTAATGCTTTTTGTTTCATAACATTTATTTTTTAAGTTCTATAACATCAATGTTTTAAGTTCTATAACATCAATGTTTTAAGTTCTATAACATCAATGTTTTAAGTTCTATAACATCAATGTTTTAAGTTCTATAACATCAATGTTTTATGTTTTAAAACATAGATAGTTTATGATCTCAAACATCAATTTTTCTTTGTTCTCTAACACCTATGTTCCCTGTCCTCTAACACCTGTGTTCCCTGTCCTCTAACACCTATGTTCCCTGTCCTCTATCACCTATGTTCCCTGTCCTCTAACACCTATGTTCCCTGTCCTCTAACACCTATGTTCCCTGTCCTCTATCACCTATGTTCCCTGTCCTCTATCACCTATGTTCCCTGTCCTCTATCACCTGTGTTCCCTGTCCTCTATCACCTATGTTCCCTGTCCTCTATCACCTGTGTTCCCTGTCCTCTAACACCTATGTTCCCTGTCCTCTAACACCTGTGTTCCCTGTCCTCTAACACCTGTGTTCCCTGTCCTCTAACACCTATGTTCCCTGTCCTCTATCACCTATGTTCCCTGTCCTCTATCACCTATGTTCCCTGTCCTCTATCACCTGTGTTCCCTGTCCTCTAACACCTGTGTTCCCTGTCCTCTAACACCTATGTTCCCTGTCCTCTATCACCTATGTTCCCTGTCCTCTATCACCTATGTTCCCTGTCCTCTATCACCTGTGTTCCCTGTCCTCTAACACCTGTGTTCCCTGTCCTCTAACACCTATGTTCCCTGTCCTCTATCACCTATGTTCCCTGTCCTCTATCACCTATGTTCCCTGTCCTCTATCACCTGTGTTCCCTGTCCTCTAACACCTGTGTTCCCTGTCCTCTAACACCTATGTTCCCTGTCCTCTAACACCTATGTTCCCTGTCCTCTATCACTTTCCTCCTCTAATGGTTCCCTGTCCTCTAACACCTATGTTCCCTGTCCTCTAACACCTATGTTCCCTGTCCTCTAACACCTTGTTCCCTGTCCTCTAACACCTGTGTTCCCTGTCCTCTAACACCTGTGTTCCCTGTCCTCTAACACCTGTGTTCCCTGTCCTCTAACACCTGTGTTCCCTGTCCTTCTTAACACCTGTGTTCCCTGTCCTCTAACACCTTGTTCCCTGTCCTCTAACCTATGTTCCCTGTCCTCTAACACCTATGTTCCCTGTCTCTAACACCTTGTTCCCTGTCCTCTATAACACTGTGTTCCCTGTCCTCTAACACCTTGTTCCTGT
This sequence comes from Timema cristinae, assembly GCA_039000515.1. Classification (NCBI taxonomy): domain Eukaryota; kingdom Metazoa; phylum Arthropoda; class Insecta; order Phasmatodea; family Timematidae; genus Timema; species Timema cristinae. The sequence goes on from JBCFYV010011172.1 coordinate 21,778,694, forward strand.
CTCTAAACCATGGTTCCCTGTCCTCTAACACCTGTGTTCCCTGTCCTCTAACACCTTGTTCCCTGTCCTCTAACACCTATGTTCCTGTCCTCTAACACCTATGTTCCCTGTCCTCTACACCTATTTCCCTTCCTAACACTTGTTCCCTGTCCTCTAACACCTATGTTCCCTGTCCTCTAACACCTGTGTTCCCTGTCCTCTAACACCTATGTTCCCTGTCCTCTAACACCTGTGTTCCCTGTCCTCTAACACCTATGTTCCCTGTCCTCTAACACCTATGTTCCTGTCCTCTATCACCATGTTCCTGTCCTCTAACACCTATGTTCCTGTCCTCTAACACCTGTGTTCCCTGTCCTCTAACACCTATGTTCCCTGTCCTCTAACACCTGTGTTCCCTGTCCTCTAACACCTATGTTCTGTTCCTTAACCTGTCCTGTCCTCTAACACCTTGTTCCCTGTCCTCTAACACCTATGTTCCCTGTCCTCTAACACCTATGTTCCCTGTCCCTAACACTATTTCCTGTCCCTCACTATGTTCCCTGTCCTCTAACACCTGTGTTCCTGTCCTCTAACACCTATGTTCCCTGTCCTCTAACACTATGTTCCCTGTCCTCTAACACCTTGTTCCCTGTCTCTATCACCTGTGTTCCTGTCCTCAACACCTATGTTCCCTGTCCTCTAACACCTATGTTCCCTGTCCTCTAACACCTGTGTTCCCTGTCCTCTAACACCTGTGTTCCCTGTCCTCTAACACCTTGTTCCCTGTCCTCTAACACCTATGTTCCCTGTCCTCTATCACCTATGTTCCCTGTCCTCTACACCTATGTTCCCTGTCCTCTAACACCTTGTTCCCTGTCCTCTAACACCTGTGTTCCTGTCCTCTAACACCTGTGTTCCCTGTCCTCTAACACCTGTGTTCCCTGTCCTCTAACACCTGTGTTCCCTGTCCTCTAACACCTGTGTTCCCTGTCCTCTAACACCTGTGTTCCCTGTCCTCTAACACCTATGTTCCCTGTCCTCTAACACCTATGTTCCCTGTCCTCTAACACCTATGTTCCCTGTCCTCTAACACCTATGTTCCCTGTCCTCTAACACCTATGTTCCCTGTCCTCTAACACTGTGTTCCCTGTCCCTAACACTATGTTCCCTGTCCTCTAACACCTATGTTCCCTGTCCTCTAACACCTGTGTTCCCTGTCCTCTATCACCTATGTTCCCTGTCCTCTATCACCTATGTTCCCTGTCCTCTAACACCTGTGTTCCCTGTCCTCTAACACCTGTGTTCCCTGTCCTCTAACACCTATGTTCCCTGTCCTCTAACACCTATGTTCCCTGTCCTCTAACACCTATGTTCCCTGTCCTCTAACACCTATGTTCCCTGTCCTCTAACACCTGTGTTCCCTGTCCTCTAACACCTATGTTCCCTGTCCTCTAACACCTATGTTCCCTGTCCTCTAACACCTGTGTTCCCTGTCCTCTAACACCTATGTTCCCTGTCCTCTAACACCTATGTTCCCTGTCCTCTAACACCTATGTTCCCTGTCCTCTAACACCTGTGTTCCCTGTCCTCTAACACCTGTGTTCCCTGTCCTCTAACACCTATGTTCCCTGTCCTCTAACACCTATGTTCCCTGTCCTCTAACACCTATGTTCCCTGTCCTCTAACACCTATGTTCCCTGTCCTCTAACACCTATGTTCCCTGTCCTCTATCACCTATGTTCCCTGTCCTCTAACACCTATGTTCCCTGTCCTCTAACACCTATGTTCCCTGTCCTCTAACACCTGTGTTCCCTGTCCTCTAACACCTGTGTTCCCTGTCCTCTAACACCTATGTTCCCTGTCCTCTATCACCTATGTTCCCTGTCCTCTAACACCTATGTTCCCTGTCCTCTAACACCTATGTTCCCTGTCCTCTAACACCTGTGTTCCCTGTCCTCTAACACCTATGTTCCCTGTCCTCTAACACCTATGTTCCCTGTCCTCTAACACCTATGTTCCCTGTCCTCTAACACCTGTGTTCCCTGTCCTCTAACACCTATGTCACAGTACCGATGCAGACATCTCATCCAGTCCTGCCAATACCAGAGCCGGTTATTTTGGCAAGCTCTCCAGTCAGACAGAACAGCAAGCGGCCCACACCTGCCCGCAGAATCTTGAGAGCGACAATTGCTCGTCTACTCGTTACTGGAAGACCTTGAACGCCCCGCCCAGACCACGGGAGAGCTATTGGCCGCCAGTTTGGTGTGGATGGAACGTGTTGTTTTCAAGGGGAACACCACTTCAACGGCCAATTGGTTCAACCGCACAACGTGTTGGCGGTGAATATACTCGGCACGCGCAATTTGGTGGCGCTATACTCGACACGATAGACCGGACTGAATGACGATGACGGAGATCGGGGATTCGAATCCCAGTCGGTTTTACTGAGGGTGGTTATCCCTAAATTGTTTTACACTCTCCCTCCAAGCAAATGCGGGCAAACTGCCTTTAAATTCAACCTTCCTCATCCCTAATTCACTAGCGTAATTGGAACATAAGCGTATAATCTGAATGGGTAGCAAGACGCGGTTCTAGAAAAAATATATAACCTAGTTAATCAACCACTTAATTAAGGTGGGTGGCGTAGTGTTAATATGGGAGTGTAGGGAAGAGAGAAAGGGGCAGTGGTTTTGCAGTATTTATGTAAACACTTTTTTTTTCGTCAAAAGAAATCAAATATTGCTCCAATACAAACCAAGTTTAATTTTATTCACACGGTGATATCTATTATTATTTTAGCACCACGTCTTACTGCTCGTTCGGGTTATACGCTTAAGTACTATTTACGCTAACTGGTTAGGAATTGGGAAAGTTGAATATATAGGACGTGAACCCGCATTTGCGTGGAGGTATATTGGAAAACCATTCTAGGAAAAAATACCCCCAGTTCACCAGACAGAGATTCGAACCTCAATCTCCCCGGTCATCAGCAGTCTAGCTCAACACAAAACTAGCGCGTTAGCTAACTAAGCCACCGAGACGGGTACGGTGATATCAACAGTTGTTAAATATCTGTCAAGGGTGTCCTAGAATTTAATGACATAGAAGACTACTGTGTTTTCCCCGAACTATCATTGATCTAAGTTTTTCAACCAGCGCTTTATTTCTGAAATCCTGTGCATTGCGTGAACGAACCAATGTTTAGATATACAGTAGCCCCGTGGCTTCTTTGGTGCTGACTGACAGCTCACAGTTGACAGTCAACATTTAGGTATATACCTACATTTTAACTGTCAGAAGTGACAGCTGCTAAACACATGTTTTTTTTCAGATCATATGGTTCGGTGTAGGGATACATAATTTGGTCTGGTAACTTTTCAAAGCCGTCAGCTGTGAGCTGTCGGTCAGCACCAAAGAAGCCACGGGGCTACTGTACATGATCTAGAAGCTTCAGGCAATATTTACAGACAAAAACTAAAAATCAGCTGTTACTAAATTCTTGTGAAAAATAGTTTAAGACTATATTGACAGTAGAGCAGCTGTGCGTGGTTGCTTGTGAGAATTAACTTTATGTGTTATAATTTCTTGACAATAGAGTGGCATGATAACTTGTGGGGTCGCAACGTTTTAAGGAATAGGGGGGCACAATCAAACCAAGCTACGCCACTGTATGTCCTACTCCCCCAATAATTGTATCCAAACAGAACTTGTATTCTAGAATAAGATGTGCGTGCGAGAGGGCGAGGGGTGTCAACGTATGACACGGCCACATTTCCCAAGGTCAAACTAAGTGCCCCGTGTTCTGGCACGGTAGCCGACTGTTTACGCAACCAATGGGCGCTCCGATCAGAAGGTCAGCTGGTCTGTGTGTCCATTGAAGATCCAGGTAGGGGTAGTGGAGGGGGTGATAGGGAGCTGTGAGGCTCTAGGGTAGAGTGGCATAAATCAAACGTTGGGAAGAGAAATTGGTAATAATGTCTTCACAAGTGATAGCACCTTGCCACTATTTTAGAGACTCACATATTTATATTTCTCATTTATAAGTACTTAGCGGGAGTGGCAGGGTAACTGGCACCAGGGACTCTAAATCCCTCTAAGCAATTCTCAAACTTTTTAAACCCTTTACACCCCTAAAAAAGAATTACGGAATCCCAAAATGATACTGTTTATATGGGTTCTTTCTATGCTTATCCCATTAGACTTTAAAACTTTGAGAAATTTTGTAAATATACATGTATTAATTTATTTTAATTTTAGTCATAAATAACTTGATAAATAAAATGTGTGAACTTCGTCTTGCAAATGATGGGGAAGGTCGGGGTTCAAATCCAAGCCAGGTGTACTTTAGGGTAATTTTTTCCCCCCTTAATGGTTTTACACCCTCCGTCCACAAAAATTAAGACCAGTTCTTTCTCCACCTTAGTCCAATAGTGTAAAAATAAGGATACCCCTGATGGATAGTAAGAGACGCATCAAAAAGACAAAATAAAACAATAATAATGTCAGCACCACGTCTTACTACCCATTCGGGCTATACAATTACAAAATAACAAAATAATTAAATTAGCATTTGATTGAAAATAATATATATATATAAAGAAACTACGCTGTGGAAGAATGCCCTCCCAGTGATTGAACCTCGACTTTCTGAGTCAAAGTAAGCATGGAAGCGCAAGTGTATGTTGTTACACGTACAACCTGTTTATTTAAGTAAAGGCAGTATGTAATAATAGTCCATTAAGATAAGGTTTGACAAACGCGGGGTTGTCTTACACAGGGTTCAAACCTTGGGTCTGTAACTTTGTGTGTCACTGCTCTACCAATTCAACCAACAAGCTACTAACCCATAAAATCAGAAATTTCCTCCAGATGCTAAGAAGAGAGGTGGACATAAAATATATCAAAGCTATTATTTATATTATTTTAAATTGAAAAATGACACTTGGACAAAGGAAGGACCTTTAGCTTAGTACAACTACTGAGCTATCCAATAATGTGTTATCTAGATGCGGCTATAACCGTAACTAACAAATATGATAGAATAGCTTTTTAATTTGTAATATTATTTTGGTACTTTTATTTAAAACCTTATATTATCAAATCGGTAAGACTACTTTTAAAATTTAGACTGTATATTAGACAAGCCTTCAGTGGCCAAAATTAGAGTTACTTTCAATTTTGGGTGAAAGGGAGGGGGGCGGGCCACCACCTAACCATATACAAGAGACACTTCTCACTTTATCAAAAACAAAATAGCCACAGTTGTGGCAGAGAGCAGTCTAATGATATATATAGTGAAGCTCACACCACACACTGTTAACTTCACCTGAAGTGTCAGAAAAACGACCCCGCCACCAGATGCCCATATAAAGAGATACAAATTGTGAGACCAAAAATCATGACCACCAAACATGGCAGGCGACACAAGTGAAACACAAGGCTCGTCGTAAACATGTGAACATAAAGAGAGAGAAACTAGATTTAATTAAAAATGGAAGGTACCTACTGCCAGGAGTGGTACAAATTAGACCACCAATAAAATGCAACATTATGTTAACCTGTACTTAGATTACTGCCCAAGGAGTGAGAGAATGGGGGTCATAAAACAGAGAACAGCTCGTGGATAATAGGGGGTACCTCTCAAAGCATCAACAAATACTCTTTTATAACATACATTTTTTATAGTTGACAAAACATAAAATAAAAAAGCACATGGTTGAGCAAAACAACTTACCTTTATTTATTACTTTTAATGTCTAACATTTATTTATTCCTCCAACTGATGAAAAATATTAGACACATATTTTGAGGAGAAGGATAATAGGGCTGTCCTTCCATACCCAAGAGCACTAATTTGTTAATCTTAAAAGTTACATGAGTGAAGACAAGATTTATTTTCAAATTCAATATAATTAAAGTTAGTTTTTTTGTTAATTTTGAAAAACATCATTCATGTAGATATAGTAAATAATGTTTAAGTAAGAGAATTGGAAAAAATTATTATCCAACAAAATATAATATAATATTTAATTTAATTTAGCACCGCATCTCACTACAAGTTCAGGTTATACACATATGTGCTAGCTATGCTAATAAGTTGGGAATGAGGAAGGTTGAATTTAGAGGAAGTGTGTGGAGGGGGAGAGGAAAACCATTTTGGAAAAACCTCTCTCAGTACACCCGAGCGAGATTCAAACTCCAATTTCCCTGTTATCAGCGATTCCATCCAACACAAGAGTGATGACCATGGGCCAACGAGGCAGGTAGATAAATCTAATAAATCAAATACCAGGCCCAACTATTTTGTTGAGCAGTGCAATTCTCTTTTTTATCACCATGCTGAACAGGTTTATTCAAAATATATAATCAGTTACAATTGCTTCAGATACAAATGCTTAAAACTGTTCAAACTGATATATTTCTCATTTAAAACTTATTATATGGTACATTATTTGGAATGTAGTTTATTTTGTTTTGGATGTAAAGTAGATTACAGAATACGTACAGCTTGCAAAAATTAAGTACCAACAACTTTGGGGGTACAAAATTGAAAGAGAAATTATATATGGTGGTTTGTGAACAAAAAAAGATTGAATACCAATGCTCTAGAGGAGATGAACCCCAGTTTATGTTGAGGAATAGTGGGAAACCATTTAGTAAATACCCCCCTTCCCCCGATAAGGCCAACTAGATTTCAAACCAGAACCTTAATGTCATCGGCAAACTAAACTATAAATCTCGACATTTAAACCAAGTGCTCCAATATTATTTAATTTTTAGAGAGGTTACAAGACCTATCATATAATACCTGTGGCCGACATTAATTAATAGAGAGCTTGGTAGAAAATGTAATGTTCCAAATAGTTTAGCAGATAAAAGGTATTCGAAAACCTACACTGAGATATGAGGCACACTATGTTGTGATTTAAAAAAATCAATGCTAAATTGAATCAAGTTAGATTTTAAAAGTGGCTAGCAAGGCTTTGTAAATATGTAGAGCTAAATGTATCCCCTCTAACCATATATTATTTTCTTCCCACGCATGCCAGCACGGCTGTCACTAGACGAATCAGAGAGGAGGGCGTTGTGTTTGGTTACTCTATCCATTCTCAAACTATCAGAGAAGGCCATAGGCTAGAAGATCCGATAGGTTTAGGAAAAGACAAATTAGAGAGAGACGAGAGGAATGCAAAAGAAGCAAATAAAAAGTGACTGTAAAAACAAGCAAGATGGAGTGTATGTTAAGGAGGAATGTTCCACATAGGAGGTATATTATTTAAACCAGTTTTTTTGTGTCAGTAAAATGATTAAAAATAATTTATTTAATGAGTCATTATTGGAATGGCCCATTAATATCTCAATCATTGGCATTGTTTGAAAGAAAGGTAATGTTTATTGACTTGTGAAATGTCGAAAATATTACAATATGAGTTTACTATTAATTTTTGATACTTTATAAAATGTAGAATGAAACTTTTGAGAGTGGAAAGGATCATTAATTTTGTGTAATTGGGTCGCCCGCTTCAGTTGTTGGATAATCTAAGAGAGCATTTTTCAGTGTGGGTTTCGTGAAGCATTTGGGTTCCGTCATAGTTATTTCAAACTCTGTGAGGCATTTTTATAATATTTTTTTTATTGATTTTTCACGCAGTAAAATAGAATCAGTAATTAGGATTGCCAATTTTTTTTTAAATCTGATTAAAAGACATCTGCCAATGTCAATGAATTGTCTTTATAAGAGAGAGGACAAAATATAGAAATTTCAACTTAAAAGACAAAAACAAAATTGAAGGAGGAAGAAATTACAAACATTTGGATTGAAATATCCATGTAATACTATTAAAAATTAAATCAAACTTTGAAATATTTTATGCTTTTCACAACAACATATCTTTGTGAGCAAAATTATTCATTGTATACTCCTGCAAATCCTAAATATAGATGATCTGCACTTACAGTTGACAACCATAACTACAAATCGTCACCCGAGAATTCAAGTGTTCTTTCTCCAAAAGTGTTAAATTTGAGATATTTTGTGTTTAACGTATATTTAGAATGCACATGGTTCACCTGCGGTTAAATTGATACTACTGTATAATTACTTAAGAAGATACACAACTCGAGTTGTGTCTAGTAACATTGGTTTTATACACAAGGTCAAACTTCAATGCTCTTTTAAAAAAGTGAATAATTGGACATAGAACACTTGCATTCTCGGGTGACGAAATATTGAAGCACTTTGTGATCAAAAGCAAGCCCACCCAGCGACTAATAAATATATACTGATTAAATTTTTCATTTTGCTAGTTGAATTTTTCACTAGTAAGTATATGTGAAATGTGTGCTTTCTTTTAATATTTATTCAAGTGTTAAGTTCTAAAGTATTTGTAAAATTTAACCATCGTTATTGAATGTTAATAATATTAGCGCAAACATATTTTATGAGGGCTCGAGCATACATTTTCCAGGTTCCAGGACTCCTTCTGTCTAAAAAGTTTGGTAGCCCTTGGTCCAGGACGTCACTCTCACAATAAACTAGAATGCCGAAGATGGAGGGATCAAGATTTGAGTCTTTGTCGGGTGAACTGAGGATGTTGGTCCATTCTACCTCCATGCAAATGTGGGTACAATTCTTCTAAATTCTATTTTCCTCATCCCTAACTCTTTAGCATAATTAGTGCATATGCGTACAAGCAGCTGAACTGGTAGTAGTAGTATGTGGTGCTAAGGTATGAATGTAGCACATGTCGTTAGTAGCACATCTTTTAATCACTATTCCCCTGATTTAGTTAACTGTGCTGTGGTGAAAACCCTACAAGGAGGCAAAGGGAATAGGGGCGGATTTACAGGAGGGCTGAGGGGGTTATAGACCAGGGAGGCAAATTAAATAAAAAATATTGAAATAAAAGCCAGCATCTGGAGAGTAGCTGAACAACAAAAGATTAGGTCTGAGTGTTTTTAGTGATCATTACTATCAGAGTCAGACTCAAGGGTATGGTTAGGCTACATGCTGCCATAAGCCCTTTATTAGTTATCACTATCATTAATATACAACTTTTCTATATGGTGTTTAGTCTATAGTTTACACAGGACGGGGGTCTACCTAGGCTGGAAAAAATTTTAATCCGCCAGTGAAAGGGAGGAATGGCTTAGTAGTTTGGCAACAAATAGTTTACACACTGGACAAGGTGAGACCTCTTGGATATGGGGTAAACACTTAAAAATGCTACTCTTAATTTTTTGTGGTGTTTTGTTTATATACCATGGTGATGGAATGAGAAGAATTATCTTATAAGGAGATGCACTAGCATTTGCCTTGAGTGAAAATATAAAACCCCTTTTGGACTGTCGAATTGGGTCCAAAACCGGCCCTGGTACTTGAGAGTCAACCATGTTTTAGCTCTCAATAAACCTAGATGGTTCAGAGTTGAAACTTTTTTATTTCTATGGGTGCCCTGACCTCTCTTAAACAAACTCTGGCCTTTACTGTAAAAGTGTAGGTAATACAGTCTATGAGTAATATTATAATTATAATATTAATTATTATTATTATTATTAGTGGAAAACCATTTTTGGAGAAAACCACCCTCAGTACACCCGACCGGAATTCAACCCTGATCTTTTCACCGCCAGCCTAGTATAACATGAGTGTGACACCTTAGATCAAGTGGCCACGGGGGCAGGCCCTTCACTATAGTTAATGGTCCCAAGCATTAATGATTGTCATTAATTAAAAAGTACCTTATTTACCAATTTTAGATGTCTTATCTTAGTGCACCTATAATTTTGTAGAAATTTAAGTTCCGTGTACCTCAACCTCATGGAAGGTAAAGGAGTAATGCTGATTGGTCACCTTAATATGTGTTTCTTGTTCATTCTTTTCAGCACAGTTTGTTTCTACAATCGTTCACTACTTATCTTGCCATCTAGAGAAAGGTATGTTTTCATAACATTTCCTCAAAAACTTATTTCAGAATTTTTTAAATCTAAAATGGTAGGGCCTTAAACTTATTATTTGTTTTAGCTGTGGAGTAGTTACAGATTATTTTATTTTTCAAATCTCATTATCAATTTAAGTGATTATTTATTTAATATTTCATATAATATCTTCTATTTCCTCTAGACCATTTCCATTTTTAACAATTAACTTTGTTAACGTTACAATTTTACTTTCATAAATTCAAATATAATTTTACATTTACATTGGTTTTCCTCAGACCTGAAGATGGTGTAACATCTATTTATAACACCAAAACATGTTGTCATAGAAGACCAAGACTAATATCAAATAAGGAGAAAGGAATAAAAATAAAGAAGATATAATTGTATTTATTTTAATATTTTATTTAACAGTAAATCGTGCCCGTTTGGCGAGTAACTTAACTCTTTTTAAAACTAGGAACTATGTAATTACATTACCTCGCGAAGGGTTTCTAAGCCTATGTATGTATGTTTTTAACATTTCTTTTAGAAATGATCTCCCCTACTACAAGATTCAATGCAAGGAAATTATGTTACTTTTAGGTTTAATTTATAGAGGTATGTGGCAAAGCATGTGTAAGCGTGTACTTAGTAAACCTTGTAGTTAAAAGAAACTTGTAATAATTATAGTCACACAACTACAGTATATACCTTTTAGATTCTTTAAGACCAGCAGTTTCAAAAGATTTAATTACTACCCATCCACATGTAAAGTATTTGTTAATCCCCTTGGATAAGGATTTGTAAATTTATATTTTGAAATGTATTTATGTGGTGGAAAGAAAGTTTCTCTTTAATGTCTTCCAGGAGCCTTGTTTGCTCGGATAGTAGTGATAAACACTATTTTTATTTCAACTACTTTAATGATAAACTAAATTACTCAACTAGGGTTTCATTACTTGTATTATTTTTTTAAATGTATTGATGCATCAGAATCATTGCAAAGATTGCACCCCAGTAATGCTTCCTTCCTCTTTTTATATTTTTTTTTAATATTTAAAGAATCAGGAAACAAGGAAAATTCAATCATCGTAATTATATTATTCAGTCAAATGTTAATATTCATTATCAAAATAACAACAATAGCTCATGTCAGCAATACCAATTGTACTGGTATGTTTTAAATAGTAAACATTTATAAAGTTTTAGATCATAATTTCAAAGAAAGAAGAGGTGAGTTGTCATATGTTCTCTTAAAGTAAAAAATATATTCAAGCCCCACCTTAAAAAGAGAAACAAAGAAAAAAAAAGAGAAAATAGACAGTGACAGAAAGAGAGAGAGAACAGGATGAATAAAAAGGAGAATGAGGAGCTTCGGTCGCCCTTGAACTGCCCGCCACTTCCCCTCATTTCCCCTGAACAGACAAAACTCAGTGCAAAACAAGCACATGTACACTTATTACAGGTCTATTAAAATTTTCTATAAAGGAAATTGTGCTGCGACTTAAAAACTAATTACACCAGAGAAACCCAAATGCATTTAAGAAAGTAATCTCAATGTTCAGTTATATTCTGAGAGTTTATTACCATGAGAAAAATGTTTTAACTGAATGTTTACATAGAATAAATTGAAAAATGAGACTTGGACACAGGAATCAAACCAGAGACCTTAAACTTAATGTGAGTTGTCTAGGAATCGTCTTGTGCTCAGGGTAATTCTTCACTCATAGTTTAACACAGAGACTGTGCTGGATGTGTGCTACTAAGGCCTGTCATTGATATCACAGCTACCAGGGACTGGGTCGTGGATTTTTGCTACATTGTACCCAAATCAAGATGGATGAAAGCAATGCTATACAACTGAGTAAATATGAAATATAAAGCTTGGGGGAAGAATGATTATAATTACAGAAATTAGCCTTTCATATTTACTTAATTGTTTAGAGTTGCTTTCTTCCATTTAAATGTTTATAGTTAAATTCTTTACATGGCTCCAATTATAATGGAGGCCCATCTAAATAGCTCATAATTTAGCTATATTAATTTCCAAAGTTGTTAACCAAACCTACTTTTAAAAGTATTAGTCCTAGGAGCAACGTTATTTAACATTTCTGCATGCATTCATATGGGTATTTTGCTGTTAGTTCGAGCAATGACTATTAATAACTCAAATCACTTAAGGGACATGTTAATTTAAAATGTATTGTATTGGTAATATATCACTAGGTTTTCCTCAACTAGTTTACTAATGAGAGAAAGGAAGTTTTAAGAACTATGACCTATATTTATATATAATTTAACCAGTTCAAATATTGTTGTTTTTTTTCTATTAGGCGAGCTGAAAATCCCCAAAAGGGAGTGTAGGTGTGTGTTGGCTAAATATGTGGTTTTTATAGCTGTATAAATATACATGCATTCCCATGGAGGGAGCATGAAAAGCCATTTAAGAAACCAATTATCAGTACATCCAAACGGCCAGTTTATTGAGATGCGACATAGAACCAATGAATTGTTTTTTTGAAAATATAATTTTTATTATTTCTAGTAACTTTACCTTTTAGATTTTAAAAATAAATAAATTAATTAATAAATAATAATCCTATCAAATAAATATTAATGTATGAAAGAGTAGAGAAACAAGGAGACATGGCCAGTGGCAGATCCAGAAAAATCGACTATGATACAACCAACCATCACTGGACACGGCGGGTTTGAGGCGGTAAAAATGTGAAAGGAAAAAGTTAAGTTCACAAGAGAGAAGCTACATATTAAAAAATTATGTTAAGTTATATCTTAAAATTACATTTAAATGGCAAACTAGAAAATAATATATTGCAGCAAACTACTAGCCCATATTAGATGAAACGATAAGAAAATAAAAAATGGAGAGTCTACATAATGAAACTTTTAACAAATCAGCTCTTATAAATTTAAAAAAACAAAAATCAGAACATTACCATACTTGTCAAGGATCTTAAGCGAGTGGGGTGAGTCAAAGTAAAAACACAGGATATCTCAATTCCTGAAAGGTGTGGGGGGGGGGGGGAATCTTATACAATAGAAGTCCACAAATCAGAAAAATGAAACAGTTACGCTCAATTAGTAAAAAGAATGTGATACCAATGAAAACAATAGGGAATCTAGGTCCACAAAAATTAGTGAATCACCACTATGGGTAACAGAAAGAGCCAGGCCTATTTACTTACACATAAAAAAAAGTTAAGTACACATAAAAACAAGTTATAAAACCTAAGAAAAACATGTTTAGTACATATGGCAACTACATTCACAACTTATCTTACATGTTAAACCAAGAGATCGAACCACTCTCAGAGTTAGAGTTAGTTCACATTCCCACCACTTGTAAATAAAAATAAACAGTTCTTCTCTTAAAAACAAAGTTTCTACAGTATTTGTAAAAAAATTCTCCCAGACTTTTCCCTGACTATTTTCACAAGTTCCCTGACCAACTTCTTAGAAAATTTCCACTGTAATTTTATGGTATTATACATGTGAAAATATTAATTTAATTACATTTATTTTGGCCTCCTCCTCCCCTACAGCCGACCTTGCACCCCCTCTCATGGAAGAGTAAGAAAGCAGACGTCTTGCCAAACAGTTCAGGGAAAATGATGGAGAAATAATAAAATATATCTAACCCTATCAAAAAGGAAAGGCTGACATCTACAATTGTTTTTCAGAAAGCTAGTTTACACTTCAGGAATGGATCACATGCTGCTCTTTTAAGTATCCGTACAGGTTTTGTTTTAAGAAACTTTTCTTCTTTGAGAAACTTGACAACATGGTCCGAAATTTGTAATGCCCTTTGAAAGCACTTAGCTTTCTCTAACCATCACATACCCAGAACTTCAAAGGAAAAGTTGTACACCTTGTCAAATGGGTAAACAATGCTCGATGTGCTGGAGATTCAGTGAACAGGTAGTGCAGGTGACACTCCTATTCTCAAGGAACCATGAACAACATGAAGCCCACATGTTCCCAAATTTAGCAAACTACATACTCCAATTGTCTGTGACAGATTTTGTGTGTTCTTGAAGAAGTGTTATAAACTTTAAATTGACATTTGGGCCATCCATTTACACTTGTATCAACTTATAGAGTGGAAGAGGAGAAATACCATTCAAGAAATACTTATGTAATTCTTCAGCAGTGCTCATATCAAAAAACTAGCTAACGTCTGACTTTATGATTTTCCTTGTCCCAGAATCTGATTACAATGTCCATTTGTCCCCTTTGAATAACCTTTTAATCATTCGTAAATGGGCTCTTTATATTTAAAACCTCGTACAGAAAAAAAAACATGGCCGTGAGTACTTGTACATCAATGGATAACAAAGTATAGAAAACCCTCCAGCCTATGATTTATTCCCAGGGTTCTTAGACATATTACACATAAATTTAAGGACTTTTAATGACTAAGACTGCTATTTCTCGTGCTGCCAAAAGCTAAACACATTAATAGGAGGAAAAAACCGTTATAAACCGTACCAAATTTTAAATAGATGGAAAACAATAATGTTTCTCTAAATTTAATAAACAGATAGACTATAAAAATAGTAATCTAACTTTATTGTCACTTACTTCACTCTACTTGGTTAGTGTAATCATTCTAGATTCAGTATATATTTTAATATGGATAGAACAGGAATTTAAGCGCTAAGGTGGATGGTAGATGAACTAATAGCTAACAATGAACATTTTAGTGCAAAACTTTAATTATAAGTGCTTAGAGTGTTAATAGGTAATCAAAAATCTTAAAAGAAGTATTACAAATGAGGGTTTTAGAGCCACTTGATTAAGATTTTTAAATATTGGAAATAAAAGAAAACAACATTGTATTTCATCGACAGTAGCGCTAATGTGTTTGTAAGAGAAGTTAACCCTGTATCCTCTTGCCCCTATAGAGATCCCAACCCATGGGTGCGAAGAATGTATATATGAAGAGTGTTTATTGAGATTAACAAAATAGTGTGTTTTTCTGAGGAAAACATATTTAAGGGTAGTTTACTCAAATCCAATTTTTGAAAATTTTATTCCAGGCTATATTTTACACTACTGAGGTCCCCCAATTTTTGGCAATCCGTTTTTTTCAACCCTTTCCAATAACCATAAGTAGAGCCCCAAAAAATGGTTTTATTTTTAGCTAAATTTCGTTTTTTTAATCTCACTTTTCGGTGTTATTTCGTGATTATTCAAAATGACATGTTATTTGAGGTGTTTAAGTATTATTTACATATTGAGACAATGAATACAAAATTCAAATTTATAATTGAAACCTTATTTATTTGCTTTAAAATTCTTTGTCAAGAATGTCTGCATATTTCACAATTTTGTAGCATAAAATTATCTTACACTACAACCAAATACTAATCAAATTACAGCATGGTCTACATTTCTGCTTAATTGTTCTTAATTTTGTGTTTAAGATTATTTTTTTTTGTAAAGGTGTTGTTATTTCGTTTTATAGGAGGATTTTGTGTAACAAGATGATTTCGTTTTATTTTGTTTTTCAAAAACATTGTAAATCATATCTAAAAACTATCAAAAGAAAAAGTACATTACTTGATTCCATCTTTGATTGGCACTTTTCGGTTTATTGCGTCTCACCATTTTTATGGGTCTCTAATCATAACTCATATATGTGATATACTCTTATGACCTATTTTGTCATGTTTCCACAAGCTTCTATGCACTTCTGTATCCATGGACAGCTTTTTATCTTAATAAACTCGGCACAACCTTGTCATTTAGTCGGTGTATAGAAGCTGTTGTGATGCATCTCTAAGAAATGGTATGCAGTGTGTCTTTTTTATTTGTGTTTAGGTTACTTAACTATTTAATTATGTTTGTTGGCAGCCAAAATGCATTTACAAGCTAAAAAAATACTGTGTTGTGCATTTCGACAATAACTTTGAATTACTAGAAAAATATTTTATTGCAAACTTATTTGTAGTATTTAGTTTAATTCTGATAAATAAAGTTACTATCACAACTTAAAATTAAATTACTTCAGAATTTTCTCATGTGAATATTTTCTTTCACTGTACATAACAGTTCAAAACGACAATAAGTGACCATTATTGGCAAATATTTGTAATTGTCAAAGCAGGATTTTTTTAGAAACCAAGTCGAGGGGGTTTTGAAGCTTCGCACACACTTAAATTTGTTCATAAGCTATCTACTCAACCTTCCACCCAGTATTATCAATCTGGCAACACTTCACATTTCAGTTAATTTTAAACTCTTTTAAATATGTAAATCCAAACTTTGTCTTTGGTTGTTTTGAATTTTTATGTCTTTCTTATATGAAAAAATAGCATTTCCAAAAATTTAAAATAATGCGTGAATGTAAAAGTGATAAGAAGAGTGACATGTGAAGAAATAAATAGAGAAGTTTGTTTTTATCAAACCTATCCTTTTAGGTTAGCTTCCTTCTCTAGCATATTAAGGAGGAGCATTATAAGAAGAGAGTGCAAGTCATTTTACAGTTTTTATAGCTTTACATTTTTTTGGCCAATTATCTAGTAGCAACATAAGAGTATAGTTTTCTGCACATGCTAATATCAACAGACCTTGAATATATGTCAAGGGTGTCCTGGAATTTTGTCAAAACTTTTAAATAAAGACAAGTTTTGACAAAATTCCAAGACACCCCCTTGACATATATTCTCATCTGTTGATATTAGCATGTGTAGAAAACTAAGCTTTATGTTGCTACTGGAGAAATATTTGATTTATTTTGGCCAAAAAATTTCAATTCTATAAAAACTGTAAAAACACTTGCGCTCCCTTCTGCTGCACCCACCTTAAGTTACTTTGCTAATCTACGACAAAAGTAATTAAAGTTGTACATTACCTTCTCCTTTGAAGGACGGCTGGTCTAGTTTTTCTCCTGGTAGCCTCTGGTTTGCGTCCTAAGGGACTTTTACCATCACATTTACTACCGGTCACCTTGGCAGAATCTGCAGCAGTGGACTTCTTGGTTGAAGTTGGCTTATTCACCTCAACAAGGGTTTTTAACACAACATCTGAAGGTTTCTAAAAAAAAAAAAAAACAATCAGTTATTCACAGTCAGCAGTGAGTTAATGTTGAGCTTAGTGGGTATAGATTAGGTAAATATGAGTGCCATCTGTTGACATAAAATTCACTGTTTAAATGCTGATCCAAGTAGTTTAAAGATAAACATCAACAGGTTTGTGTGCGTAGGTATTTTTCACTTCAAATAGAGTTTGAATGAAAACATTGAGTTTTAATCGAGTGAGTAAAATAGAGCAATATTTGTACTTAAAATATTTCAAGTGGAGTTTGTGCAATATATCCAAGCATAAGCCATGAAAATAAACACACATTTTTAAGAATGACTTTTTTTTAGAGAAATATATGATCACAAAAAAATAGATTTAAATAAAGTTGTAAAAGTAATTTTTTTCTTCCCGTGTCTTACTAACTGCACAGGTTATACACATATATAATTAATCTAATTCAAAATGAAGTAATTCAGTATTTTTTTTAACAAAGACCACAATGCCGAAATATTACTCAATTTGTGTTAAATTTTTCTTTAAGTTTGTGTTTGACTATTTCTACTTCAGAAAACAGAAGAAAGGAAGATGTCACCTTTTAGCATTGGATTCTTTCCACATTTTTCCTCTTTTTTTCTAGATGATCATTCTTTATTAAGTTTACTCTTATTATGTTCTGAAAATCGAAAATTAAAACCTGGACACGGAATTGAACTTGGGACCTATGGCTTAGTATGCCAATGCTCTTACCACTGAGCTATCCAGGAATCGTCCTGTGCCCAGGTCATTCTTCACTCATATTTTAAGGCAGAGTCTATGATCGGCGTGCGGAAATCGTAGGCTACAAATGTGTGATTTTGTTAATATCATGAGCTATCAGATAACGCAGCCATCTTCAGGTGTCATTTTTCAATTTTAAGAACATGATATCTGGGTGGAGTAAATCCTCACTAAAAGCATACAAAATAGCTTTGGCTATTTGATTCTTATATATGTAATCCCTTACAATTATAATAATTGTACAAGTGGCAGCATAAGCCAACTACCGAGTCGAAGGTGGCTGCGTTATCTAATAGCTTATGATCTTAATAAAATCACACATGTGTAGTCGACGATTTCCTTACGTCCATCATAGATTCTGCCTTAAAATATGAGTGAAGAATGACCCTGGGCACAGGACGAATCCTGGATAACTCAGTTGTTAGAGTTTTGGTGTACTAGGCCAAAGGTCCTGGGTTTTGATTCATGTGTCCAGGTGTCATTTTTCAATTTTCACGATATGATATCTAGAAGGAGTAATCCTCACTAAAAGCATAGATAATAGTTTTGGCTATTTGATTCTTACTCTTTTTAGTTTATTTTTCTTTATTTTTATTAATTTATGCTTTATAAAATTCCTCTAATGAGATTGGGATGAAGAGGCTCTAATGGGATTGGGATGAAGAGAAAGCATTTTAGAGGTAATCTACCCAAATTTGCGAGAAAGGAGTGTGGTAAACAATTTAGGAAAGCCCACCTTCAGTAGACCCAAATAGGATTTGAACCTCCAATCTCCTTGTTATCAGCAGACCGGTCTAATATGAGAGTGACACCTTAGACAATTTGACCACTTTGCTATGAAATAATATCTTAGAATTTAATTATATTAAACTCAGAATATTTGAGATATAATTAAAAAAATTTAGTACTAGATTTTTTTTTTTTTTTTTAGTTTGTAAAGAAATCTTTAAGGCGAGTTTGACCAATTACTAAAACTCGAATTGTTTAGTACTAGCAGACTTTTAATGCTTAGAGTCAACAAAGTGCAACTTTCCAGTATGTAATTACAAATACAAATTTTCAAACGACCAGCTTAGGTTAAGTAAATGGGTACTTTACTTTTTTACTAACTATGAATTTATTATTAGAGGTATTTAACGCGCACTTTCTAAACTGACTGATAATATTAGCATAGGCTTATAAACTAACTTAGGTCTAGAACAGACACAATATTCCGCCCAGGCTGTTAATTCATTATTGTGAAAGGGGAATCCCACATGTCACCAATGCTAGATCTTTTGGTTATGCCGGGAATCGAACCCAGGACGCTTAACATAGTAGGCAGACGTGCTACCGACCAAGCTGAGGAGTCAAACATTAGGTGCACACATTCACAAGTTGTGATTAATAAACATCTTCTTAGAGGTGAAGGAAGGGTTTGGCAATCAGATAAACCTGTACTGGGACCGAGGATAGAACCCCGGACCCCCCAGCACAGAAGTCCCGACACCTTATCCTTAGACCGCCAGGTCACCTATGAATGCTATTACTTGGTCAATAAGTTGTTAACCTGTCGTAGAATTTAAAACTTAGAATGTACAAAACAAAAGTTTTACGGCCTGTTCTCTATGGTCTCTTAACTTACATGGTGATAAGAAATTTGAGGTGTTCGAAAACAAGGTGCTTAGGAAGATACAGGATGAAGACACTGGGGAGTGGAGGAAGTTACATGTCCTGTACTCATCACAAGACATTGTTAATCTAATCTTGCAGGTTACAGTGGGCAGGACATGCAGTGTGAATGAAAGAATCTCTAAAAAGCGTAAGCCCAATGGGAAGAAACCATTGGGAAGTTCTAAATGCAGATGGGAGGATAACATTAGAATGGCCCCGAAAGAAATAGGGTATAATGAGGATGAATAGATGGAACTAGCTTAAGATAGGGATAGATAGTGTACTTTTATAAATCCAGCAATGAACTTTTGAGTTCCTAATGCCATAGAGTATGTAAGTAGATCCAACCAAATATGTAATAAAAGGAAAACATTGTCTTACTTTGGTAATCATTTCCTCAGTAGCCTTGGCCACCGAATTTACAGGTTTCTCCAAAATGTCTGCTTTCTCATTCCCCTCTGCATCATTTGCTTTAATTTCCCCTTTATTCTCCTCACCAGGGGACAAAGACTGAGGTCGACCCCCTTCATCAGCAACTTTCTCAACTTTCTCAACCCTTTCAGATTTTTCACGTTCTTTCGAGCTTTTCCTGCATTCTGAATCCTGCTTGCTCACTTTCAGTGCTGAAATCTTCAATTTCAACCCTCCCTAGAAAAGAATAAAACATTTCAAAAACTTAGTAAGGAAGGCTAAAAAGCATATAATACATATTTTTTAATATGTAGCATTGTTAAGTTTCGTTTCATTTAGTAAATTAGTAGTGATGTGCAAAGCTTCTAAACTTGGCATTGGCTTCAAAACAAATATGAGCTTCAACATTCCTTTAAAAGAAATGTCAGCTTTGCCAATAAAAATACTGAAAACTTAAATACTCAATTTATGATTAATTATCACCATTTTGAGCTGTTAATTAAATTACAAATTAATATTTATATGAAAACCTGAATTAATTGATTTGCATGTTGTGAATGTAATACAATTTATAAGATTAGAATGAGATAATACAATTATTTGTGCAATAAAACCTTTTCTAAAAGATTTTAATGTAAAAATAATATAAATAATCACAACATAATATTTTTTCAAGCGAAAACCCATTAAAAATAAATATTGGAACATAAATTCATCTTCAAGAAAAGTTTATATATCCAAGGTCATTTTGAATTGAAAAAGGGGACTTAACACATCCCTATAAATGAGTCACAAAAACCGGTAATAACTAGGTGTGTCAAACTCACTTTCTCAATACTCTCAATTGTTACTAGTATTGAAATTAGAGATGGGCCACTCGAATCTTCGAATCCACCGAATCCTGACAAGTATTCGAGATTCGAGGATTCGGTGTTTTACTGGATTCGATGATCGAATCTTTCATCTCATAAACAAAGCATAATATGTTGAATTTAAAAATTACTTAGTTAGTCCTACTTGAAAAGCACAACTTAATCAGTAATATTTATTTTGCCGGACAAGAGATTAACATGAATAAAATCTTCTTTAAATTATCTAAAATTATCTAGCATTGGGCACCTCATTTTTGAATCTCTTAAATTTATTTATTATTTTATTTCACGCGTCTATACCTGTTGGGTTAGACGCAATCTTCTTTAAAAAAATAAAAAATAGTTAGGTGTGGAAAATCTTACGTGCCTTGTACCCTACCCTCCCAACCGTATGAGAAACTTGTACTCGACCGTTTCAACACATGCTCACTTCTAAAACTTTCACCTTGCGAACAATCTTGTAAATATTTTAATAAACACATAAAAACTCTTCAAAAACTGAAAATCAAAATAGAAGATATCTAGGCCTAATCTGTTTATTTCACATGTTTTTTAGAAACCTAACCCATTCTAACAACACTTTTAAAAATAATTAAAAGACACTCAAATTTTGATTGCTTTAATTTTTAAACAATAATATGAGTCTATATTGTTTAATTTGGCTGGATTTTAGCCTGTATTTTGCGAGGTGGGATTGGGATTGATTAAAATTGAAAGCATTATTGAAATAAACCTTAATTCACAGTTTAGGCCTATATTGTGTAATGTAGGTCTATTTGTAAATTAATAAAATTTATAGTGATTTGCTAGGATTCGGATTTGGGATTCGAAAATAAAATGTAGATTCGGATTCGAGAAATAGTGGATTCGAACCATCTCCAATTGAAAGCATAAAAAAAATTGAGCTTTAAGCATTGGGTCTTATTATCCATTCAGGTTATACACTTATGTACTAATCACAGTAATGGTAATTTTTAAGGAAGTGTATCTGCATTTTCATGGAGGCATAGTGGAAAACCATTTTGAAAAAACCCAACTCAGTACACCTGACCAAGATACAAACCTCAACCTGCCCGTCATTGGCAATCCAGCCTAAAAAATTAGCGTGTTAGACCACGCGACCACCAAAGCAGGTAAAAAAGTGGACTTAATAACACAATTTTCAATATGTTAATTCCTAGCTATCAACTATAAGAAAGTTCTGGCATCTAGACCAAACATCAAAACTGAGGATTGAATGAATGTTCACTGTATCCACATTCGTATATTTGATGTTTCATTCGGTACCAAAAAATTGTAAGTGTACTCAACATGACAAAATAAAATCAAGCACAAAACATGTTTTTGAAATTCATTTAAACTTTTTATTTTATAATCTTAGCAAATACATTATAGTACAGTATATAATATATCTCTTAAAGGAAAACCTTTTTTTCACTTTTTTGTTAATAATGAGTTCCGAAATAATGAAACCTAGGTCAGGAGATTGGGCTGTAACAATCAGTTTTCTTCAAGAGGCAGTGTAAAGTTGAACTGTGTTATTCTTTTCATTGTAAAACCCATATTGTGTTCGTCCCTTTTATAAGTTTCTATCCACCTTTCCTATACCTTCTTCCAAATATAATACCAAATGATTCTGCAAGTCAATAATTTTATAACAATTTATAAGAATCTAATCTAATTATACTCCCTAGGAACACTTTAAACTATTAGTGCAGCTGGCCCAGAAGAGTAGTAAGCAAAAATATATATAATATATATATATAATATAATAATGGAATAATATAAAACATGAATAGTAGCTAAATGTTAATATTCTTTCTTATAATTCAGTCATACATTCAGTTAATGTAAATTTCTGGTCTGGGGTCTGGTTGTTAAAATTTCCCTATAACTAAAATTGGGTCTGAACCATCATTTGAGCAATATTAGACCTCTAAAACAAATTTCAACTGAAAAATTGTATTTTTAAGTTTTGAATCTGAAATTTTCTCGAATCCTTCAATCTCAAATATCCTTAAGGATTTTAGGGATTACAAGATGTTTTAATATAAATGTGATTTAACCAATAACCAATAAAAATTTGTCTCAGTTAAGGAAACCAAAGAATGTTGATAAAAGATACGTTGAACCAACTATTAAAATCCCATATTGTGACTAAAAGTAGATATTTCAAGATAAAGAACTGAATAAAACAATGTCCAAACAAACTAAATGATATACTTTTAACCTGCCATCTTTGGAAGGGTTGGTTTTTTTTGTCTTTTCTTTGGTTTTTTTTTGTTTTGTTTTTTGCTATATCAGTACTATTTTAGACTAGTGCTATTAATAACATTTTCTTTTTAATAAACCTTAAATGTAACAAAAATGATTATCAACATTTTTGGAAAGATTTTATATTGTATCGAATTCAGAAACTTAACATTGAAAAATATTCAACAAAGATTTGATTGAAAACATTATCATAGCAAGACTAAACTAAAATGATAAGATTCGGATCTGAGCCTACTTTTAAAATAAAATACTAGTTTTAATTTTTTTTTTAACATTGGATTCAATTTGATAAATTAATAATAAACTTTGCATAAGAAATTATTTGGATTCAGACTTGTATTTTTTTTTAGCCGTGAGATTCAATTTTGACTCGATTAAAAACATTTTTAAGCATGAGATTCGATTCAGATTCAACTTGAGTCAACCAAAATTTGGATTCACATGAAAATGCACAGACACAGTTGTGAATACTACCATTTCATTTAATGCCAAAACGTTCTTTTACTGGGAATTGAGAGCTAAGAATTGAGGCATCGAAAATCATTATATAAAGTCGAATTCTCGTTTCTTTCAACACGATTAGGAATTAAGCACATCAAGGTATCGAGTTTGACCAATTCCTAATACAAACTCGACATTGAAAACTTTACCTGCTCAAAGTTGGTCTCCCTGATAGAGAAAGTGGTCTGGTGTGTTGTGTTTTGCGATGAGCGACTGGAACGCCCGCTGTGAGAGGAGTAGGAACTACTGCCAGAGTCAGAGTCACTCCATGTACAAGTTCCAGTCCCAGAACCCTACAATGATGATAAACAAAACTACCACATTAGAAATCCATCAAAACACAAAACCAAATCATAATTTATAATATTTTGTTATTTTTTCAATTACTTGAGGTATTTAGCATGGACTTTCTGAATCGACTGATTGTTTCAGTATAAGACTTATACCAACTTAAATCTAGAACAGACACAACATCAAGTCTGCGGCCGTTAAGTCATCACTGTCAAGGAGAAAACCTACATTTAACCAATGAAATATTTTTCGACCATGCCAGGAATCAAAACCAGGACCCTTAGCTCAGTAGACAGGCTAAGCTAAGGTGTGAAACCAATTTATTTGGTCTAGTGAGTCTTTACACCGGCACCTAGCAAAGACAACATGTTTACAAAGTGAAAATGGTGGCAAACGGCTAAATTAAATTAAGCATTTAAAGGAGGATAAAAGGCAAGGCCTACACACTTGGAAGAAAACTGTAAGCCTCAAAGTTCTCAATTAAAACACATAAATATGTAATTTTCAGGGTACATCAATCTCCTCCTTCAGCAGAAGAGAGTAAAACACAAACTGGACCCTGGACAACTTGTTAACTAAACTTAAGTGAATTTCTAAGGAAACTTTACAAGACTTAAATTGTGTTGAATTTGATAGAAATATAAGAATTACACAACATATGCGCATCCAATCTTTATATTGTAAAAGCCATTTTGTGTTTGTTGCTTTTATACTTTTTATCCACCTTTCCTGTACCTTCTTCCAAATATAATGCGACACTTTCAAAATTGGGAAAAAATAAATGGAAAAATCGGGTAAATGTTTGATATACTGGTAAATTATACTTGGAAAACTTTTTCACCAGTATGTCAAAGGTATTGGAACATTTGGCTGAATACACCCATAATCCAGGTTATTTAACATTTTTATTATGTCAATAGTTCTCCTTATGTTTCCATGATTGTCATTTTTTGTTGCCATGGACTGCTTCATCTCCCCTCCTTCCTCCTTCCTGAGGCAGCTTGTAATTAATAATAACTATATTTAGGTGCCCCTCAGAGTATTTCCGCATGTGCGTACAGTCCTAGTCTGATGAAACTGTGACTTTTATTTTGTGAGTCATGCTTTGATTTTTATTTTATTTAGCACCGTATCTTACTACCCGTTCGAGTTATACACATAAGTATTCATTACGAAAATGGGTTAGGAATTGAAAAGGTTGAATTTAGAATGAAGTGAACCTGCATTTGTGTCGAGTGAGAATGGAAAACCATCCCCTGCTCAACAGACTGAGATTCAAACCTTTACCCCCTGTCCTAAGGAGTAAAGCTCAACCCAAAACTAGTGTGTTAGCTTACTACGGCCAAGGCAGGTTGTTTGATATTATTGCACGTGTTTTGCGAACCTTACCGAGAGTGGTTGTGTGAAGTCTTGACCAGAGTTGTTATGTTTTGTTTATGAATGCTGTGCTGTGTTCAGTAGTGTTACTTTTAGCTGTTCTGTTGGCCCTGATATGATAATACATCATTCCCGTGACGCGATAAGACTCAGCCGTCAGTTGGCCTCCTTTTCCTTGTTAATACACACAGTCCATGTTATTTACACAGAGGCATGACCAGCAAAAACCGTTTTGTTCACCGAAATCTACACATCCCTACAATTGGTGTATTGTTGTGCACAGCTTATAAATTATAGCTTTGTTTTACTGTCACTATTGTTTTGAGATGTGTGGTTAAACTAGTGAGTGTATTTATTTCTCCATGCAAGTAAAACACATCTTTAAGTGAATTAGTAACAGTTGAGACAAATATGATCCGTTCTGTGGAACAACAAAGATTTCCCTTGCGGATTGGTGTGCTCCTGATAGAAGTGTAATTAGCAGTTTGCAGGGTTGGGAAATCTCACATAATTACTAGTAAATAAATTTTTTAGGATCAATTTTTTGGGAAAAAAGACAACGATGAAGAACTTCATAATCGCTATTAATATTGAATCAAATTAATTAAGCTCTGGATTTTCAGAAAAAATCAAAAATTCGTTTTTTTTTGTAAAAAATATTAGAGTTGAGTCCGAGCAGCTACTAAAACTAGAAGTGAATTTGAATTTTCAAGTACTCACAAACCCATAGTTTTACCAAACCTATATTTAGATATATTAAATCTTTAATGTTGTAGCAAAGCTTCTAAGCACAACCCACAAAGTTGTTTATTATTATTGTTAAGATGTGCTGCACAGCAGACACATGAGATGTTAAGTATCAAACATACACTTACCTCAGAGTCACTGGCCGAGTTGTTGGCAGTCTCAGAGCCTCCAGATTCTTCATCGTCGCTCCGACTGTCTGTGTCATCATCACTATCCTCGCTATCACTACCCTCTCCTTTTTCCTTACTCTCTTCCTCCTCCCCACTTTCCCCCTTTTCAACCGTCTCTGGACTCCAGCCCACATCCCCTGGGCAGAGGGAGGACTTGCTCGCAGCTAATGGTGTAGCCGGAGAGCCCTTCAATTAATAACAGCAAACAATTAAAATAGTTTCTTACATCACACCAACGATAAAACGCAAAACTCACCAGAAGCCAACAAAAACTACTAAAATATAATTTTGTTTCTCAAAGAATTGCCAGTTTTACTATTGTTCGGATTGTAGTCTATGTATTAGCTACACTTCTGTGCTAGGAATTAGGAAGGTTGAATCTAGAGGAAATGTACCTGCATATGTGTGAAGGGAAAGTGAAAAACTATATAGGAACACCACCTTCAGTACGCCCAGCCGGAATCGAACCTCAATCTCACCTTCAGCAGTCTAGTCTATTGCGAGAGTGATCGCCTTAGACCACGTGGCCACCAGAACAGGTAGCAATATGTTATGTCATAATTAAAGGTCTTGTGTGAAAACAAGATTTTTAATTTTTGAATCCACTCGCTTTAGTGGTCAAATAGTCTAGACAGTACTTTGATGATGGGGATATAAAGGTTTGATTCCAGGTCAGGGCTAATGAGAATGTTTTTTCACTAATCCTTCCCACAAACGCAGATACACTTCCCTAAATTCAACTGTCCTCATAGCACATTAGCGTAATTAGTATATACGTTTACAACCCGACCAATGTAGTGGTAAGAAAATAAATAACTTTGTAATATAATCCAAAGTGTTGCTTATTAATTCAAATCAATTCTGAATAAAATACCATGCTTTGAAAAAAATTTCAAATCAAATATAAATAAAATATTTTATAGTGAAATTCTTTCAAAGAGAATGTTTTACGATTAATTATTTTCAAATAACATAAAAAGGAAATAAAACCACATGATTTAACTAAACTATTCTGCATTCAATATCAATTATACTTTAATTATAGGTCAATACTAGTTTATATATAAAGTTCAATTATCCAGAGTATTATTTATTATTATTATTATTAGCACCGCGTCTTACTACCCGTTCGGGTTATACGCACTTACGCTAATGTGTAATGGTAGGGTGATTGTGAGATGAAATGGAGGACCTACAGTTTAACGTGGAATCCGAACCACGGTGGAGGCCTGGCTTTCCCCACATTCACAAGATGTCTTGTCAGAGGTGAAGGAAGGGTTTGGTAATCAGATAAATCTGTGCCGGTACCGAGGATTGAACCCCGGCCGCCAGCATAGAAGTCCGACACCTTACCCCTAGACCACCAGGTCACCTATCCAGAAGTTGTTTTTAAAATTTAGATGAAATTCAGTTGAGTTAAAACTAGGCTCTATTTGGAATTTAAATTTTGAATTCAACTTAAATCTTTCAAATATTAAAAGTAGAGTTGGGTCGAATCCACTATTTCTCAAATCGAATCTCGAATCCGAATCCACATTTTATTTTCGAATCTCGAATATCGAATCCGAATCCTAGAAAATCGTTATAAATTTTAATGATTTACAAATAGACTTACATTACACAATATAGGCCTAAACTGTGAATTAAGGTTTATTTCATCATGTTTTCAATTATAATCAACCCCAACCCCCCCCTCCCTCCCAAAATACAGGTTAAAATCTAGCTAAATTAAACAATCTAGACTCATATTATTGTTTAAAAATCAAATCAATCAAAATTTGAGTGTCTTTTAGTTAATTTTAAAAGTGTTGTTAGAATGGGTTAAGTTTCTAGAAAACATGTGGAATAAACAGATTAGGCCTAGTTGTCCTTTGATCAACTTTAATCATCAATAAAGGATATTTTATTTTAGTAAGATAGCAAAAATAAAAATACAAACAGATATTTTTAATAAAGACTAAAACAACGTGCTTAACAATTAAACAATGATTGGAAATAGTGAACTCAATGATGCTTAAGTATGTATTATTATTATTATTTTATTTTATATCCACTATCTATTTTTGCTAGAAAACAGATATATTCGATTCTTGCGATATATCGATTTCTGAAATACATTCTATTTAAAACACGAACATATTTTCGACTACAATCTGTTCATTCCCATTTTATAAGGCAGGACTACGTTTGAATATTTCACAATTACTTCAATAACATATTTAAAAGAAATAATAAGAACTAAGTTAAAATCAATTTAAAAATAAATAATGGATTAGCAAGTTGTTATTTGATTCTTAAAACTCGAGAGCGTTACTAAGTGATCAGATTACCTGAATCTATTTTAAACAAACAATCGATATACGATACGTACGCCGGTAGGGATGAAAAACAGTTTTATCGCTGTCTGACTGTGACAGTATTTATTTTTCATGAAACCCAACAAAATATCAAACTTAAGGATCGTATGCAATAAATTGGGGTTCTTTACATAGTTGTAAATAATTAAAACCAGTTGGGTAGTAAGAATTAACAGTATTTTTATTTTAATCATCCCTCGGGTGAATAAACATAATATACGTCATGGCGACTGACTTTATATTGTGTGTAATGGCGGCTGACTTTGTATCATCCGTAATGTGTTCTTATTTCTGTTAAAAAAAGCCGTAATTTGTTAAATTTATTTCGAGTTTATTTGTAATTCTAGTTTTGATTTTCAGTTTTTGAAGAGTTTTGATGTGTTTATTAAAATATTTACAAGATTGTTCGTGAGGTGAAAGTTTTAGAAGTGAGCATGTGATGAAACGGTCGAGTCCAAGTTTCCCATACGGTTGGGAGGTTAGGGTACTAGGCACTAAGATTTTCCACACCTAACAATTTTTTGTTTGTTTGTTTTTAAAAAAAATTGTATTCATGTTTATCTCTTTCGTCAGACAAAATAAATATTACGGATTAAGTTGTCCTTTTCAAGTAGGCCTAACTAAGTAATTTTTGAATTAGACATATTATACTTTGTTTATGAGGTGAAAGATTCGATCATCGAATCCAGTAAAACACTGAATCCTCAAATCTCGAATACTTGTCAGGATTCGGTGGATTCAAGGATTCGAAGATTCGAGTGGTCCATCTCTAATTAAAAGTCATAATTTCTATACGGTGGAACCTGACTAATTCGAACTTCCGTGATTCGAATACGCCTTTAATTCTAATTTTTCGCCCTGCCCCATGAATTTTGTATTAAAACAATGTTAAAAAAACTGTGGATAGTTCGAATTTTATTTTGGTTAATGCAAACCTTTCTTAAGTTGTAATTTACTGTGCAGTATTGTTTTCCTACTTCTAGTTGCGGCGCCAAGTTGTTCTATTTAAAGAAACATTTTATAATAAAGGAAATATATACAATTATCTATTTCCTTTATTATAAATTATCTAGCCATTGGGCCACCTCATTTTTGAAACATATTTATAGAAACAGGGGAGGCGACATTGGAATGCGGTCAGTACCCTTCTTCACGCCCCTCCCCTTCACCCATATGTGTCTTTGTTTATACATAAAGTTCTGTACTGTTAGTCAAGGTCAAACATCTCAAGTGGTTACGTCCACTCTTCTTAGTGATTTGGTTGTAGCAATATTCTTGTGACGTGTGAGTTTATGTTGTGTGTGTGTGTGTCTGTGTGTATTGTGATGTCACTGTCCAAGCCACAGTCCTATAAATCATTAACTTTGGCCGAAAAAGTAGTGGTGATAAAGGATGTGGAAAAGGGACTTAAAAAGAAATCAGAAATTGCAAAGGCCTTCGGAATTCCACCTAACACACGTTCAACTTTTTTTTAAACAAATTAAAAATTTTGAGCAATGAAAATGAGAATGGAAAAGATAGGAAAACTTAAGAGGACCGGAAAACCCATATGTGGACAACTGTGTACTAAAGTGGTTCAAACAACGCAAGACAAGAAAGTCCAGTGAGTGGACCTCTTCTTAGAGCAAAAGCTGAACATTTCGCATCTGAATTAGGAAAAACAAACTTCAAAGCGAGCGCAGGGTAGCTAGATGGATTCAAACAACGAAACGGAATTTCCTTCAAAGCTTTATGTGGTGTAAGTGGTGCTGTTGATGTGCGTTCAGCCGATAATTGGAAGGAAGACTTGAAAGAAATGATACAGGACTTAGAGCCAAAAAACATTTTTAACATTGATGAGACAAGACTTTTTTACAAGTGTACTCCTGAAAAAACTCTTGCATTTAAAGGTGAACGGTGCAGTGGAGGAAAGCTTATTAATTATTTATTATTATTATTATTATTATTTTATTATTATTATTATTATTATTATAGCACCGCGTCTTACTACCAGTTTCGGGTTATACGCACTTACGCTAATGTGTAATGGTAGGGTGATTGTGAGATGAAATGGAGGACCTACAGTTTAACGTGGAATCCGAACCACGGTGGAGGCCTGGCATTCCCCACATTCACAAGATATCTTGTCAGAGGTGAAGGAAGGGTTTGGATATCAGATAAATCTGTGCTGGGACCGAGGATTGAACCCCGGCCGCCAGCATAGAAGTCTGACACCTTACCCCTAGACCACCAGGTCACCGACGTATTAAATATTGAACAACACTGTTAGCTGGAGCAAATATGGATGGTTCTAAAAAGATGCCATTGTTAATGATTGGAAAATCGGCTAACCCACGTTGCTTCAAAAATGTAAAATCAATGCCAGCAGAATAAGAGTCAAATAGAAAAACATGGATGACAGGTGATCTGTTTTAAAAATGCCTTTTAAAAATTGACACACAGTTTGGCAAACAAAATAGGACAACCTTTTATTCATTGACAATTGCACTGCTCATAACAGATTTCCCCTATTGGAAAATGTTAAGGTTTTTCCCCCCTCCAAATATGACATCAGTTATTCAACCTATGGACCAAGGAATAATTAAGAACCTAAAATATGTCTAGAGATGATTGTTGGTTGAAAAAATTCTTGCTGGAAATTTCTCTACTCAGAAAATTTTGCTTGATATTCTTCAGGCCTCAAGAATGTGTAAGGAAGCAATGTAGTACCAAGTGAAAGTTGAAACCATTAAGAACTGTTTTAAAAAAGCTGGCTTTATCAAGGAAGAAAATGATGGAGAAACTGTGACTGAAGCTGTGCCAGCTATTGACAACTGGGAGGAATTTACTCCTGATCCTGCTATCTCCTGTGTGGACTTCATCAGCGTGGATGAAGATGTGGTAGTGTGTGGTGAAGTTAGTGATGCAGACATCGTCGCCGAAGTTCTCAACAATAACACCCAGGCTAAGGATGGAGCATCTGGTGATGAAGAGGACAATTCTTCAGTAATTCAGGAAAGGCCTATCCCCAAGTGCAGCAGAAACCATGGACCAAATCCAAGAACTTGGTTGTTTTTAAGAAAGTCGCAACAATGTAAGTGATTCAATTTTCCAGTCAATAAATCTATTAGATTCATACACTTTAACTGAGAGATTTAACTCAGGAAGACAGATTAAAACCTCTTTTAACTTTTTAAAGAAATTGTGAACAGAATAAGTCCAAATATGTTAAATAAAATTTTGAGCTTGATTGCAAACTTAACAGTGTTTCTTTTCAATTCCCTTTAAGAAACTTATTTGATTAAAATTCCTGACTCAAAATTTCAAAGCTTCTCACAGCCTTAGTCATGTTCATGTATGCCTAAGATGCATCCATGTGGATATCTCAAAAACAAGAATTAACTCAAACCCAAAGCTTCAAAGATGAGACCAAGCCATACCGAATTAAAGCACCATAACTGACAGTTGTTTTAAAATCTTAAATGCAATCAAGGTTATCGATGCTAGGAGTGCACTTAGGGTAAGCTCCAAATCCCTTGTAGTTGTTTGTCAATCCAAATCACAAATATTGGTTGTACAAAATAAAAAAAGTATAAAATTAAAATGATATAGTTGCCAAATATTGTTATGATATTATAAGTTTTTATTTTGAAGTCGGAGTGGGTATATTTTTTCCTACTCCAGCCAAAATTGTTCAGGCTCAGACTCCACAACCCTGGTCGTACCTGCCCTATTTTTGCACCAAGTAAAGACAAAATCTTCAGAACTATCAACATTTGAACCAGAATATTTTTGAGGTTATTATCATTTTCAGATCAAAACATCTAGGAGGTTAAATGTTGAGTGAGTCGCTAACCTTGATAGCATCCATGTCAACAGTGGAAGGCAAATCGTCTGGCTCAGAGTCGTCTTCAGCGGGTTGGTGTATGACAGCACTCCATGCAGAGTGGGTCAAATGTGGCAGAGCCTCGCTGGACACTGGGCTGTACTGGAAACAAAATCAAATACATAACTTTTATTTTTAAATTTTATCAATACAATCATTGAAAAAAGAACTAAATAAAATTATAGAATTGTGGAAAAATAAAAGTAAAAACAATAACAAATATTTATACACACTTCAATATTTCAATGCTCTTATTTAGGCCTGTGCGGGAATGACATTTTGATTTCGGAAAATTCTCTGGCAGGAAATAACAATTTACCACGGGAACAGGAAATATTTAAAAGCTATTTTTTGTATTTAGACTTTTAATTGTTTTTCAAATATTTAATACTAATGAAATTATTATCTTCAAATTTATTTAATACTAAAAAAAATACTATGGTAAAAATAAAACGACTCTTGCTCTAGTGTTGGGCATTGAGAAAGAAAGGTACCTCAACAACCCTGAAGTACTAGCATGGTTAGTTTTTAAAATGTTGACACAATTTATACATTTCGCAGACACCTTACTTTATCTTCTCATTTTTCAAAATATTAACCTTGTTTGCACTCGTGTTAAATGTTTTCTTATTCTTATTGTAGGTTTGAACAAAATGCTCTTGTTAGATATAGATTTAATCCAATAAAGCAATCGATTTTATACAGTTGAAACAAAATGTAGTTCGAATTTACGTTTCAATATTAATTTTCTTTTTTATAAAATAAGATGTTCAAAAGTTATTAAAATCTTAATAGTTTCTAAAATTAATTTTAAATTATGTTTAACATGGTAGGCAGCTTGATTTTCCACAGCGTAAAACATGAACACCTAGCCACAAACAAAGCAAAATAAATATTTTTTCCTGTGTTCTCTACACAATCACATAATCTTACAAAAGTATAATTTTATAGAATGATTGAAAAAATAGTTGGGAAAAGGATATATTTTGAATGAGTGAAGACATGTTTTTAATAATTATCACTTTAAGCAACATTATTTAAAAACAACTGACCCACCATCATGAAAACAAGAATGACTGCAGTGTTATGATGTGAGATAAATATTTGTGATTTAGTTTATTACCAGCAATGAAAATACTTCATTATTAAGGGCTTTTTGCTTTCTCCCTTGAAAT
The DNA here is from genome assembly GCA_039000515.1 of Timema cristinae. Lineage (NCBI taxonomy): Eukaryota > Metazoa > Arthropoda > Insecta > Phasmatodea > Timematidae > Timema > Timema cristinae. The sequence continues at coordinate 21,812,111 of JBCFYV010011172.1, forward strand.
ATATGCTATTAATGTTATTTTATTCAATAACCGCACAATGCTCATGTAATATCTGAAATAGTATTGATCCTAGGCCTAATTTGTGCAAACAACCTTCCATAACCATGAATATGATGTTGTACTAAGTTATTTTTAGCACCGCGTCTTAAGACTTGTTTGGGGTCATACGCAGTGAACTAAGATACTAAGATAAAAATTCTTATTGAGACAAGACTAAACGTGAATGTTTTGTGTATTGAGATGCTTGTATTTAATTTTTAAACTTGTCCTTGTTATTTGAATGAAGATTGTTATTTTTCCTGAAAAATATGGGAAAATAATTTCCCTCCAGAGATTCAAGAACGCCATTTCCCCTTTTTTTCCCCCTGAGGCTAAGGATCCTGCCTAAGCCTACTCTATCTTATTGCATCTTCCCCAGGAAATAGTAGTAGTAAGACTGAACAGGAAGCTAGCTTCAGTGATGCCAACTTGTTTTGTTAGGATGAAAACTTCTCTATCCACAAAACAATAGAAGAACATCAAGAAAATGTTAAATCAACCAGAGAAGTTTTCATTTTGCACATCTAAGTTGGCATCACTGAAGCTAGCTTTCTGTTCAATCTTATTAACACTATTTCCTAAGGAAGATGCAATAAGAGCATTGAAATGTTGAAGTGTTGAATATGTGTTAGTGTTTTTTACTTTTATTTGTGCTTTATGTTTCTACATCTATAGCATTTTATTTATTTCAAGTTATATTTTGCATACATATTATTTGAAAAAAGATAGAGGAACACATCTGAGTAGAAATCAAACTAAGACACATATTGTTGCATCACAGCTTTATTCGTCCTTATAACATGCCATATGTACCTGAAACCAGTTATATTTGGTATGACTAGGTACATGGTTAAATTAACATTAAGTTTATTATCAATAAGCCGACACTTAGTTGTCTTTTAATTTACAATATATACATGTATAAACTTAATAAGAACTTAACATAACCCTGATACCTTTACATACACAGCGTCAGCAATGATTCTTATTAGGTTACAAATATAATCTTTAGCTAATAAACACCTAATACCAAGCTGGCTCCTTCAATACATAGCCCACATGACCAACAATCACTTGATTTACTTAAAGTATTGAACTATTACTTTTTACTGGAATTAATATTAGATCAATGCAGAGATAAATTACATGATGATGTGTTGCCACCATTTGCGTAATGTATTTAAAGTTTGTTTTCAAGTTTATAGCTATTTATATAAATAGATATATGAATCTAAATGAAATCATATAAATAATTTAGTTGTAATCACAGCAGTAAGAATGCTAAAAACAAGAGAATTAGCTTAATGCTGGCACGTTAATTAACATGAACCTTGTTGCCACAAGGTGATGAATAAGTAGGAATTTATGGCAAAGTATTAACCAAGTACATTATGGACACGTCAAAACAAATGTGTCAGCATATAATGATTAGATTTAATCTTTTATGTGATTAAAAGAGTTACATCTTCCTGTTGAACTTCATCGACTTTTAAATGTCAATCGACGGTAATTGGTCAACTTACAGGATGTTTCAGCAAATGAACTTCACTTTTACATTTTATTGGATTAAAAATAAGTTGTAATTATAATTTATTATAAATAGAATGTATAGTAAAAATTGATAAAAACACATAAAAGGCAACAAACACAACATGGCCTTTACACTGAAAATAAGAACACAGTTCACACATTACATTGCTGCCAGTGGATAAAGAGATAATGGTTGCCTATTGAAGAAATCAATCACTACCCCCCCAATACCCCAACCAAGGTTTCATTCTATCGAAACTCATCAGGAAGGACAACTTCATAAAAGAGGAAACCAAAAATTACAAAAGTGAGAGAAAGGATATTGGCAAAGAATGAGTGGCCAATTATAAAAGTAACAAGATAAAAAAAAAGGAGAAACACAAGAGATGGGCATTGGAAGTGAATATAAAATATCTCTCAAATGGTGTTTGACATTTTAAATATTATATAGTTTAAAATAACATTAGTAAGACTTTTTTACACCCATTCCAGCCTGTGGCCTGGGTCAGTTTTTTATTCAAGGCATATATTTTCCACTATCAGTTTGGTAGGACTGTTGAAGCTTCATGTGCTTTATAACCTAACTTAACACTGGGTCAGACACAGCATCCAGTCCCCAGCTGTTAATTTATCACTGTGAAAGGGTAAACCCACATTTCAACAACGATAAATTTGTTGGCCATGTCAGGAATCAAACCCGGGAATCTTACCTTAGTAGACAGACAAGCTATCGACTGGGTTAAGGTGTTGACTTTGTAAATATTTAAATATGTGTAGATAATATTATATTATTATTGCATTTTAAATAACCAATTATTTTAAGAAATAATGAGACCTGCATGCTCACAATTAAACAGTCACTTGACAAATAAATATAAATGGACAACTAACAAGATAAAGATAAATAAACCAAATCTAAAGAATGAGTAGTGTAGTTAGTTACCTTCTTAACATTGCCACTCGCTCCTGGTCCTCCCTCGTAGGCTGCATCTGTGTAAACTGGCGAGGCCTTGTCTAACTGCGGCATGCTGTAAGGGTCCATGCAAGGCTACTGTTCACTGCGCAACGCACCAGCCAACACCATGCTACAACATTTACAGCTGCATAGCACACATTACACCGAGATTGGAAATATTTATAGCACAGCACTCTCTCCTTATTGCAAGAAAATTTGCTAGTCTCTAAGTCTAAATATTTAGTTAACATACAGTTAAAATGATGGAAGATTTTTGTTCAAATATGAATGGTTCTTAAAGTCCACTGTAAAAGAGTATCCTAACAATTAAAATATGGACAGATAAGGAAATTTACATTAAGCAACCCGAGAAAAGTGCCTTGGAAGCGTGATTGAGGCAAATGATGGAAGTAAAGAAGCTGTAATTAGAAGAGGATAACAAGTAGATTTGTTCTATAGGTGTGTTATAGACCTGCTAGGTAGAAGAAAAGTTCCTTTGAAGAGTAAGAAGTGTTGAATAAAGCGTACTTTGTATTAATTGTCCCACATACAGCAGAAACATAGACAATAAAGGTAAGAGAGACTAGGAAAGTGGAGGTTATGGGAATAAAGTTTGCGAGGAGCATGTTAGCTGTCACGAGGACAAACAAGATTAGGAATGAAGTTATAGGGAAAGAGTGGGAGTACATGAGACAGTAGAGGAAGTAAGGCTGTGATGGTATGGTCATGTAGTAGTTTGTAAAAAATAAAAAGAATGCCAATAAAAATATTGGCAATCAAGTATGTAGGAAAAAGACTGCAAGGGAAACCAAGAAAGAGATGGGAGGAGCAGATAACAGAAAGTGTTCAATTGAAAGGGGAAGAATAAAAGAAATTAAAGGAGGAAGAATGGTGGTAGAATAGAGGAAGAAGGCATTTTATTAAAATGACTCGTCTGGAAACAGTGTTGTTGATGATGATGATGCAACCAAATAAAAAAAATATAATAGTTAATATTGTATAATGGTACATTAGTATACCTATCATTACACTTTCATGATAGTAAACATTTATCTTAACAAATGAATGTTGGCTCTAAGTTTATTATATATTTATTGCCCTCCTATTCTCGAGTTTAAAGGGAGGCAGTACCAGGACAAATATTTTTCAAGGTTTAATTAACTATACGACTGGAACACCCAAATCTGTGATCCCGGCTGCCAATAAAAAACATTTTAAAATAATATACTTGATTCTTTTCTGCCATTCCAACTAATGATTTCTCATTTTTTATAGCTACAATTTTAGTTTTACTTAAATTTACATTATTTAATGTTTAGTTCAAACATCAATAGTGCTGGTTTTGGCATTGGTAAAGCTAACTTTTCTCAAAATTAATAATAATAATAATAAAATTGTATATTAAAAATAAAAAAGGCTTCTATCAATGTTGTAAATCATACAAGATCAATGGAGCATATATATATATATAAAATGTTTATTATAATGTTCTAGCCTGAATAATTTTAATTATCAATATTTTTTTTAGATTATATTCCATGGCTATCCCTCTTAAATCTAAGCTTGGCATGTGGGTCCTGCATGCATAAGGACTTAAAAGCGCCACTCACAGCACCTATAATGTGGCTTATCTATATAATCCAGATCCAATCACACATCACATTGTAGTTCAGTTTTCTGTAGTCTTTGTTAAAAAAAAAACAGTGTAATTGAAACCAGTTAAACCATTTCAGCATGATTAAAAAATGCAACAAATTAAAAAGCAATTATTTTTAAATGAAAAAAAAACTAATTCGCCTAGTCCAATTTTGTGATTATGAGGTGGAGAATGAAGAAAATTTTTAAAAAAACACTTTATATCAGAGTTTTTTAACACCATGTTTTACTGCTCATACGGATATACGTCTATATACTGTATATTTTAGTAGGTTAAGGATTAAGAAGGTTGAATTTAGAGGAAGTGTATCCACATTTGCATGGAGAGTGGGAAACTATTTAAGGAAAACCACTATCAGTACATCCAACCAGAATTGAACGCCGATTTCCCTGTCCTCGGAAGTCTAGTCTATTGCGAAAGTAACACCTTAGACCATGCAGCCACTGAAGTAGGTCATATTTTAGTTAAATATTTGTAAAACGGCTCTTAAAAGAGTGTCTCCTGTCAAACATAATGGACAGTAGACTTAAATAGGTGTCTTGATTCATTTTAAACCAGAGGTTTCATTTATCATCCTTTATTAGAAGATAACATTGCAAATGTAATTAAATATTATCTAGATATCATTCACAAAAAACAAATAAGTGGTCTTATTCAACATGAAATTGAATTATTTTTTAAACCAATAATTTCTCTTTTATCTAGTAAATAATGCAGAAAATTGCCCTTTAAAGGAATGTTAGGTTGAATTGTCACCGTCTATCCAAGATGCCTGGTTGGCTCATGCCTGAGCATAGTACAAGATTCATCAAATAAACTGTTTTTCTTTAATGACCTTGAGAAAAGATGTTAACTTTAGCTTTTTTTTTTAGTGAACTAATGTCTTTTAAATGGTGAAAAATATGCTCTAAGCCTACTGTAGTCAGGATGGCTGGTTAATGATCAGCATATTGGAGATTTTCCCTTTGACTTCTTGATCCTAATAACAATTTGTTAGATCTTCTGCCCATTAGAGGCTACAGTGGACTAGATGATCACTATCCATTAATCATCTTACTCACAAAGTACACAGTGAGGATATTGATATAATATAAGTCTGTGGAGGTGGGAAACCAAGTAAACATGACCTTTATGTAGTCAAAAAAGTGCAACAGCAAATATTCTTGGGCTTTTTGGGACGCGTGTCTTGTCGTCGATGATAATGTTGCACCTTTTATTTGTACTTTAGTTTTCAATTATTTTTCTCTTGCTTGTACTGCTGCGGGGGAAGAGGGGACTGATATTTCTTTAAGGCTAGTTTGTAATTTTTTTTATTTTTTGCTAGGAAGACTGCTTTCTCATTACCCTGTATTGCGTTATGTAATCAACCCACTGGAAATGAAGTCTCAGGTTGGTCTTGAAGAAGGTTAAGTTCACGATTAATGTGACATGACTTGCTTCGGTGGTCGAATGATCTAAGGTGTCACTCGCAATAGAGTGGACATTCGAATAGAAGATCATGGTTTATGGAAGTTGCTGTTAAGAAATTGTGGTCTCTATCACCTGTTCAAGAAAACATTTCTGTGCATTTTAGTCTGTTCTGTATTGGGATAGCAAGGAAGATGTGTAGAGCTAATAGTAAGCCCTAAATGTTTTTCTCTCTGTATTGTTAAAAAAGCATGTCAAACACCAAAATGAAAGAACAAATTACTCTTTTACTATATCTTATCTAACCCCACTACAATACCACCCATTGCAGTTCCCTGTCCTCTCGTATATTGTTGTATAGTAGAGTTTCATATCCCACCGCACCAGCAGTAATACATTACCATTAATATCATACATCTACTTTGTATTGTTTGGGTCAAGCTTGTAAAATTGTCACCATTTAATCTAGGATTTTGAATATTACTTCTTATGTTATTTTAATTACCGGTAACATTACATATAATTGACTAACAAAGTAAGGTCCTACATAATCATTTATTTTGGCCTTCTCTGGTTTTTTTATTATTTTATCATTTGGGCTAATTTTTGAAACAAAAAAAGCACTTCTAAATTAAATCATTATTTTTATATTATGGTAGATATTTGGGTCCCCCCCCCCCCTTAGTTTGTTCCTTACACCTTCCTATTGAAAAGTTGTGTAGCGTGAATAACAGGAGTGTGATAAGCTTTGAAATGTCAAAATCGTAGGTCAGATGTCCTTTGTTTCGACTTCAACACCCAGCCACAACAACCTTCACATCCTTGACACATTTCAATATAAAAAGAAAACTTTGGTATAGTTTGAAAAGATGTGACATATCTCATTAAATATTACATATTTCAACATAATATAATCATTTTTATAACAGTTACTAAGCATTACGGGATTTTAACATACCTAATAGTGATTAAATAACATCTAGAGTGTAAACACATGTATACATTCAGATATCAGCATAAAATAATATAGTTTGCTTTGTTTTTTCCTCTAAACTTATCTTTACATAGACACAATCAATTGATAGTTTAAATAATATGGCAAAAACCTTATCTTGCTTTGCTTTGAATGTTTTCAAGTTCACATTTATAGTAGCCTTAGCACACCCCTACTAAGTACATCTGTCAAACACAGCTTTAATCGTTTCAAAATGTTACCAATGTGCTAAAACATGTTTTTGAGACCTGTCACAAGCTCACTTGAGTAAGGGATTCTTTGAAAGCAACTTAGTGTAGCCAGTAGCATGATTGGAATAGCTTGAGGCAGATCTGGGAAATCTATATTCTTTATTTTGTAGCTCGCAAGCTATTTATGATCTGGGGCTCTCATCAGTATAAACCAACAAATTTAAAACAAATTTAGTAAAAATTATAGAAGGTTTAAAACGAGTAAATTAATTTTTTCAATGCACTATTGATATGCATGGTTTTTTATTTTTTTATTGAAAAATAAATCATGTAGGCCTAGTTACAAAATAAATAGTTCTTACACAATAATTTCATTTAAGTCTTTCTTTGAAGCCTTTCATTTAAAATGTTTTCCCAGATTGTTTAAAAGGTTAGAACATCCCTTTCATGGTCATATTAATAATAGTCTGTTGTGTTTAAATGATCTGTGATCAGCTGGGCCCAGATTTTGATGACTTAAAAATGATCAAAAAGTTACATAAATATCCTAAATGATAACTTCAATTTTTTTTAAATATCTAAAAATATTAACAGAGTTGTAATACATAAATGCACACGGCCAAATCAAGCATGCGCTTCACAATGGAAATTTATTATAAGCCTTTAACTAGGCTCTTGCATTCTGCTGAATATAATTTTGATCTAAAATTTTTTTGCTTCAGAGGTAATAGCTAACCCCTCCCAACGCAAACCTCTCGAGCTTAGTTGCAGTGTCTCACCAGGAGTGTATATATTTTATAACCAGACAAGCAAAGAAGATACAAAATTCATTGCCTATATTACATTCTCATTCTGGCAAGTGTGCAATTTAAACATATATTTAGGTATTCATGCATTTATTAACTATCAATAGTTTAAAAAATATATACTTATTCAACATGAATGCCTTTAAACTACTCAAAAAGGCCTAACCATGACACCAAATTCCTAGAAATGGCTCCAAAAGGGCACAAACCAAGAAAATGGTGTTAATTCCAAAGTGACAAAAAATGACCAAACAATGAAATATAAAATTTACATTTCTACAATGAGAAGATCATTTCATTACCAGAGTTTATATTGTTATGAGCAATGTCTGTAATGAACAAATAAAAAGATGATATTATCATCAAAATCCGAGCCCCTGTCATCAGTAACAAAGTAATAATAAGATATACTCTTTTATTAAAGATAAACACAGGTTTAGACTAGACACACAAAAGAAGGTGGGGGGGGGGGGGGTATGGAAGCCGAGACCTTCAGCTCAGTATGCCAATGAACTATCCAGGATTCATCCCATGTTCAGGGTCATTCTTCACTCATATTTTAAGGCAGAGTCTGTGACGGACATGTGGAAATCGTCAGCTACATATGAGTGATAGATTAAAATCACGAGCTATTAGATAACACAGCCACCTTTGACAATATAGGATAGTATGCTGCAATATAGCTCATTTTCCCAGGGACGGCTCGTGGATAGCTCAGTGGTTAGAGTATTGGTGTAGTTAGCCAAAGATATTAGGTTCGATTACTGCCCAGGTGTCAATTTTCAATTTAAAAATTATCACATTGAGATGTGGTTATAAACATAATTAACAAATTTAATAGCTCGGCTATTTAATCCATCATATAACTTATATACCTAAGTATATTATATTTTGGGGTCTATTAATGTGGCCTGAATTAGTGTGTATATTTTTTTTAATCAGGTAGGAATAATATTGCCATTTTATATCATATTTTATCCTATATTTACAACTTACAGGACTTTCTAGAGCCTGCCATAAAAAAAAAGTATTTTACAAATAAAATCTCTATCAAAAAATCAATTATAATAAATTATAATAAAAACATAAAAAATATATAATATATAAATATTACTATTAGACAATTGATTTATTGTAGGCCTAGGTGACCTGGCGGTCTAGGGGTAAGGTGTCAGACTTCTATGCTGGGGTCCGGGGTTCAATCCTCAGTCCCGGCACAGATTTATCTGCTTTCCAAACCCTTCCATCACCAATGACAAGACGTATATTAATCACAGCTTGTGAATGTGGGGAATGCCAGACCTCCACCGTGGTTCGGATTCCACGTTAAACTGTAGGTCCTCTATTTCATCTCCAATCACTCTACCATTACACATTAGCGTAAGTGCATATAACCCGAACGGGTAGTAAGACGCGGTGCTAATAATAATAATAATAATAATATTGTAGGCCTACAGGAGTGTTCCACCAAATTAAGTTTATTTCAAGATTCCTTGTGCACTAAGGAAGCCTAAAAAACTAAAGTAGCCAACACTTAAATAATGTTTATTTTAGTTTAGTTTTATATATTCTTTAAATTATATGAATTATAAACTAATCTCAATTTAACAAACCTAGCCTTCCATTTTAAAACTATAAGATATTAAACAATTTATAACTTGAGTCCTAGTTGTTATTATTATTATTATTATTATTATTATTATTATTATTATATTATTATTAGCACCGCGTCTTACTACCGTTCGGGTTATACGCACTTACGCTAATGTGTAATGTAGAGTGATTGTGAGATGAATGAAGGACCTACAGTTTAACGTGGAATCCGAACCACGGTGGCGACCTGGTCTAGTTGTTATCTGAAATGTTGTCCTCAGACCGGCTGATTTTACTGACCACCTGGTTAAAATAAACGTTGTTGCACAAATCATCAAATAGCGCAAATTATTATTGGTACGGTACTCCCTTCAGGTACTTTATTATCCGAACCGGCTGGCAAAAATGTCTGGGGAGAACACTGCATAAGTTATGTATGCTATCGTGTAAAAGGAAGTGTTAAACAGCATGTCAAAATACAAATGAGGTAATTTATTCAGCTCACTAGTTAGGTAAATATTGTGTGATCCGGATAAGAAACATAAGAGTTTGTGCTTATTTTGATTTTGAATGCTTTTTGGCAGTGTTTTTGTACAAAAGTAAAAGCATAGATGCTCTTTAAAGTTTAATGTCGAGTTTAGGGCATTGTTTCTCAAACCTTTCCCAATAGTGATGCGAGTTTGATGCCGATACAGAGCAGACATCTTTACTACAGGGCATCCACCGTAGCAGAGGTGGGAGCTAGAAGAAGGTTCTTTATTACAAACATTGACCATTTGGAAATAAGTGTTATTTGATTACTAATACTATATTATCAATAAAATATGTTATCAAATGAGTCTATTAATACTTCCCTAATGAGTACTCTATGATTGGAATTTTCGTAACTTATCAAAGAACAAAATATATTACCAAAAACTATGTCTTTTGTTGGAGTTGTGGCACCAGGAGATTTTATAAGTACATGAAATAGTGAATTAAAAAGTACTATATTCATATTTGTACCCCATCGTATTATAATGGTCTACCAAAATAAAAATAAAAATGTTTTCATAGCTTAAAGGAGAGAGAAAGAGAGCTATAAAAAATGATAATTTCAAAATAAAATGTTTAATTTGTAAACAGCGCAAGAGCACAACTAAAAGATGGTTGGTATGAAGTCATCAATTGCCATTGTTTCGGCTAGTTTGACATCTTGATTTCAGAATGAGCATGCCACATTTTAGAAGCTCTCGTTTTAAAAGCATTTTTTTAAGTGGACCACAGAGGCCCCTTCCACAAAAGATAACATCCAAATGGTTATTTTCATCAGTTCATGTTTCAATAATGCAAAAATGATTAATAATTTTAAAAAAATTGTTTTTTGTGAAAGTTTTGATTGCTAAAAGTAACAACAAATCAACGTTTGGTAAATGGATATAGGCTTAGTTTACGTGCATATTAAAAATCATTCGATTTGGTTTGTTGTGTAAATTTTCCATGAAGGCTTAATGCTTTTAGTATTCATTATTGATGATTGTGTGAACTTACCCTGTCAATATTGTACTCTTTAACTATTTTAAATTATATTTAATTTTTCCCTATGACTTCGTCTGCAGACTACTTGGCAGACTGCTAGAGAAGACGGGTGATCCACATGCCCTAATTTGACAACCAGTGACAGGGCCTAAGCTTCCTATTTTCAAGTCATGTTAGTAATTGAAGTTAACGCAACATGATTAACTCTAGGTTGTATAGTAATAAAAAATAGCTTGTATTGTTACTAAATTAAGTTAATTGTTTGATATGTTTTGAATTATCTACACTAACCCAAAAGTTTCTCAAAGGCTGTATCCGAATAGTCCGCCCCCTACGCACTTGTGCACTTTACTGCACGCTTTAATATAACACGTTTCTGGCGCCCCTAAGTACATAGGGTTCATGGTAGTTTTCGGATAGCAAAATCTGCGTTTCCATAATATTGATATAGTATTTTGTCAAGTGACATATTTAGATATATACGTATATTATACAAATTATATATATTGCCCTAATTAATTTACTTATATCTGTAAAGTATTATTCTCAAACAAATTTTACTGAAGATCTCATAACTCGCAAAAAAAATCCTATTGAGAGAGATTTTGACAGTAGAAAGAAAATTTAACCGTTTAACATCATGAATATAAACATTATTATTATTAGCACCGCGTCTTACTACCCGTTCGGGTTATACGCACTTAGCTAATGTGTAATGGTAGGGTGATTATGAGATGAAATGAAGGACCTATAGTTTAACGTGGAATCCGAACCACGGTGGAGACCTGGCATTCCCCACATTCACAAGATGTCTTGTCAGAGGTGAAGGAAGGGTTTGGTAATCAGATAAATCTGTGCCGGGACCGAGGATTGAACCCCGGCCGCCAGCACAGAAGTCTGACACCTTACCCCTAGACCACCAGGTCACCGAATATAAACAAAGAACATACTATACTAGTTTTATTTAACAGTATGTGAATGTTTTATTACATTTTCACAAAATATATAATACTTTCATTGAATATAAAAAGCTAGTTTAACTTAAATGTGTGATAAAGGGCAAGTCGTATATGCCCTTAGTAAAGTGCACAATAAGGGGTACAATTGTACACTTTAAGAAAATTCAGACACCATCAAAAACACTTCCGGCCTTTAAGCCAACGCCATTGCAACTTTAAAGTGCACTTGGCTTCCAAGGGCCCTTAGACGGACTATTCGGATACAGCCAAAGTTAATTTGGGATCATGGGCTACAAGTAAGCAATTTAGCATCTGTATCACACCATGTATATGACTAACAGTATAGGTATAAAATATGATCAAAATCAGATCTATGATAATAAAACATGTGTCCCTATTTGTTGTTTTTTGTATGAACTGTAGTAAGAAAATTTGGCTTACTTGTCTACTCAACTTACCTCTCATGATGAAATGGAAATAGCTTATGAATGAAGCCACAACGAGATATAGTTGACAGCATCCAAAACCAAGACATCACATATTTTAATATAAGTTTCCTAGATCCAATGACTGTACCTAAAATAGAAAATTCAATGACACTTTTAGAGCCATTACATGTCAATCACTAGACAAGCCAAATAGGAAAAATAATTATTATTTAATTCAAAGCGTCAAAGAGAGACTACCAAAAACTTGTCCCATAGAGCTATCATTTAAGAACAATAATGAGATAAAATACATACGAAAAAATCATTATATAGTTTAAATTGAGACGGAAATACAATAATATAATGAAAGATGCTTATTTACAAACTCTATAAACGATTTTCTTACAAGAGGCTGTAAACTTCCGGTTATTGATACTTTACAAGTCACATTCTCACTATTCGAACAAAACACCGGGACATATATATATCATTATTGCTTGATTTTAACCTTTGATAGATACTTCTCACAACACTTTACTATGAAATTTTATGTAAATGGACCAAAGCTATCATATTTTATGTTTACCTAAAAACTACCTCTCCATTCGTAAACACACAAAGCTTAACAAAATGGCGATAAATTATTGGTCAATTGGATGAAAGAGGAGCAGACAATTATTGTATTAACAAATAATTTATCAAATTGTGATATTTAAAGGGTAAAATAAAATTATATAAATTAATTATATTAAGAAACATCTCTTAAAATAACCAATATCACTAACAATTTTTAAATTTATGTTCCTTAAACATTGCTTATATGATATAAAGGAGATAGAAAAAATAATTAGTGTTGATAATAATTATAAAGATTCAACTCTGTCCAAAGTTAGTCAAACAAAGGCTGAAAGCCTACACAAATTAATAATCATTTAAATTTATCGAGTTTATGATCAAATATATTTAAACTCCAAAATAAATATAATTTATGCTAGCTACGAATAAAATGCTCTTGTATAATACAGGCTACACACCCCCAAATAATATATTTTGCAAACGCTTTTTCCTATCAGTTTATTGATGCTGTATTTTATAAATATATTTACAAATATTGCATTATAATATAAAACTTTTTTCTGTGATGGTGTTTATAGTCAATATATAGTGAATAGTACACAATGCATTTAATTGGAAACTTTTTATTTGTTATTTGTTGTGCTAAGAATATACAGCCGTTGAATTTAAAACAGAATTTTTTTGTACTTCAGACGTATGAAATTAAGTTTTTATTTATTTAGGACTGGGCCATTTTCTTGTTAATGTTAAAAACTAATCAGAGGATGTAATGTATAAACTTATTTTTTCCCGCTTTATTATGCTTTTCTTTTGTAAGACATTATTTTTAGCAATAAGCTTAAATACTCATGATCTTCTTTCCTTATAAGTTGTTCATATTGCAAATAGATCTTCTATTAGCACTATTAAACGATTTGAAAAAAGAGTGTTCTATTAATTGGGTCGAACCAGTGATCTCTATATTATACTACATGGACATAAACATACTCATTGCCAAAGACCAAAGTGTGACGCTCAAATTTATCGTCTGCTTCATTATAGGGGGACAGGTTTAACGGTTTCTTTCAATGTTCTTATGTGAAAACATGTACCTATCTGATGAATAAAATTGTTATTGTTTGAAAATAAAGTATTACACCACACTTGCCTGAAGAAAAATTTACATTAAAGGATATACAATACAGCTATAAATGTAATACTGTACAAATACGAATACAATGTTTAATATATTTAGAGTTGGCTATAATCTTGAATATTGGTTTCAGAAACCATATTATATTGAAAGTTAGATAAATATAATGAATAAGGTATTTTAAGACTTTATCACATTTGTTTGAAAGAAAAACAAAGTGTAGATGCCATTCGTTCAAACGATCATTTAGGTTATAGGGACCGTGAGTTGATGTTGATTGGCGCTGGTAGCGGTATAAATTTGCAGCTCCAAAGTGACGGTCAACGTTGAAACACATAGAAAATTATATGATAATTGACTTCATACACTTTTAAACTTATTTTTATTGTGCAATTTCAATACAATTGATCAAGTAAAAGTTTCAAAGTAAAAAAAAAGGTGGGGGGGGAGGGCTGTTGTTTAGTTGGATGCTCAAATCGATACAAAAACACTAAGCGACAACAAATTTTAGAATTTTCCTGGTAGGCCATCTAAGGAAGGAAAACGAAACAAGTGTATTCAAGCTGTCAATAGAAATAAGTAACTTTTTATTAAGAATATTTATTTTGTTTATAACTCGTTCTTAATTACGAGAAAATACAAGAACTGTGTTAGGAAATCAGTTAATTTCAAAAGTTTGTTTTATTAATTATTTGTATTTATTTCGGCACACAATCTTTGTAGTAAACTACTAGAGGAACCCCAGTCGCGTATGGCTTAAATTTCATGGGTTTTTTTTACTAAATAATTACTAGTTAATCCCACTTTTGTCATTGCTTGTTTGTTAAGCTTGGGTTAGATTGTGTGAATAAAGAAAATGCAAACAACTATTAAGAATAATTTTGTTAAAAGTAATTGACGTGGATGGCCTAATCTAATTCGTCTGAAAAGACAATTTGGTAAGTTTTCAATTTTTTATTATTATTTTTTTGCCTAGAATTTGTTGACAACATTTATTTTGTTATTATCGTAAGCCGACATCTGTTGGTGTGTGTTTGAGTGCTATAAACCATAAAATTAATCATAATTTGGCAGATAAAAAAGTAAAGAATACAGGCGTGTTTAAATACTGGTCACGACAGTTTTTTCCCATTCATGATAATTATCTATTATAATAATAATAATTATTATTATTAATATTATTATTATTATTATTATTAATAGCACCGCGTCTTACTACCCAATCGGGTTGTACGCACTTACGCTAATGTGTAATGGTACGGTGATTGTTAGATGAAATGAAGGACCTACAGTTTAACGTGGAATCCGAACCACGGTGGAGGCCTGGCATTCCCCACATTCACAAGATGTCTTGTCAGAGGTGAAGGAAGGGTTTGGTAATCAGATAAATCTTTGCTGGGACCGAGGATTGAACTCCGGCCACCAGCACAGAAGTCTGACACCTTAACCCTAGACCACCAGGTCACCCTTTCATGATATCGAATAATAATTTTATTTAATACTATATTATGACACTCACAAGCATACATAAACTCAATTAATACCTAGGCTACTAAAGTAAAATAAATTATTTATTTTGAATATTTTTTTTACTAAATAACTGTTATAGCATCCATAAAGAGTTTTTTTGTTAACATTACTGGATAGGATATGGTATATTACAAGATAAAAAAAAACTGTTTGACTTGCAACAACATTTTAAGTAAATAAAATGGTATGACATTTAAGAAGAAAATTGGTGGCATATATTAAAGTAATACTGTTAAAGTATTGTGATATAACTGTACTTACTTCAATTTTAACATCATTTGGTCTTTAAAAAGACAAACGCCTGACTCACAACTTTTAATGTTATAAAAGTTTAATTTTCATCCTGAAGTTCGGTCAAATCAATAATGTGGACCGTTTTAAATAAAGATAAACTATTCCTCGAAGATTGTTTGAAGTTACAGCCAGGATTAACCTTTTGGAAATCATTTAATAATTATTTTTTTCATTGTTGTTGCGTTGATGCACGTTAATTATATCAACGACATTGAACTGTTTCACTTTAGAGTTTCAATGTTTCGCCACAAGGGCGCCTCATGAATTTTACTAGCGCCCTATAGTCTAAACACGGTGCCTATAGACTTATAAAAAGTATTATTATATTACAATCTTTTAAAAAAGTTGGCTCATATTTTCTATATTGCCTTCAGAAACCATACTATTATGTTAAAGGTTCGATAACTATAATGAAAGAAGTTAGATAAAAACCGTATTAAAGTTGTTTGAATGACATACAAAGTGTAGAAGTTTTATGTTTAAACGATAATATAAGTTATAAGAAGTACGGTATCTATTTAACCCTGATTTTAGTATGAATCCCAAACTGTAGACCATTATTTCGTACAAGACTATTCGTATTTTGGTAGGACGAACGGTTATTTAGAATGGACGTATTCTCTTCTGGAAGGTCTTTTATCCTACCAAAATACTACTATAGGGTAGGCTTCTGGTACGAACAAGCTTTCTTCAAACATCATCGTATATAATTATTAGCCTACATCAACTTATTTAAAGATAAACTCACCAGGTTCGAATTTTGTTTTTTTAAAGATTCTACTTACACGTTTATTTAATTTAACTAATCACAAATTGATGTATCTCATTATATTCAATCAAATTAATGAACTATGTCAAAATGTCACATTGCCTTGTATGGGTGTAAGAGAAAAGAAGATACCACAAAGTTTCCTTCTCTCTCTTTACACTTTCTGCTGTTACTCCTTTTTTAGTTTGATTCGTCATATCCATTAATCTTCTTGGAACCCTCTCCCTTTAAAACCAAAAAAACGCTTTGTAGTAGTAGTAGTAGAGAATAGCGGGCGCACAATTTAAAGTTTGGAACAACATTTATTTTATTTTTCACCATGTCTTACTACACGTTCGGGTTATAATTACACTGCTGGGTTAGGAATTGGGGAGGTTGAATTTTATAGGATATGAACTCGCATTTGCGTGGAGGGAGAGTAGAAAACATTAAGGAAAAACCACCCCCAGTTCACCTGACAGATTCAAAGCTAGATCTACCCGTCCTCAGCAGTCTTGCTCAACAGAAGAGCAAAATTTAATTTTAACTTTTATACAATGATTGATACTAGAAATAACCAAATGTGACCTACAGGAAAATTAATAAATGATAATTAAAGGACATTATTTAAGACATCCATACCAACTAAAATTGTTTTCTTGTGTGCCTAATAGATTTATAATTTGCCTAGCAATAATATTTTTTCAACAAAATTAACTCAGCAGATTGGAAGGGTTACTTTGTACACATTGGATCATACTAGAAGAATAGTACAACTATGTTAAACATAAATATACACAGATTGGAGGTTAACATTAGAATGGGCCTGAAAGCAGCTAGGTGTAATGAAGTGGAATGGATAGAATTAGCACAAGATAGAGATATGTGACACACTTTTGTATGACGAAGAGAGTTCCTAATGCCTATGTAAAGAAAATATAAAGGTAGGGACACTTGGAGGAATTTGATGTTACGATTGCATCACCCACTATACATCAGTTATATTTTAAAACTAAAGCAGCCACACATATATTTTAAAAAAAAAAGAGTAGAGTATTGACATTAATTGCACATTGATGTGCGATTCAAAAGATTTATTTATCATTTAAAGTTCTAAAATGAAGATTTTTAACAAATTTGTTTGTCTTCACTAATGCAGTCTACCTCATTACATCCTATCTCTTTCGAGTCTATTTTATTGCTATCGCTATCCCATGTGTCTAATTCTAGATTCTTCCATTCACACTGTGCTGTGAGATCTATGAGATTTAATCAATCTAACAAAGTCTTGTGACTTGTACAATTAGGTTATGTAGATTGTAGTTCGTCATTATGTAACCTCCTCCCCTCCCAATGTAATCCCCTTTTGGACCTTACATTTCCCAACCAGAGAGAACCAATAAAACTATTGTTTCGTATATTTTTACTTTTACATTCCTTGAAACCAGGCGAGATGTTAACAACTTACTGACAAGAGTATTAGTATTGATTTCTCAACTATCTTCTTTTCCTAATTTACACTCTAGTATTGTTATTGCTAGTTAAACTATTATTCTTTAATATTCAAACTAAACAACCATGTCAAATGTATTGTTTGCAGTAATCTGTAAATGATTGTCCTCATTGTGTGACCATATATTTGGTCTTTTCAACAGTGACTTCTAGATCAATTTCATTTATAGTTTCTAACATGATTAATAGTAGAGGTATATTACTCATTATAACACTTCTTTCATATACATATGAAATAAAGTGCAGTGAGCAAAAACAATTTGTAATAATACACTGATTAAATTTTATTAAAATAGACCACAAATAAAAGTAAAAGCCCTAACACATATTAACATACACTTCTTTATTTCAATGCTATTATATCATCAAAATATTAAAGTGAGTGTAAATATGAAATTGTGACTCGAAATATTGAAGTGTTTGTTAATATGCTAGGATAGCAACGAAATATTGAAATGTGTGTTAATATGCGTTGTTTTGACTTTTATTTGTGCTGTTATTCCCCTACTATTCTATCATTTTATTTATTACAAATACTTCTTTTAGTGATAAATCCATTAAGAGTTGCCTTGAATATTTATTCAGAACCATAGCTAAGATAATCAAGTAAATTATTCCAAAACTTCTTTACCAATTTCTTGTTTACAATGTTACACAACTTTATGATCGCTTGGACTTTGTGTATCAACTAGCTTAAACAAACAGAAGAAAGGTGATATTTTAAAGCAGATGCACAACCATTTTCTTGGATGGTAGTACTCTCGTCCACGTGAAGAAGAGAGTTCTGAATTAGTGTCTAAAATAATAATAAACTTGACCAAACTTCAGGGATGATGGATTTGAAAAAGCACAATTTTTTTTCCCATCTTTTTTTGTTTGAAAACAAATGCATATGGCTTTACAATTGAAAATAAAATTAATATCAAGCTCAAACTGTTTTAATCAAACATTAAAATGTTAAATTCTATGATGAAAAAATATATATTTAAATTAATTCTGTAGGAAATCCTGTTCAAATAATATGAAAAAAATAATTGAGTTTCACTGAATAAATTGACTACTTTTGGTCTTTAGTGATATAGACCAAACAGTCCTGAGCAAGCTTAAGGGTGGAAACTACTTTGAATTGTGTTTGGAAAACAAAGATGGTAATTGGGGTAAATATAACTGGTGTGTCTTTGACGTCATGTCAGGAGTGAGAATATATAATGCATTTCTTTAAGGAAAACCTCTTTTCGCTTTACGAGGTAATTGTATTATATTTAGAAGGTATAGGAAATGTGGATAGGAAACAGATCCATATCCAATGTATTTTCTGTGTTTCCTTTATATGTTATACCTTATACATGTTCCTATCCATGTGTCCTAACATCCTTTACAATTTTCTGTTTTCTCCTTTTTTTTTTCCTCCTCTTTTAGGAAGTTGTGTTGCATGCTCCACACTCCTCCCTGATAAATTTCAATAAAATGAAACCTAGGTTGGGGGGTTGGGCAGTGACGATTGATTTTCTTTGAGGCAACCATTACCTCTTTGTCCAATGGCAGCAATGTAAATTTTGAACTGTGTTCTTCTTTTCATTGTAAAAGCCATTTTGTGTTCATCTCCTTTTATATGTTTTAATCCACCTTTTCTATACCTTCTTCCAAATATAATATGTTAGAGCGAGGTTAGAGGTGAGTGTCACCCGATGACTATGCATCCGACTGACGTCATGGGTGTAGTGATACGATAAATAATCATAAAATAATTTTTATATACAAAACAATTACAAGTATTTTCTTGTTTCCAAGTAAATATGATGTGTGTATTATAAGATATTAATATATTATGCACTATATTAAACTACTCAATAACGTTCCAAAACGAAGAATAGTACTTTTAATTAGTTTAAAATATTGTTTCGAGTTGGATAAAAAGATATTATTAAAAGTAATGAAATAGTATGAGAAAAATTGGTTTATATTATTTTTAGTGTAAAATATAATAGGTATTTAAAAACCTAACATTTATAACAAAATAGTGATCTTTTACAAATGTTGGCAACTCAAAACCTAAACAAACATATGATTTTTGAACTGTCATCCAGGTAAAAACCTACTCATAACAAACTTATTTCACGGTACAATAGAGGTTCTCTAAAAACACTAATCAGAAGGGCTTTTGAATCACCGTTAGCAACAAGTTCCTTATGTTCTAACAGATAAGATGTTCACATGTCAAAAATGACTGCATTAAGAATCCACATACATCACACATGGGAAAAGGTTGCAATGATAAAAGATTGAGAATTTTTTTTAACTTACTCTTAAAACCAACTAACCTTTATCAATTTTGATGACCTTTTTTTAAATCCAGAAACAAATTTATATATGTTAATTTTGAATAAATAAAGGACAGAAAGAATCTGATATTACAACGCACACACTTGAAAAATATAGGAATGTAAGTAAAATTAAGAGGAATAATTAAATAAACGAGCATTTTAGGACTACACATTTTATTCAAGCAAGTTTTATATGTTGATGATGATGATAGATGATAAATAAGTGGAGCACTGTAAAAAAAAGGGATGGTAATAGTTTCTCATTTAGAAACATATAATTTAAGACTTTTTGGCCTTTCCTATCTTTTGATTTCAAATATGATTGACAATAATTGAAAAGTGAAAGAATGTTTAGGAAATGAGCAACAGCTTAAACAAATAAACAACACACCTCTTTCCTTACCAAATCTCTTCCAAATATCAATGGCAAAAAAAAAAAAAAAAAAAAGCATTAGCTTTGATGTGAATTTGAAAAGTTTAATTTTGCTATAAAAAATTAACTTTAAATCAGTTAAAGTTTCACCAATATAATTGATAATAAAGTACAATATACTCATTGCTGAATAACTATGTGAAATAAAGATTGGATTCAAACTGATTTGTGAAAGATTGTCTAAAATTGATCTTGAATGTACTCGCATTAAGTTGGATAATTTATCGATAATGAACATTAAATTGTGAAAATCGATAATGAACATTCAAATGTGAAATAAAACCATGGTAAGCAAAAGAGGTGAAAAAAATGAGACCCATTGCACCAACACAATTTTTGGCCGATCCAAGATGTCAAGTTATGTTTTATAATCCAAGTTTGTTAGTATGGATTAGTATCAATAGTCTGCGATTTTTATGACATTAATATTAGAACACAGCAAAATTAACTGAAACCATCAAGCTACCATTTGGTGAGATGGACTGAGAATGTCTTACTAATACATTTTCGTCCCTGCCAGTAATCAATATAGGACTCTTATGCCAGTAGATGCCAAAGGATCCCAAACTATAGTTTAAACATTAGTACTTGGAGGAAGGGGGGGGGGGGGACAACAGTTACTGCAGTAGTAGGCATATAATGAGCTGTGTCTAATGTTTCTCAAGTAAGAATTGTCAATTTGCCAATAATGGTTTGGATTTAGAGGTATAGCCAGCACACTTACCTTAACAACACTTGTTTTAACTCAGGTCTGCAATTTAAAAAAAAAAAACAATCATCTCTACCCTAAAGTGTCTACAAGAAAAAAAAAGTAGTGTTAATACAGTTGTCATGATATGCATGGATCAAAATGAAATTCCTAAATAAACTATCCCAAAGTTAAATAAAAGAAAAATGGAGTCAATTTAACTGAAACTATTTAAAATGAATAAAATCCCATAACAAATTGAAGGCAGATGATTTTTAGCAGTTACTCTTTATATTCCAACATAAATATGACCTCGATAGGTCGACAGTTCATCCCGCCCACGCACAAAGTTTTGCACGTAAATGTGTATAGCATGGTAACAGTGTCAGTGCCTGAAGAGGAAAATCTCACAGGGACCACCATGCTGAAGCGCCAAGATGTGGTGTTGTAATCATACACAGCGGCAGGATCCTTGCCGCAGATCACATGATCTAAGATGTTTTCATAACCTTTATTGGAGAGGTTGTTGGAATATGAAGAATAAGTGCTAAAAATCATCTGCCTTCAATTGGTTATGGTATTGTATTTCATTTTAAATAGTTAGTTTAATTTTATTTAACTGAAACACAGTTTATGGATGTGCCTTCAAGTACCTCAGAATATTTGCGATTCTAGACTACAAAATAAAAAAAAGAAGTGAAAATGATGTTATAGCTTTAATACCGCTTATTGGTGGCTCATAGGAGGGTGCAAAGCTTCGAAATGGCTTTGAAATAAACATCAACTTTGACTTCGCTCCGTTAACAAATAATAGCTTCGAAGCTTCACCAGTAAAAATATAGACAGCTAAAATACTAGATTTATGTTCATTTATAGCTATTATGAGATCTTTTGTACACTACAAATTAATATTTATACCAACAAAATCTGAAGGAATTGAATGGCATGTTGTGATAGTAGCCTGATTTGTCAGTGTGGTATGAAATATAACAAACAATTGTGGAATAAAATATTTTCCAAGTAATTTTAGTAATTAAAGTAATTTAAATAACCACAATATCTAATATTTTTTCAAGCATAAAACAACCATGAGAGTATTCAAACTTCTATTTTACTATTCTACTATATCTGTATTTATTTTGTTCATAATATTTTTTCAAGATTCAGATTTGGGATTCAAAGGTGAATTAGAGATTTAGATATGTAAAATAGTGTATTCAAACCAATCCTACATTTAAATGTTTTATCTAAACAATTTCACTCCAGTATTAATAGGCAAGTGTGCTGGATATCCCTACTAGTTTATACTATGATTTAGCAAATTGCTCTATTTCAAATAACCTTAAAATATGCAAATAAGACAATCTTTGTTCCATAATCGAGTTTCATATAAAATATTCACAATAAGTGCCAGAAGTTTGTTATACAACAATGGATAACACTGAGAATATCTCTTCTTATTCAACATCTAAATTTCAAATAACTAAAATTACAAATGTAGAGGGGAGGGGGTACATGGCCTTGATCACCTTGGAACGAGTTACCATTGTTACAAGTTAAGTACAAAACAAAAGTATTAAAATAATTAAAAATAAATTAATATGATTGGAGTGAGGTGATTAACTTTTTAAAACAATTAGTGGGATACTTGAACAAAACTAAATTATCAGCTACAACTATAAGACATTAAATTTCAATGTTTCATATTACACTATCTACAATACTTTTAAGTGCAACAAAGCTGGAGTTTTTTTATCATCTTACAAAAGGACACTTAACATTTTTTATACAAAGTTTTGAAGGTTAGTTTAAAATGTAGAGTGAAAACTGATTTATGTAAGAAAAACTTTTTTTCAGTAAAAAAAACAATATATTTGCGTTAGATCTTTTAATGTCCAAGCTGGATTTGGTGGAAAAAATGCATTATTTTATTCTTTCATGGATTCCTCTGTAGGTGGTGCTGCCTTTGTTTCTGTATCACCGCCCTTCTTCTTAGATCCAGACACAATGTCATCAATTCTCAACAGAAGAATTGCAGTCTAAAATATAAATAGAAAATATCTGATGAAACATTTAATATTTGAAAGACAGGACTGTAAAGAATCAAGTAGCCTCCTTTACTCTGAAATAAAGCAAGCTTTCCTTGCTTGGTTCCACTAAGGTGCAGCTTACAAGATGGATTACGTTTGAACAAATATGAGCGTTTTTAAAATACTCAAATTATTAGAGTACTCAAAATATTTTTATATCAATAAACTAGCATATATTTAATCAAATATATTAAATTTATTTCAATCAAAATTAAAATTAGGGCTGGGTCGATCAGCCCTTTCAACTAGGCCAATGTTGATCATTTGTTCCAGAGCTTGCCAATCCCCGATGATGTGGTTTATTTTCTTTAAGATATTACAAAGTTAGTATACAAAATAACAAACATACATTAATGACTATACACAATTTTTTGTTTATTAAATTCTTATCAAAAATATAAATAAACACGAAAAAAATAGTTATGAAAAACTTAAATATGATGTGAGAACTATATTAAAAAGGGGCTTAGGCAAGTAAAAGGTAGGAGAGTCTTTAGACCTCTTTTATATAAAACTAAAATGTTCAACTGTGAGCATAAATTACTAATAATTATTATTTCAAAACTAGCACAAAATTATACAAAGGCTAAGATTATGTTTATTTGTATAGGTGTACTGATTCAATAAAACCAATTACCGATACCAATTGTTTAAAATAATATTTCATGCTACGATTATTTACACTGATAAGTCCTGATTATTGATTATTTATTAACAACTATTGGGAAATATGCTTAAGAGAATAATAAGTTAATATAATTAATAAAAAAATATTTTATCTAAAAGTAACAGTTAAATTTTTGATAATCTTACCCTGTGATTAATCTTTGAATTAATGGCTAAAGTTGGAACTAGATTGTTAGTTTTATCAACGATATGAACTTATATTTCTCTACCTGGTTATGTAATCTTTGCAAAGCACGCAAACCAGATGAAGTGTAAGTAAATAAGGATGGTTTTTTCATTGCAATCTTGATTACTAAACTCCTACCTAGAAAATTTTGCTTTAAATTTTAATTAGAAAAAGATGATTAATCGGAATAGTAATCCCCGATAACGATTAATTGTCGATGCACTAATAATCGCCCGATAACGATTCATCGGAATCCTCATCGGTATAACCTAAGTTATTTGTTTTCATATTTTCAATGAAGATAAAATAAACAATTATTATCAGGCCTGTGCGAAAATAATATTTTGACTATGGGAATTTTTCAAGTGGGAAAGAAGTTTCCAGCGAGAACGAGAAAAATGTTTAAAGTAATTTTCTAATCCATGCTTAAATATATTTTTAGATTTGTATGTCCAAACTTAGCCATTACATTTATTTCAATTAATTTATAATAAAGGAAATTGATAAAACTAAAGAAAGAGGAAAATAAACTACTAAGAATAAGAATAAATTTGATGAAGAAAGCCCACCTAGGGAAAGAGGAAAGATGTGGGATTCTTCCCACATCTTTCCTCTTTCCCTAGGTGGGCTTTCTTCATCAAATTTATTCTTATTCTTAGTAGTTTATTTTTCCTCTTTCTTTAGTTTTATCAATTTCCTTTATTATAAAATTATCTAGCCATTGGGCCACCTCATTTTTGAATCATTTTATTTCAATTAAAAAATAAATAATCAAATAATTTTATAATAAATTTGGGAGCTTAAGGCAATTTGATCAGAAATTAATCAAATTTTACAATTTCAAATTAGTCAAATGCATGGGTAAATAACAAAATAGTTTTAATTGGGTTGGGAAAAGGAATAAAAACTCTTATTTGATTTTGGTTATAAGTCTGGAAACTAAAATAAGATTTTGTTAAGATGATAGAATTTTTGAAAGGAATAACTTAAGGTAAAATAAATAGCTAAAAATATTTTTTAGATTGATCAAATATGAAAAATTTATGGCATTTATTTTAATTAAAACTTTCACAACTAATCATCAACATATTTATTTAAACTAATCTGAATTAATAAAAGTGAGCCACAGGCTTGTTCATATGAATACTAAAAATAGCATCACCATCAATTATAATGTAGTGGGTTATGTTAGTGATAGCACTAAGTTTTGTTTACCAGGGAGCCATAAGATAAAAGAGACTAAATTTTAGGGTACGCTACATAACAGAAGATAAGTTTAACTTTGGTAATTAATAACATTGTTAATGAACATTAAATACAAACATGACATTGATAGATTTTCACAAAAAATTCAGGAAATAATAATTTCCTGCCCGAGTTTTGGGAAAACCTATTTTCCCCAAGTTTGGGATCTCGCATTGGCCTAATTATTATTTTTTATATCTTAAATAATATATTCTAAGTCTTTAAGCAAACAATAATGATAAATGACAAAATAAATATTTTAAAGTCATTATATATAGTAATCGGCTAATATTTATAAAAATTTACACACTTCATTAGTTGAAAAATTATTTGATCAGTCCAGAAGTCAGAACCAGTGTTGCATTGTTTTTAATACTACACCTATAAATTTACCTTTAAATTCCTATGCAAAATCTTCACACAAATAACAGCCACTAGAAAAGTGATTTCCAATTAGATTTTTTTTTAAATAACAAAATGATCAAGCTTGTTTCACTCACCTCCACAGCCGTCTTGTAAGTCTGCAATTTCACAGACAGAGGCTCCCACACGCCGAGATTCTTCATGTCTGCCAACTCACCCGTCTCACCATTAATACCCCAAGTGGTTCCACCTGCAATGCACACACCTTTAACTCGCAGACAGCAAAGTCGAGAAAACCTTGTGTGTGCGCACGCACTAATATTGAACAGTGACGATATTGATGTATACACCAGACTTTAATATGTTACTCTATTTCTATTTCCCTTACTTGCTTGCATTAAGGAACTCGAAAGTTCACTGCCACACTTGGGAAAACATATGCCATATATTCCTATCTCGAGCTAGTTCTATCCAGTCCACCTCATTACACCCTATCCCTATCTTGAGTTAGTTCTATCCAGTCCACCTCATTACACCCTATCCCTATCTTGAGTTAGTTCTATCCAGTCCACCGCATTACACCCTATCCCTATCTTGAGTTAGTTCTATCCAGTCCACCTCATTACACCCTATCCCTATCTTGAGTTAGTTCTATCCAGTCCACCTCATTACAACCTATCCTTATCTTAAGCTAGTTCTATCCAGTCCACCTCATTACAACCTATCTCTTTCAGATCCATTCTAATGTTATCCTTTCATCCACATCTAGGTTTTCCCAATGGTCTCTTCGCATTGTGTTTGCAAGTCAGATCACAGATCATGGTTCTAGATTCTCCCATTTCAGACTGTAGATGCATGTCATGCCCACTGTAATATACAAGACTTTATTATCTCAATCACACCTTGTGATGAGTACATGGTATGTACCTCACCATTGTGTAACCTCCTCCACTTCCAAGTATCCTAATTTCTTTTAGATCAAATATCTTCCTAAGCCTAGGTTTTCGAAAAACCTAGTTTTTTTACCCTTCATGTAAAGTAAGAGACTATGTTTCACACCCAGAGAGAACAACCAATAAAATTGTTTTGTAAATTCAAAGTTTTACATTCCTTGCGTGATATTTTGCTTGGAAATGTTTCAGACCAATCATGAGTTATTACAATAGATACATGGAATGTGACATATTTTTCTGAGCAGGGTTGGTTTACAAAGTTATATAAAACAATGAAAATGGTGAAAATAAGATTCACTCCAGAAGCAAACAACAACATCCGTCGGGGTCTTCTGAGCCACAGTGTTTAGGCTCTTATCAAATAAAATACAATAAAATGAGCATTGCTTAACTATATTCGCAAGCTTGCTTGAAAAAAGGATCTAGTCCATATACAATGACATATCCAAGTTTATTTTTATGAATTTGAAATTTCTGAACAATATCATTATCAGAAAACATTACTTTAAAAAGATCAGTCCAAGCAGAAAAACTTCTAGCAGAAGAATGTCATTACTTTATTAACAGCCCACAATATTTCAGCAAGAGAAACTTCATCTTCGACAAAGAAGCTCTGAATAAACAACTAGGTCTAGTTTTAGGTTTCAAAACTATTTCATGGTCATTAGCAATAAAATGTACATCTTCATGTAGGCCTACAGATGGCACCGAAAATTTGAATTTCGAAAATGTGGCGGCCAACTTAAGAGCAAGCTCGCCAACTTAAACATCAAGCTGGCCTGCCACGTTAAAAATCGTACCCATGGGCTTAATTTAATAGCACAAAAGCTGAACTTTGGGTACATATTAGCACAAATATAGCACAAAGAACTGGCGTAATCAAAATCAAGATATGATGTTTTAAAAAATGTGTCGGGCCAGCTTGACATCAAAATCCTTATAATTTGAGTAATTTAATAGCACAAACGTAGCACAAAGGACAGTATTAATTTCAATTCATTTGAAGAAAGTGGCGGGCCAACTTGATATCCGTTGTACTGTGCCATTGGAATGTCAAGGTCAGGCAGGTACACTGATAGTTTGAAGTGGTTTTTGAACTTTAGCAGTTACTAGTCACTCATCACTCATAATGGTTACTGGTGTAAAAAGTTTGGGGGGGGGGTGGGGTTTAAGGGAAGGTTGCCTGCTGGTATAGTCAAAACAGTTATTTGTTTCTTTCTCTATATGGGGCAGGGGGAGGGAGGACTTTGTGTATAGAGACTGAGAATAGAAAGGTCAACAAGGAGGCAAACATCCCCACTTCAAGGTCATCTACAAGGTCAACTAATTGTGTGACAAACAAGATAGACCAAATAGGGAGTAAATGAGGGGTGGTCAAAATAAAACTATCAGTAGTCCAAATAATATCAGGGGTCTCAAAATGATTAATCCAACATTTCACTCAATATAAAAGGCTGAATATTTCCCAGTATCCGATTCAAAATTCCAGTATTAAAAATAAAATCAAGTATGTTTCCAGTATTTCCAGTATTGGTAGACACCATGTAAGGTTAAAGTATTTCAATCTCCAGGGGTGTGGTGCAACACTTCAACTTGCTTGGAAACAAATGGCTTCAAAATATCTTCAAAAAATGTATGGCTTCAACCATTGGAACATTCATCAATAAAGGTCAATTATTACCATTCTAAGCTGTTATGTATACCCCGTGGTTCCCAATTATTTGAGTTCTGCAGACCTCTTGTTTTACATAATGCCATGCCATGGACCCCCTACTTTAGAAAATTTTGATATCTCTATGGTAAATAGTTTTATCCATGCAAAGGAATTTTTTGGATAAAATATGGGTTTGCCCTTAATAAGCAAATGATCATAGGTAGGTATACTAAAAAAAAGACATGCATTCTGTTGTTTTCCCACGCATAAATGATAAAATGATTAATTAGAAAAAAAAACTTCATGTAATTTTAATAACGTCTATTACAAGTGAACAAATTATTACATGTCTAACAGCTACTAATGTTATGAGAGAAATCATGCCTCTTTTTTGTCCCGAAAAATCCCTTCCAAATCCGGTTCGATATTTCCTAATTTTAATTTGCAACATCATCAAGCCGATTTCTATGCTTAATCTTCATATAACAAAATGTCAAAAATGTTTATAATAAAAATATATGGAACAAAAGGGAACTAGACATTTCAAAGCTTTTTAACTTCTTATAATCAGGAAATACCTTCACCCAAAATTGGTTCATTCTACATTCTTTAAAAATGATTTCAATGAACCATCACAAGCCACATCAGAAAGTGCATCTTGTACTTACGCAGATATGGCTGTGAGTTGTACATCATCACATTCAAAAGGATTCCTTCCTTGTCCATGAATTTTCGGGATTTGGTGCAGAAAAGTAATCTCTGAAGCTAGTTGACAAATCACGAAGGTGTTCGGTGATGTTATATTCTACTTCTGGTAGCAATTTTTCATCAGTGGACTCCAGAAATGTCTCCAATGTTGGAATGTTAGTGAGGTTACCACCTTCTACTCAGCTTGCCCATCCATACCCATTGTTTTTTAATCACTGCCTCAATCTTATTTTCAAAATAAATTTGTTCACATAACTATCGTGTAGGCTTGTATTTAGTGTGTTCAAGTATGCGAAAATGTCTGCTAGGTAGGCTACCAAACACAATAACGTAAAATTGTTTAACTGATTACATGGGAAATTTGAACCCATCAGAAAAAGTGTACTTTAATCCGTAATTCAAAGAATCGCTTCAATATTTTTCTCCTTGAGAGACAACACACTTCTGTATGCAAAAGTATCTGCAAAAGTTGGCTTCCCATTTCTTCATACTGATTTGAGAAGATCCTAGAATTTGAAGCTTGAGAGTTGATAAATTTAATAATCATGACAACTTCATCAACCCGAGAGTCTCTTGTTTAATCCTCTGAATCACTTCTTGATATTTTTAAAGATCCTGTCTGTAACCATGCTTTAATTTTTTACTGGTCGGATTACCTCCGTCAGCTAAAATCAGCCTCCTTTTATTCTTAGATTGGACCAATTTTCGGAACATCGGACACTTTCCACGAATCTTAAAGCACCGTCTGTCGCACGACTAGACATTCAAAACTTGTACAACACCAGCCAATACAATGGCAGAGTCAGATTTAGTTGCTGTCAATCAATCAGATGCAGGTGAGGCAAAGACAGGAGGGAAGGAGAGCTCCCTTAATGCACAGTACTACTTTTGCGCATGGTGTCACCGTCGAAGTAAATAAATTTTGCAGACCTTGCAGAGCTAGTTCATTGTCTCTCGTGGTGGTGGGATGAAAGGGGGTAGGAAGATTCTAGTCACCTAAATCAGTCTACGTTGGACCGTCATTGTTTGTATTGAATGGAAAGCAAAATGAGAAAAATAAATTAAACGCCTGAGGAAAAAGTAAATGCTAGATTTTGTTATGTGAATGGTACCACAGGCCCCTGGCTAGGGACCAGTGATGTATAGTATAAAATAACATAAATATGGAGAAAAAGTGAAGTATTTGAATTGTAAGTTGAGAATAACTTTATCAGAATAAAACTAAACTTTACAAACAATATGGTGTAATAGAATTGCTTTTCAAGTAATTTTAGTGTATGAAACTATACAATTAATAATTAGTTTTTAGCATAAAACAAATATATTTCAAACTTTGATTAAGCTTAGAGAATATTTCATTGATTCGATTTGAGTTTGCTTCAAATAGAAAAAGTGGACTTTGACAACAACTAAAAGCAAATAAAGGAGGATAGAGGAAGATGGAGTCATTTTACTAAACTAACCTTGCCATAGGATGGAAACAATTGATGATGACTCTTTATCAAGTTACCCAAACTTACCTGTTGCTGTTTTGCCCGCAGAGCTGTCAATGTCCTGATTGTGTTGGCCCCACAGTTCTGAATCAGTGTCCTAGGGATTATTTCTAGAGCCTGGGCTACAGCCCTGTATGGCCACTGTGCCACACCTTCTACACTTTTTCCTTTTTCTGTTAAAGCCTGGATGAATACAAATTAATTAGCATAATTTAGTTATTTTTCAAAGAAAATTTTACATTTACATCTTAGCTCACCAAATATATTATTAGAATATATCTTGGCACTTTTATTAATTATTAATATAGTGGGGTCTCTGTATTTGCGGATAATTTGTTCCTAGTTCTACTGCGGTTACGTGGCACCGTGGATAGTACCAAACTATTATATAACGTAGTATTCATGTAAAATAGGTACATAAATGTGATAAAAGTTTAATTGACAAATTATTTACAGTACATTACCAATATTACAAAAGTACATAATAATGTGTACTGCACACTTCAGAGTGGCTATAAAACATATTTTACAAAATTCCCTGACTTTTTCAGGTTTTCCAGGCAATATTTTTAAATTTTCCCCAACTACTTTTTTCCAATTTAATGGTGAATAATAATGACTTGTTTGATTCATTATTGATCGTATATTAAAAAAAAAGTTTGTATTTAATAAACATAAACAGTTTTAGCAGTTATTTAAAAAATTAAAATGTTATTTTATTTAGGTATTATTAACTTTTGTTTTAGTGTTTAGTAGCGAAATTAATTAATATTTTAGACATATTTTTTAATTCCCTGACTTTTCCTTATTCTTAGTTAAATTCCCAGGTTTTCCCTGTTTGTAGCCACCATGATACTTGCTATTCTCCATTGTTCTTGTTGTGATGATCATTGATAATGATGATAATGATGCGTGATATGATAGCACAATGCCCACGATGAGGAGATAAAGAGGGGTGATGGTGTAGGTATTGTGACTTAAATTTAATAAAGAGTCTCAGGTGTGGTTTTAACATCTTTAATCAACAATAGGGCAAAGAAGAAAATCATTACCTCCAAATGCCTCGAATGAGTTTCATTCTATCAAAATTGATCAGGAAGGAGTTGGGAAAAAAAAATGCAATTTCCTAAACAGAGAAACCAAGAACCACAAAAGAGAGACAAAGGAAATTGGTATACATTATTTCTTGGTTTCTCTCTCTAGAAAGTTGTGTTACTCAAATTGTTTAATTTGTCCCCCAATATTTAAAAAATTCTATTTGCTAACCCAAACATGCCTAATATAAAGTAAAGAACAATTTAAATGCACTAAAATGGCGTAAGTGTGTTTATAAATTATGCATCCTTATAAGGAATCCATAAAGAGACACGCTAACTTTCAATTTTCCCAGCATATATACCTGTGAGACGGCCATCTCAACAGCCCCCCCTCCTGGCACAAGGCGAGGTTCCAGCAGAATGTTCCTGGCAACATGTAAAGCATCCTGCAAATTGCGCTCCGTCTCGTTTAAAACATCCTTGCTGGCTCCTCGCAGAAGGATTGTGCAAGCTTTGGGGTCCTTGCACTTTGTAATGAAGCAGAAGTACTCATCGCCCAACTAAAAGCAGGTTCATAATACATTCAAAAGTCATACACAATTTATGTGATTTACTTGTCCTAATTTTTAATCGTTTTCTTTTTATTCAATAATATTAATAAGTAAAGTTCATATCCTTACACAATTTTCATCATTTTCTATAAACCACCAAAGATTTAAAAACTGTTTAAATATGATTTTTTTTAAACAAGCCTAGTGAGTGGTTTGAAGTAGGAATGTAAGGAAAATGACATTTTTACTGTGGGATGGGAATAGAGCAGTCAAAATATCGAGATCAGGCCGAGAAAATATAAAAATGACACTTTATAACAATTTTAGATCAAATAAATATATTGATTTTGAACTACAAAGTAAATTAGATCAGACAAATCTTTAAAAAGAACTGTCTTCTGCACGACATAATAGAAGGAATGGTTGAGGGAAAGAGGAGCTTATGAAGTTGGAGGATTCAAATGTTGGATGACTTGAAGGAAAGAAGAAAATTCTGAGAACTGAAGGAGGCATAGGACAGGGTGCATTGACAATCTAATTTCAGTGACAAAAAGAATGGACCTGTCATAAGAGAGAAAACCTAATAATAATAATGTTAATTGTTTAGACTTGTAAAAACTATTAGATTGTTAAACATAATATAAATAATAAAATATGTCAAAAAAACTGTGTAAATAGCATTCTGTATCATAATTAATAGCAAATAGGTGTTTTATATCTAAGTTTTGCATAGTGCAAAAAATACTACACTATATAAAGTTAAACGCCTCTTCAAAATTCAAGTATGAAACTTTAATATTCTGTAAGTTTGAAGCTGCAACATTTGATATTGTTGTGAAACCCCTTAAATATTACTTTGGTTTATTAAAATACCTTTAATGTTATTTAGGTATACACTCCAAAATGTTATCTAACCTTTCAGGATTATCAAGGCTTGACAGCCCTTTAATATCTACTCCTTGTCTGGCTCCCTAGCAGACTGAAGCTACTCACTCAAATGACTGACCTTGGCAAGTTTCAGCCCACATCCCATTTTCTACTCCCCAAAAGATGGCACAGTAAAATATCTTTGTCCTTCTCCAAATCTTTCTCACTTGCTGAACCTAACAAATAACTAATGAGAGACAGAGCATAATGAGTCATGTGCCTCCCAACCCAATTCAAAAATATTTTCGACATCTACCCATACATAATGACCAATTTGAAACTATACAATTTTATTCCTTCTGATTAAATTGCCATAAGCTTTCAAATGTATCAAATTATTTGTTTTATTTTTATTTATTTTAGCACTGCGTCTTACTACCCGTTCGGGTTATACGTTAATTATTTGTTAATATATTATTTAATTGGAATTAAAGTGATAAGTTATATTTTGACTTAATGAACTTAGTAAAAATCTTAAAATATATAATCCAAAATTAGATTTTTTTTAAATTTCTTCCATTCCCATGTAAAATTGTGATTTCTTGTTCGAAAATTTCTCGGAGTCAAAATGTTATTTCCACACAGGCCTACATTTTATAAATGATTTCTGTTGGGGAATAAACATCAGGGTTCTTACATACATATGAAACATAAATTTAAGGACTTTTTAAGGACTTTTCAAGGACTTTTTAAGGACCAAAACTATTATTTCTCGTACTGCCAAAAGCTAAACACGCCAATAAAAAAATTATAAACCGTACCAAATTTTTAATAGATGAAAAACAATAACTTTTTACCAAATTTAATGAATAGATAAGACTGTAAAAATAGAAATCTAACTTTGTTGTCACTTAATTGACTAATCTAACTGCTTCTTCTGAAGCTTTCTGTTGAGGCTTTCATCGAATAACAAAACAACATATATATGCACATTTTGTTTCTCCCAATGAAAAACATTTTGCAATTCCACTGTCGAAAAACATTTTTTTTTTTAAAATAGTCCAATATCATCGCATTATTTGTATGAATAATGACTGCTGCATACTTTCAAGGCCCAAATAATTTCGGCCATTAGAGTTTCCTGTCCAGTTAAGAAGGAGTTTACTATCTGCTGTCCTTGTGGTAGTGGTTCTGAATCAGGAGTCGCAGAACTCGAAGATTGCTCTGGTTGTGTAGCACTGAGAAAATAGTGAATTCCTAAAGGGTTCTTTTACATGCAAGACTACAATGTTTTTTCCCCATTCATGTGACTTGTTAAAGCAGAAACCCCCATTTTGGCAATGTTAAATACTGAAGAGCATATTCTACCACTGGCTTTGTTCCTGTCTGGCACTTTTACAAGCAATTTATTAAATTTGCGGTTATGTAACCACAAATCATTGAAAGTACAATTCCCCGGCATTTTGGAACGTAAATTAAAACAAAGCAAAAGGCGATTTCCTGCCTTTATGTAGCACACAGTATTAAAAGTTACAAAAAAAAAACCATTCAAGAATAATGAAACAACGGTTTATTTATCCATGGCAGATTACTTGCTATCACACTTTAATAGAACTTTCGTGTGGAAATAAACACAGCGGTGACGAAGCAAACTTAACCAGTACTTAAGGATTTCCATAGAAATAAAACGCATTAAGATAAAACCAACTACACAGCTACCATCTAAACACAACATTTCACAGGATAATGTTTACAGACACCAAAATGGCGCAACCATAGATAATAGAGTTAAGAATGGCAACTCCCTGTAGTATGGCTAGAACAGGAATTTGAGCGCTAAGGTGGTTTAGAGATGAACTAATAGTTATCGGCGGGCATTTTAGTGCAAAACTGTAATCATAGGTACTTAAAGTGTTAATAGGTAGTAGCAAATCTTCAAATAATTATTACAAATAATGGTTTTAAAGCAACTTATAAAAAACTGGCAAATGCAAAGGATTTGAGTTTTTAAATATAGGAAATTAGAGAAAACATTGTATTCCATCGAGAGTAGCGCTAATGTGTTTGCCAGAGAACTTAACACTGTTTCCCCTTGACCCTATAGAGATCCCAGGTCTTTTAAGAACCGTACGAACCCTGAAACATATGATTGTAAAAGCAGTCTAACCTTCTTAATTTCAAAAAGCCCTGCTTTGGTCCCCACATCATCTTCCTTTAGTTCATCAGTACGATTTGCGATGGTGGCACCACATGCTCTAGCAATTCGGTTGTTGTCAGACTTACGAACTCTTCTCAAAACGGTGATATTGGCCTGTAGTGAAACAATATTTTGAAAAACTCAATTATGTTATACATGGAACAAGGATGGTATCAGGAAATAAGAATTGAAACACACAAAAGAGAACAAACACCATATGGCTTTAACTTTCCTTTAAAGTATTTCTATTCCTCTTTTCTATAACTTCTTTCATACCTAACAAACCATACCTCAAAAATAATAATAAAGAGGTTATCCTTAAAGAGAAACACAACATGCAATTTTATAAATTAATGAAAACAATCTTTAAGAATTCCAGTCACAATAAGTTAAGTTTTAAAATATGCAAAGTAGAATATTAAGACTTTACTTTGCATCCAATACTGTTTCCAGCCTGTGGCCTGGGTCAGTTAATATTTTTCCTACCGGCTTGTTAGGCCGGTTGTAGCTTTATATACCTTATAATTCAACTCAAGACTAGGACAGGTATAAGTTCCCGGTTGTTAATTTATCAACGTGAAAGGATGAGACCACATTTCACCAATGATAGATTTTTAATCCATGCTGGGAGTCGAACCCGGGACCCTTATCTCAATATAAAGACACACTACTGACTGATCTAATGTGAGTTATTAAGACTAATAAATATATCTAAAAGTGTTGATATTAGAACACTATACCTTTAGCAGAAAATGTTGTGCTAAGTCTGAAACACCCTTTTCGGTGAAAACCACATCTGGTTTAAGAGTGATAATCTCCTCGCACATTTTCTGCATCTGTTCTTCCTCCAATTGTAGTATGCGTGTGAAGTCTGTATCTTTCAAAATCTCAACATTCGTCTGAAAAACATGACAAGAACTGAGTTCGCCACAGATTTCTTTGTTGAAAATCTTTTAATGTGAAAATGGGCGACTATTTGGTGTTAGGAAGACACCATACTCCATCAAGTACCAGTACCAACTGATGTAAAGTAATATCTTCAATATGCGAGTACTATAACATTCAAAACCTTTTATCTTTCATGAAGAATGCCTTAAAAAATTTAGGTTCATATTTTTTGCGAGAATGTACAATTTTTGGGCCCAAACAGTACAGCTATTAATTTCAAGATACTAGATATGGGTCGAACACACCATTTTACAAATTCGAATCTTTATTTTGTTACCACTCCTCTAACTCTCTTTCGGTAACACCTTGAATCCCCAAGTTAGTCCATCACGCTCAACACCTCTTTCCCCTTACACGACCTGATTGGTGGATCCAATCTGCAGAGCGGTGGTGGGGATAAATCACACACCATCATGGCTCCTTCATTGTCAAAACTTAAAAAAAAAAATCAGTATTGCTTTAGCTTTATTGCCATAAACACTGCACCAATAATAAAAAGAAAATGTTGAGCTAAGAAATATTATTACTGGGACATGTGAGACTCAAAAAGCCAAGAAAAAAGAATCTCAATCTTGTCTTGAAAGTTAAAAAATGAATCTAGAAAATTCGAGAGATAAAAAAAGCTAATAATGACCATAAGAAATTTAAAAAAAAACTGGGAATTTATTATTTACAATACCGCAATATCCCAAAAATAGGCTGCATATCCCCCCAAACCTCCAAAAAAAAAAAAAAAGCCTTCACTGAGACATGTTTTGGTTATAAATATTGTTTTTCAATATCAAACTTTGACAATATAAGCTGTTACACTACAAAATTAAATGATAAATGGTGTTCAGTGTAACCACCTATCACTATTTTATTAATTGTATTTAAAATGTGAATGAGTTACATTAAGTGTTTGAATAAACTATATATAACACAATCAATCTAAAGCAAGCGCCAGCTCAAATATAAAAAAGGAACTCTATAAACTATATATTTACTTTAATAAACATAATTTAATTTTTGTATCCTTTCAAAAGATGTCTTCTCGTCTCGTTCTTGTGTATCAATACTTTTTTATCTTCTAGTCACAAATTGATAAAATGGTTCTCACATATCCCTAATTATTATAGAGAAAAAACTTTGGTCATACAAATATTTTTAAATGAACTAGATCTAGTTGGCTGCAAGGGAAATTAAGGCAAATTGGCCCGAGTGTCCTTCACACAACCCAACTTGCAGAGTGTTGGAGTGAGGAGTCAGGAGATTGTGTGGTTGCCCGAGCCAATCTCTCAACATCAGACAGGTCGACACAATTTGTCTACACCACCCCCTGATTGGCAAGTCCCTGTAGATTGGGTGTGTGTAGGGGGTTTAGGCACTAAGGGCACTAAGGTCACCAAGCACCCAATCCCCTTCTTCGTGGCTGTTTGGCAGCAAGCTGAGTATTCCCAACCTAACAGATTGGGGGAAATAAAAGGAGCAGACAGACAGCTAGCTGGTCAGCCATTGCACAGCTCAGCGGTGGACAACAATCCCTTTGAAAAAATAAAATGCGGTTAAGTGTTTGCTGTGCTTTTCTTGTAAAAACTACCCATTATAACTCTACTCTACTCGTTCCCAACCGACCCCGCACAGTTCACCCGGTAACTCGCCAAACCCTCCTTTCTACCTCCCGCACGGTTCATCACGGTAACTTGCCGAACTACCCTCAACTTTCCTCCCCACTCAAATGGAGCCTACCAAGAAGAGTTATACCAGCCAACACCAAAGCTCTTCAGACCTATCACCCAGAGTGTATGTGGCTACTATAACTGCCTATTATCAAGTGGGGACAACAACAATTTTATCTTCAAATCTCAAATTTGAATCTGGGATAGAATTGTGAACCTAAGTAAAAATGTTAATACAACAGAAAAGCCTAAAATTGAAATTGTAATAAAATGCTAATATTTTTTTCATAAAATGCATTCATTTTAATACTCAACCATTCAATAGGTGTTCAATAAATAATCAACATTAAAGATTAATCGGTGTTAATAATCATAGCACTAACTATTATTTTAAACAATCAGTAATCAGTTTTACTGAATCGATACACCTCTTATACACTCTGTAATTATTTTATTTACCTGGCTTTCGCCCTTCTTGTACTCGAGACCACAATCCAACAAAATGATGCGTGGGTTCTCAATGTAACGCCTCATCTTAGGGTGGGTTACGTCCTTGTTTATCATGACCCCTTTCAAAACAGTCGACTCTTCGATAGTACCTCCAGGAATCTTTTCAACCTTTATAAAAATCAACAAACGAGTTTAAGTAGATAATCCAACAATTTTATTTGAGGCCTTGTTGAAAAGAAATAATCCAAGGAGAGTGATGGCAATAAAGTATGAAGGGAAAAGGTTGCAAGGGAGACCAAGAAAGAGACAGGAGTGGATTAAGAGCAAGTGTGTAAGTGAGAGGAGACAATTGGTGGAAGGAAAGAGGAAGATAGAGGTATTTTACCAAAATGACCTGGCCACAGGTTGGAAGCAATTGATGTAAAATATTTTATCTTACAAGTGAAAGGCCATTAACCTTGGCATATCTCTTGATGTCAATCTCCCTGCGACCATTTTCTTCCAGAAGCACTGTCTCCACTGCTTCCAACGCAATGGAACAAGCTAGGTCAGACCAGCGGCCAATAAATTGGTTCCCACGCAAGATCTGATAACATCTAGCACTTTCTTGCGGTCAGTGATGTCCAAAGGGGTGCTGTCCAGAAAATAC
Source organism: Timema cristinae (assembly GCA_039000515.1). NCBI lineage: Eukaryota > Metazoa > Arthropoda > Insecta > Phasmatodea > Timematidae > Timema > Timema cristinae. The sequence continues at coordinate 21,851,141 of JBCFYV010011172.1, forward strand.
AATTTTTTTAAAACTATATATAAAATCCAAGTACATATTTAAATCCTATGAGCATATATCAGTAGTTTGAACAATATACAATAATTTTAAAGCAAAACAAGTTTAAATGTAGCCGAGGCACATTTTGGCCGCTGAACCAAGTGTTGATAAACTATTTTGTTACAATAGTAGCATTACAACTAAGAGAGGTGGCCTCTGTTAACAGAGAACTCGTACACAACATAGAATAATAGAGAGCTTATATTTCGCAAGGTTAGTCCCCCCCCCAGCCCCCTTCCAAGCAATACACGTGTATGTTTGCAATTAATATAAAATAAAACAAAATTTATATGTATACACTATGTAAAGTTAAACACACTAAGCTCCCACAACAACCACTACAAATCAATAAGCTTCAGCCATAAAGATCAGTGGCAGAGAAATATCTCTCGAACAATTCGAAATTGTGTGTGTGCGCTGCGCACACACACACACCTTATTTGATAGATTGAAAACTAGGTCGAGAGATTAGGTGGTAATGATTGGTTTGCTTCAAGAAGCAGACATTACCTCTTTGTCCAGTGGCAGCAATGTAAAGTGTGAACATGTTCTTATTACATTGTAAAAGCCCTATTATGTTTGTTTCCTTTTATATATTTTCTATCCACGTTTCCTGTACATTATTTCTCATCTAAAACTAATCGATTCACCCCAACATATTTTCCAAACCGGCAATTAGGTGCTCCACGTGCTGAGATGTATGGTGGGAGTCAGTTACGCGCAGTCTCCACTCAGTGCAGACTTCTGTTTGAATATGAAGTGACTTTTATTGATTTTCTTTGTATTGTTTTTTTTTATAAATCAGTATTAAATAAGTCACCATGAGGCTGAAGAAGGGATGATATACTGTTATAAAGGTTTAAATAAGCAATCATCTAAGGTTCGAGAACAGATTAATACATTTTACATTACTTCTTGTGGGTGTTTTGTTTTCAAACAGCCTTTAGGAACGCAACCTATTTTCCACTGTATTTATATTAGAGTGATATTGATATTTTGCATGGACAATAAGATTTCAGTTATGCATCCTGTAATCGATTTACTTATAAATCCTCTCACCTGATGCTGTCTTGCAGCAATGCAACTGCATCTTCTAAAGCTTGCCTATAGGCTCGGATAATAACCGTGGGGTGTATTTGCTGCTCTAAGAAAGGCTCGGCAACTGCCAACATTTCCCCAGCCAAAACTATCACAGATGTCGTACCATCACCAACCTGAAATGGGGAAGAACAAATTCAAAGATGTATTAACAAGGGGAAGGGGTGGGGAACTTTGTGCTTGTCACATTTTCATAAAAGGGCCTTTCAAAAAAGACAATTTTTTTTAGCATGGAATTGATTACATTTTACCATTCGATTAGCAATAATATAAAGCTATTGATTTTATATATATATTATATAAAATATATATAAATATAATAATTTTATATAATTATTATATTTTATATAATTTTATATTATTATATAATAATAAGTAATAACTTTAAATACAAATATCTTATGTGGAAATAGGTGAATGTAGATCCGATCCAATGACCTTTTAACGGTCAGACCTATGAAAATTGGAATATAAAACACCAAGGTTACAGAAGTAAAATTATTTTTCTGACAATATGGAAAAAACAACTAATGCAACAGTAATTTTAGAAAATATGTTTATATGTATAGTTTGCTCTATATACATTAGACCACCTCGCAACGCCCCACTCGAGAAGTTCATAATCCTGTTGTTAGAAGGGGTGCCTTAAAAGTGTCCTCCTTTGGCCTGAGACTTAGAATAGATCTTTGAGTTATCTGATAATAATTTTCAATATAATTTAAATGTAGTAATTTCAAAGCATCTTCAAGTAAAGACATATTATTAATGATAAGCTATTTATTATTATTATTATTATTATTACCGGTCTTACTACCCGTTCGGGTTATACGCACTTATGCTAATGTGTAATAGTAGGGTGATTGTGAGATGAAATGAAGGACCTACAGTTTAACGTGGAATCCGAGCCACGGTGGAGGCCTGGCATTCCCCACATTCACAAGATGTCTTGTCAGAGGTGAAGGAAGGGTTTGGAAATCAGATAAATCTTTGCCGAGACCGAGGATTGAACCCGGCCGCCAGCTCAGAAGTCTGACACCTTACCCTAGACCACCAGGTCACCTGATAAGCTATTTATTTTTTCATGAAAATGTTCAGAAATGCAGTTGGTTTCATTCTACACACTTTCCCCAGATAGAATAAACATACCTACATGAAAGCAGCCTTGTTTATTTGTGTGTGATGCAATAGCAACGGAGGTGTTGCCCAAAGCTTGGCTTCAAACATGATAGTACAGCCTCTTTTAAAGCCAGTATTAAGAAACTCATTCAATAAGATTCTTATATTAGCTGGAATTTTACATTTAAATTAACTCAAGGTTACAGACAAAAAATTAACGTAATAGATGTCCTGAGAGGTCTTTCACGTTAAGTGAACTTTACATGAAGGTATCATATGATTAGCCAGCCAAACACTATGCGAATGAGGCCTACAGGGCTATTTAGTAATTCATTTGTTGGTTTATGACCAAGGTTTACCTTTAACTTAAGTTATAGTGATCAGACATGGAAACAAAGTAATTAAACTAAAATAGGAAAGCTAAATTTATCAAAAAGTTTAATAATATATATTTACTAGATAGCTGTTGCCCGGCTTGCTCGCGTGAAGTTGATTATATACAAATACGAAAATATACATATGTATTTACAGATTAATTTAAAATATTACGTTCGTTGATGACCATAACTTGACCTCAGATCAAAAATAATGCAAGTCCGATACAAACTTTCACCCCTTTTTCATCCCTTATTAAATAAAATTTCCAAAATTCCTGAAACACGTATTTATTTGTTTTACGTCAATAACCGAAATACAAAATTTTATTTATGTAACTTTCAAAATGACAGACTTTCATACATATTATCATCCCCTATTTTGACCCCATTGGGGTGGAATTTTCTAAAATCCTTTCTTAGTGGGTGCCTACATAACAAAATGAATATACAGTCCGAATTTCATGCTTGTAGCCTTGATAGTTTGCGCTCGGTGAAGATGAATCAGTCAGTCAGGACATGTTATTTTATAAGTATAGATTATATTGATTAAAATCTGTTAACATTCGCAGATCATCACTTTACAAATAGTACAAATCACAGATCATGCTCTAGATGTAGATGTTTATCTTGAGAGTTGTTATGTTAAGATACGTGAATCGGGATCACATATTTGTTTTCTTAAGTTAAGTTAACATTAGATTTAGTTAGGCAAGTTAAGTTGATCGTGATTCTGACATAAGCGTGTGCAAAACTTCAAAATTTCATGAATTTGAAAAAATGTTAACTTCCACTTTGCCTTAAATTATTATTATTATTATTATTGTTATTATTATTATTAGCACCGCGTCTTACTACCCATTCGGGTTATACTCACTTAAGCTAATGTGTAATGGTAGGGTGATTGTGAGATGAAATGAGGACCTACAGTTTGACGTGGAATCGAACCACGGTGGAGGCCTGGCATTCCCCACATTCACAAGATGTCTTGTCAGAGGTGAAGGAAGGGTTTGGTAATCAGATAAATCTGTGCCGGGACCGAGGATTGAACCCCGAACCTTAGCTCAGAAGTCCAACACCTTACCCTAGACCACCAGGTCACCCACTTTGCCTTAAAAACGATTCCGGCTTCACCAATAAAAATGACAGCTAAAATTCTCAATTTATGTTCAAGTATTACCAATTTGAGATGTTGCAAATTAATAATCATATTAAAAAAATTGTATTGAAAGTTGTGATTAATTTGATTTTATCAAATTAGAATGAAATATTAACAACAACAAAAATGCAATAAAACTTCAAGCACTAAACAAAAAATATACAAACTTCAATTCGGCTTCGAGATATTTCATATAGCCTATTCAATTTGAGTTGAGAATATGGACTTAGTAGTACACATTTAGTCTTGTTCGATCACACAATACAATTCCAATTTTATATTTAAACATTAAAACTTGATAAATATAGGTCTAACTTTTTTAAAAGGATTTCCTTTTATATTTGATGTAGGCCCATATAATGTGCATTTTCTAAACTGACAGTTTATATCAGTACATAACTTATAAACTAGCTAATATCTAGAATCTAAAACAATTTGATAGAGTTTTAATAGGCTCTCCCAAACATTTTTTTTTTCATAAATGTAATAATAGAATTAAATGTGGAAAAGATTTTTAAATTTGGAGTTTAACCTAAAGTCCTATTTTATTATGTTATCTATATATGTGACATTTATTTTAATATGTTCTTTTTCTTTCATATTATATGGAAATATAAGTGAAGTTCATAAATTGTCAATCCATTCTAATTTGTTACTTAATCCTTTTTTTTAATATCTTATATACTAGTTGATCTTTGGACTTTATATTAAACTCCAAATTTCAAAATCTTTCCCACATTGAATTCTATTATTACATTTAAGAAGTTGTTTGCTTACTACATTTCATTATGTTTTTCAAAAATTTGTTCTTCATTTTGTCTATAAAGTCATAGATTAGCCTTGGAAACATCACTTGATAGTCTGAACGCTATTTGTTTGTTGGAACTCACATTGCTCTTGATTTAAAACTAATATTGTAGATTCTTCTCATTTCCTCATTTACTTGAGACACTAAGGAAGGATTCTTTTTAACACAATCACTCGCTTGTGGATCCACCATAGGTGGTTTTTCATTATCAGTTGCAGAGCAATGAGCATTGAGCCACCAATTAATAATGAACTACTGAATTACCTTCTTTATTTTGACTGAGTTCATTATTGGACTCACGCAATGATTCTCGCCGGCTGGTACAGTTCCAGCATGCTGCAAAATAGACCTGTGTGGAAATTTGATTCCCTCACCACCCTACCCCTCCAAAATGTCAGGTGTGCATATAATATGAGAACAGTTTACAGGAGGAAAACCTTGCACTATATTTGGGCCAATACAGTACATTCGGAATTAAAGCAACTCCTAAGTTAAATTTGCTCCCATGATTTTTAATAGAAATTATCAACAAGTCAATAATTATAATTTATTTTTATTTATTAGAAGTATTTAACGTGCACTTTCTGAACCGAATGATTATATCAACACACAAGAATTTCTATGAGCAAGAGCAAAAAGGCCAACCAATTTTGCCGAGAAAGATATTTTCAAATCCCAAATCGACATGGAACCGAGGACTTAATTCTCCTCCGAGGGAGGTTGTGCTACAAATTTTTACAGCCAAGAAAAATTTGCCGACTCTGTCTGGGTTTTAAACCTCAATCATGGGTCCTGAGGCGAATACTTTACCCAAGACCACTGAAGTTGACAAACAATTCAACCAATGGTTGATAAGGGTTCTTACAATACTGTATGTTTAAAGAAGCGTAGCTAATTTTACCTCTTCATCCTGTGTGCGAGCAATCTCAATCATTGATTTGCCAGCGGGATGCTGCACGGTGATCTCTCTCAAGATAGCATTGCCATCGTTGGTCATAACTATCCCTCCCATCGGGTCCATAAGCATCTTCAACATAGCTTGCGGGCCTAGGCATGTTCGGATTACGTCGGCAATGGCCTGAACAACAAATACATTGAAAGTTTACACTGAATGTTAATATGTAATAATGGCCGAATATCCATTTTTTCCCCAATATGTTAGAACAAATCACCTTTAGCTAACTTAAAACTAAATAAAGGTTAGTAATAACTAAGACCGCTCGGTGATTGAATGGTCAAAGACAGGAATGTCAAATTTGTTTCATTATAATGGCCACTTTTAAAATTGACAATATGGAGGGTGGCGGCAACTCAAAGAGCCCAATATTGTTTACATATTGTGTATAAAAAAAACCTTGAAGATTAGGCCTACTAAATAGGCCCTAAAGAAAATTAAAATCATCTATAATGACTATTTCTATCCAGAAATATGAAAACATTTTTTGAATACAGCAATGGTATGTTTGGTATAAAATTGTGTGTTGAAGAAACTTCAAAAATTGCAAAAGTATCTACATATATTTCAGTTGTCTTTTCCTTTTCACATACCAGTACTTATGTGCTGCAAAACATTGGAATTATTTGGTACACAAATTAAACGATTTTTGAGAATTGTTCTCTAGTGAGAAAAAGAGTAAAAATTTGATACAAAAACCTCATTTCCTAGATTTCTCAAAATAATTAACTATTTACTAATGATGTATTTCTAATAATAAGATGAATCGGGCTGAACTGCAAGATGATTTATCAAAAGGAAGAGGGCTGCATAGAATCATTGATAGAGCCACATGCACAAGTTTGACAAACCTCGTCTAAGGTGTTATTCCCACAAAAGATTGGAGTAACGAAGAGGTCAGAGTTTGAGTCCCACTCAGGTGTACTAAGCTTAGTTTTTTTTTTTTTAACTTTCCCTCCACACAATTGCAGGTACATTTCATGTAAAGTAATACTTCCCCATCCTTTACACATTTGTATAAGCACATGTATGTCCAACCTCAAACAGGTAATAAAGTGGGGTGTTAAAAAAAAGAAGATATTACAACTAAGCTTAATTTATCTATTTATATAGGCCCCCTAAGCCTACTAAATTGTTTAGGATATTAGTGAATAAGATAGTGAGCTTGTGAATAGGATCAGTTTATTTTAAGTAACTCGACACAATATTGTCTATAAAGAATATATATTGTTATTATTATTAGCACCGCGTCTTACTACCCGTTCGAGTTATACGCACTTACCTAATGTGTAATGGTAGGGTGATTGCGAGATGAAATGGAGGACCTACAGTTTACGTGGGATCCGAACCATGGTGGAGGCCTGACATTCCCCACATTCACAAGTTGTGATTAAAACACGTCTTGTCAGAGGTGAAGGAAGGGTTTGGCAATCAGATAAATCTGTGCCGTAAACTGGGGGATTGAACCCCGGACCTCCGGCACAAAAGTCCGACACCTTGCCACTAGACCGCTATGTCACCCTATAGAGCATATAAAGTGCATGAGCTTACATCATATAAACTAATTGGTTGTACACAAATTTATGAAAAATATATATATATATATTTTCATCTAACCTAACAAAAATATAATAGTTACAAAAGATGGCTATGGACCCTTCCTAGCCCTGCTCAAGGTCTCGGTCACCATGGATACAAAGACCACCAGCCATGCGCTGCAGTGTTTGAATGATAATTATTTTGCACTATCATTTCGCTGCTAGAGCACCATTTTAAATAAGGATGGTGTTTACATTGTTTCTAAGACCTTCGGTTGGAAGCAGCACTGCAGGCCCAAGGGTGGTGCCTGTTGCCGTTCGAATAGTTTGATGCAGACTTAACTCTGATTTTTTTTTTTCCATTTATCCTAATCACTATACCCCATTTCCTAGAATGTAGCATGGGCGTTAAATCCTACATTCCTTTTTGACTAATCCCTACCTTAACTCTGGTCCATTTTATTTACAAACTAATTGTTGATTTGGCACCTAACCTAACATGCATGATGATCCTATCTGTTCTGCATTCTACATAGTTGGTCTGCCCTGGGTATATTATGCCCTCGGTACCCTAACCCGCTAGATCTCACGCCGCTTCCGCATCCAGTCCCCGATCGTCACAAGCTCCAACAGGGCAGGCATCCCCTCATTATGAACGGTGTGAGAAATGTGAAATCATCAAAACTGCATCTCAAGTCTAAAATGCAAAGGTATGACTAGGGAGTCAATGGCTATTCGGATACAGCTCGTGTGTTCACAAAATTAAAAATAGTAAAAATTCGGGTTCAAGGAGAATATAGAGTTTAAAAGTATTTAGAGGAGTCATTTGATCATTCCAAAAGAGATGCAGTGTTTCCAAGTACAAAGAAAGTATGTAAAAACAAATGTATAGAGGATTTTTTTGAATTAATTAAATCAAGTTTTTAAATGTTAAGTTGTAAAAATCGTAGTGGCATTTGTATACCAAACTTATGTACTCGTCTAGAGTTGCATCGATTTTTCAAAACTTTTAATGACAACTCCCAGAGCCTCGTGGTAACTTACTTTTCCTGCAGAGATGTTCTCCAACTGTACCTTCCTTCCAGACTCACGTTTGGTGTTTTGGCCTGCAAAGAAAAACAATAACTTAAATTTGCTGAATAAAATGAAAGCTCAAACATAATTGTTGATAACTTATAAAAATACATACTTAATACCAAAATTGGAGCTGCACCACCACCAAACATCTTGATAATGTAAAGGTAAAATACAATTTCTTTGGACTTAGCAACAGTATAAGCTTTATGTAGTGCGCATGCGCAGGATTTATCAGTGCCATTAAAGAATCATTATTATGGAATTAACAATGGAATATGTATTCTTTTTTTTAAAGGCTGGAATGTTAATTAGTTTATTTTAAATAAAAAACTCAAAAAGATATGCAATATTTGATATTAGAGAAAACCATATTAAGAAAATACAATTTTTAAAAGTAATAGGGTGTCATCGTTCCACAAGTTTGCCAGAGGAGGGGAAGTTACAGTGGTCAGTAATTGAACCACGCCTTATAAGAAAAATTTCATGCGCATTTAAGGTGCGGTCCAAGGAAACTCGAGTATTTTTACAGTTTTTACAGAATTAAATGTTTTGGCCAAAATAAATCAAATATTTCTCCAGTAGCCTCATAGAGTTTAGTTTTATGGACATTTTAGTATCAACAGATCTCGAATATCTGTCAAGGTGTCCTGAAATTTGTCAAAACTTTTTATCTTTATTTTAAAAAGTTTTGACAAAATTGCTGGTTACACGTTCAATACTTGCACATGCGCACTAGATGTGTTTTTACTGTGGCTAAACTTCAGGTCTTTCCGCATCAGCGCATATTCATCGTAGTTTGTTTTATCATTTATGGCTTAATGGTAGTTGACAAGGCTCAGAAACAATGTTTTCTTTTTTACCTACCCAACCATTGAATTTAAAGTAATAAGTCTAATAGTCAAATATAATTAATATTGGATAATTTTTTACTAAACGTTTTCAATATTTTCATATTTAATATAAATATTCTATTAATAATATGATTCTGGAGTACAGTAACCAACTTAATGTACCTGAAGTACATTATTTAGATAGATATCTGCAGCGTACATAAGCTAATAATTTTAATCCCTAGTCTAAATGTTAGAAATCTCATGGGATACTTGAAACCATTTATAATCGTTTTAATTACTCTAACGTATTAGTGTTACAATCCCTCTCTGAGCTCTAAATACAATTAAAATAATCTAGTTTAAAATGTTAGATCAATTTATTTTTGACGATAGTTTCTGACTTTTTATAAAAGAATTTGCAAATTTGATATAATGGGTGTATATTTGCTTTGTTGCTTATTGCTTAGATCCTGGCATTCTCAACCCTGAAATTTAAAAGATTTCTAAGCAGGCTCGTAAGTAGACAGACAAGTGTTTATCAGGCAAAAATATTGTGGATTGGCAAACTATTATAATTTATATGGTAGCTTCTTATTTTCAGATTATTTGAAACAATTCAAATGAAGAGAATTATACCTTGATTATTTGTTAACGCTAGTGAACAGTGTAATATAATGACCGAGTACAAATTAGTAGTTGTCGGTGCTGGTGGTGTTGGAAAAAGTGCCTTGACAATTCAACTTATCCAAAATCATTTTGTTGATGAATATGATCCCACTATTGAGGATTCGTATCGTAAACAAGTAGTTATTGACGGAGAAACATGTTTACTCGATATTTTGGACACTGCAGGCCAAGAGGAGTATAGTGCAATGAGAGATCAGTACATGAGAACTGGTGAGGGCTTCTTATTAGTATTTGCTGTTAACAGTGCCAAATCATTTGAAGACATCGGGACTTACCGTGAACAAATTAAAAGAGTGAAAGATGCAGAAGAAGTCCCCATGGTTCTTGTTGGTAATAAATGTGATTTACCATCATGGGCGGTCAATATGAACCAAGCGCGCGAGATAGCCAAACAGTATGGCATTCCATTCGTTGAGACATCTGCCAAAACCCGCATGGGTGTTGATGATGCATTTTACACTTTGGTAAGAGAAATTAGGAAGGATAAGGAACAGCGAAGCAAAGAGAAGCGTAAAAAACGAAAGGATGACCACAAGAAAGTAAAATGTTGCTTGTTATAGTTATTCAATTACATTCTATTCACAAAGGTCCATTATAATGGTTGTTTAATCAACAGCTTGTCTCTGCTGTTTTACCTTTTACTTATTGTTATTCCCATTCTTCTCAAAAACAGAATAACCTGAATCGCACAAGTGTTGAGCTGATTACTGTCCTTCATATAAAGTTTAGTCTGCATATTCTCTCTGTAAAATTTTTATATTAAAGTAGGCCTAGATTGGTGTGTATTTTTTTTTTATGGAATGCAATTTATGGAATTAATATTTTCGCACACGTTACAATGAAAATACCAAAGCAAATGGAAAAGGAATTTGTTTCAAAAAAAGAGGATAGGCCCTATCATATTTTCCTTTAGCTAAATTATCAGTTTAAGAACTATCTGATATCAATTTCCATTATTTAAAAAAACTTAAAAGTGAAATTATTCAAATTTAAATATCCGAGCTGATTGCAGACATTTTTTATTATTTGTTGCTAAATATTAACTTTTCACATTTATTAATCTATTTAAAAGCCTATATTCACTGTAAAAAACATGCTTTCTGTTAACGAAAAAGACTAATTTGCAAAGTATATGTCGACTAGACTTGATATATTGACAAAAATATTCAATTTTATTTTTGATCTGTTAGGACATTTGTATAGGTAGGGTCTAGCTAGGCCCTTATATTATAATTTGTTTTAAATTGAAAAGCCTTTTAAAATTATAAATGAGATATGGTGTGTTTCATTGTTGTTGGTGGGCCTACTGCCTTTTAGGCTAAATAAGTTTGTACATTTGCTTGTATTAAGTTCCCTACTGGGATTTTTTTTTTTACCATTGTCGTGTTTCCATTTATCATCATTTGTACCAAACCTATTGTTTTATTTTTGTCCATGTGCAAGCAATAGTCCTAGGCTGTATTCGAATAGTCTACTTCACATGTTGTCAACCCTTGACGTTCACTTGACAGTTGCATTAGCAATCATGTGATCAAGCGTAGGATTTGTCCGAATAGTCACGAAGCACACGCCCTTGACTCCAAGGTGATAGCAAGTCACCCTTGACACGCTGTTGATGTGGTGTTTGATCGGCAATTGTTTAATTTTTCTTCTGTTAAAGCTAAAGCTATTAGAGTAATGTGATCTTTGATAATGTATGTTAAATATACTGGTTGTTTTGTAGTGTTGTATTGTGTGTGTTGGATAATTTGTCATGTGCAGTGAAGTAAGTCACCACAAAGCTATAAGTAGCCTATGCTAATTCGGGCTGATAGATGGCATTTAAAAAGGTTTTTAATAACATTGGTAGGAAGCAGCGTGTTGCGAACTTAAGTGTGTGAAAAGGATATTTTTCTGTTCAAATAGTCTTTGCAGTTTTCTATCTCAATTCCGTGCTAAGTGTAAAGTAATCAAGTCAAGTGGACTTGACTATTCAGATACAGCCCTAGTTAGAAATTGATTATAGGTTCTAAGAGTTAATTTAATTTAATTTTGAATGTCACTTGTTAATTTGTTGATAAGTAGAGTTTTTGAAAAAAGGTTAACTAAATGTTAAATATTATTTGCTTGGCTTAGTTTCTTTTCACTTTTGTGCAAATGTCACAAATTATATTATTTTAATCAAAATTGAAATTTCTTAGTCAATATAATATGCCTACAATAATTAACTAATTATCTACAATAATCTAATTATTTAAATTTGATTACTGCCTCCCCCCACCCACAAAAAGTTTGGCCAAGTGGTGAAGTACAATCGAATTTAGTGATGTCAAACTATTTTTCCCATCTAAATCTGTTATTCAAATTTTCAAAAATTGTAAGATTTCCATTTATAGTTTGGAATTGTTTGCTTGTTTGCATGTTGTATTATTATTATTATTTTTTTTTAAAAATAATTTTTATCAACTTAATATTGAGCATGCTTTAATGATATCTCATGTGCAATACAAATTATATTACTCTTTTAATATAACTTTTAACTAGGCATAGAAAAATATTTAGAAAAGAATTTGATCTAACAAAATAGTTCAGTTTGAATTAAATGTAGAGCCTATATGAAATGTGTGCAATGTTAAATTATTCATAATGTGCAGTGAATTTTAAGTTATTTCTGAATTACATTAAGCGCCGAGTCCACTCGAGGTGGAGAAACACTTAGACCGGTAAGTAAAAACCCATTAAAATTGTATAATGGTGAGCAAATTATACTGATATTCCATAGCTTTTAACTAAATGAAATATCAATCCTGTACTAGGTTCCTAATGCATAAATCACCATTTTGATTGATGGAACTAACTTTTTATTTTAAGCCCTTTGCATTAATACAGTAATAATGAACCTGTGGGCTTAAATTTACAAAATCATTTTGCTTCCGTCTCTAACCAAACCCACCTCTGATATAGGTATCTTTGTTTGATTCACAGTTGAAACAGATTTTATTCTCCCGGTGGTGCCCCACTTGCATTAGAGTGCCTCTTAAGTTAATAATAACGATTAGTATGAAACATGGCATGGATCTTTGGTGGGTTGTAATCACTCTTGGGATTTGTCAAACGGCTCAGGTGGCTTTAGGTGGGCGGCTTCAGTTTGGTTAGCCACAGCTAACACCTGCTGTTATCATATCAACTTGACTCTGATGGCCTGGTAAAAAAAAGTCATTACAAGTTTTGCGAGGAACTCAGAGGAGGGGCGTGGAACCCTTCAAGAATTTTTTTGTTGGTATTAACAATGATAATAATAAATTAAACCAATTAAATCTATCTCATAGTCACTTCTAGTTGTACTGTCGTGTAATATCTTACTAGCCAGTTACTTTGGTTTCACTCACTGTTAATAATTGAGTTACATTTTTAACACATAATTAAACCAACAAAACTTAACAAAAAACATAAATAAACAATGAACATGTATGTATATTTAATTATTTTTATTTTATTCAAATTTTCTAATTAATTTTATAAATTATTCTAAAATTTTGAAGGATATTTCCATTAGAATTTGCCAAGAGGAACCTCCCTCGATCCTGTGAGACCGGGCCCCTCCTACTTCCAAAATTCTGTTCCCTTTACGCCCGCCCCTCATAAAAATCCTTGATCCGCCCCTGACTGCTGGTGCCTTTCTGCCTAACAATTCTGGTTTCTAATTATTAGAATGAATTATTCATAACACTTTTGTTAAACGTATAAAAAAAATACATGCTTCTGTTACTAGCCAATAAATATAATATATTAAAAAGTAGATTCACCACATTTTAAAACTCTCAAGAAAAGGTTCATTAAATTACAAATGGACCAATATAATACTACTTACTACCTTTATTATAGGTTCTCTCATGCGGTTTCCATTTCACCAGCTGCAAACTAATTTTAAAGCTTTTAAAACAGTAATTATATGCTTTTTAGCTAATTGAGTTATTTTCAAGCCTTTACAAAGTTTAGCATATGAATTCTAATCGAATTAAAATTCAAATATATACCAGATTGAGATTTGACAGCAGACTTTTTTGAAGCCAACATAGATCTATTATTAGAATATGTACCATTTTATCATAGCATTATTTTAAAATAAACCAAAGTTATTTGCTCATATTTATATTTTATTATAATAGTTTTAAACTACAATTATTTGAATTAATCAAACAATTTTCTTTTATTAAATGAATTATTCTGTGTTCTTTATGGAATTAACTTTTGTAGCCCCTATTAAATATGGTTAAAAAAACAATTAATATGATTCAGTTAATTTTTATTAGAGTATTAAATTTTGATTCAATTTCAAGATTTCCTGTAACATATTTGATTAAGATTTGATTTGAAATGGATAATCTCGGATTCACATGGGCTAAATTTAGTTTTTTTTTTAAAATGTTGTCGAGTATTGTAAGAGAAAAGTTGACATAGGCAACATTCTATATTAAATATTAAATTACATATTACTTAGCTAAATAATTTTTTTTTTTTTTGCCACTACTCAAAGCTTTTTCATTGTCATTATTTAGGAATTTACCTTTGGAAAATGTTTTCATTTAAGGTAAACAAATATTTGTTTAAGTTGATTTTCCTCATTAAATTAAACCAAGAAAAAGATTGGGCTGGTTATTAACATTTGTGACTATTGTCTAGTTTACTCAGTGACATAATTATTTTTTAAACAACATTGCTTGTGTTATAATTAAGTTTCTAAAATCATTGTTTTTAAAAAAACTATATTATTTAGGATTGAGGCAAATATATGTGTTTTAAAAAAGCGTGTTTAATTTAACTTCACAATCATTTTCGGTCCTACCCACATAAGACGAAGTTTGGGTTTATACTCATGATAATGCATATATAAAAGTAAATAATATATAGAGTGCAATGCACTATTAATTAGAAAAATACATCGGTTTATAATGAAACATAGTGTAAAAAGTCTTAATTAAATCGATTGTCTTTTATTAATAGAAAATGGCCTAACCTCTTTTAATACTAGATAATGTCTCTAAAAAATCTTTAATCAAAGGTCCATTCTTAAAACAACGTTAATTAAAATGTACCTTTTGAAACATGAATTTAACTAAATTTAAGTTTTGTCTGTACTAGTTAAATCAAATTCAATTTCTTTTTGGTTCTGATTTTATTATTGTCATGCATATTACAGTTGTCTACTTTTCAATAATATAATGAAAAATTAAATATTTATTCACTATTTACAATCTTATAGGCAATCATATTCATTGACGCTAAAACAGAAAATTCGGGAATAATAAACAAGTGTGGCTACCACAAAGTATTTCACACATTAAGATGAATACAGAAGCTAATTATTTTCATCTGCTTGTATCCTGGTGTTTAATTGATTAGATCCCTTGTCGCATTCTCATTGGCTGATACATATCTCTTTCAATGATCATCTAGACTACACTCCATGCATAACGTTAAGAAGTTAAAGTTAAATCAACTTAACACATTGTACATTATTCACTAATATAAACAATATAGTTTAAAATAATGCTTGTACACTATGTGCTATTTGCTATTAGTTATGCACGAATATAAATCCAGTCTTAATTCCAGGTTCATCTAGTATGAGTTGCCAGTCACAGTGAAGTCGGGGTTCAAATCTTGGACGGATGTATTGAAGGTAGTTTTTCTTGAAAGGTTTCTCACTCTCACACCACACACATGTGGATACATTCCCTTCAATTCCTACATTCAACCCAATCTTATTAGTGTGATTAAATGTGGAATTGCTGTTTGAATATTAAAAACTATTTTGTGTGATTCGTTTCACAAACTTTGAACTACTTATTAGGAAAATAATTTGGTTGACATTTTTCTACTTGGAAAGATGTGCAGTTACTCAAAATTAACATTTTCCTCCTTCTATTAAAGAGAGCAGAAAACCACATTTTAAGTCGAATGTCGAACCATTCTAGTTTCATTTAGTAGTTATTTATTAACAGCTTATGTCTAGGCTCTTTAGTGTTAACGATGTTGCCTACTTGGAGATTTCGAAGCTATTTTGCGAAGCAGGTTGCATTTTTATACTCCTAAGTAGTCTAAGCACAATCACACTCAGAAGACGCTAATGTAATGTACAAAATAGAAAGGGAAGGAAGAAAATAGTTCACTCTGAGTGGGCTCTTTGTTTATTTACTGATAACCCTTCCCCACTTCCTCTGACGAGTTTACACAGTCACTTTAATATTTGTGCCTTGAAAACAATAATTACTTGCGTTTTAATTTTACCTTATTCTTATTTCCTATTCTAGATAAACATAGACTTTTTTTTAATCTACATCCTGTCATGAAGATTCCAACATGCCATTTTATTGACTAAGTCAAATAGTCGAGTTGTAAATGATTTATAAAAAATATGTTTACAAAAAAACTACTTAAAGATAAAAATAATTTTTTGACACTGTAGCGCTATTTTTAGAATTATTTAAGAATTTATGGTTTTTGTTTCAACACGATATCTTTAAAATTTGCTGAGTAAAACGTAAATTCTTTAGGCCTAGCATGGGAAGTGCTATCTTGATTACTCTTGACGTCACAGGTAAGCAACATCTTTAATTGAACTATATACGCCAATGGAACCTCGTTATTTTTTATTACAATTTACTGACACATTGGGTGAGGGTTATACTACAGTTCATAAACCTTCATATACACCTGAACAGTCGGTGTATTAATTATTTTTCTAGTTATAGCAACAACCTTTATAGGTTATGTTCTACCATGAGGGCAAATATCGTTTGGGGGGGGGGGGGGCACAGTAATTACTAATTTATTATCAGCTATCCCATACTTAGGTATTGATCTAGTTAGTACAATAAGCATGGGGGGTTTGCAGTAGATGACGCCACCTAGTTGAACTTATAGTCTATAATGGGCTTTAGTTTTTACCAGATGCATAGTAATTAATACGCTGTCTCAGTTCTAATTCTCATGTGGGCCCTATTAAATATTTATTTTTTAACAAGATTTTATTTTATTTTGTTTAAAAAGTTTAATTTTTCGTCTAGATATTTGTTTCATCTTAAATTAGTGAAATCCACTCATTAAACCAAAAATAGATCCTAACTCAAAGTGTGCTGTAGTCCAAATTTCTTATAAGTGACACCTTAGCTAGGCCAGTAGCACGTCCGCCTACTGAAACTAAGGGTTCCCTGTGAAATTATGTGTGTCTTTTACTAAGCCCCACCTACAGACTCTGTATTCATAAGGTGTGTAGTACTCTGTAAGAGATAGGCGCCACACTAACAGATTGCACTGTCTACATAGTCCTTATCCTTAATTCCTTAGTCCTTATCACTCTGTAGAAGTTGACTCAACTTACTTTCTAAGGACTAGTCGATACGGACTGTAAAGGACTACCAATCACAGCAAAGAAAGCTTTTGCGTGCATCTAAATGAAAGCATCAATGGCATTATCATAGCATTTAGACAAACTAGCTCATGTTTTAAATATATTATTTTTGAGTGCACTTAACCTACCTTTCAAATGTAACCTAGCCTAGACGTTTTATCAAAATATGTTGTTAATCTGTGATATCGCCTGCTTCACACTGCTTGCGCCTAGCTCTAGAAAATTTTCTTTCAAAGAGTTTAATTGGACATTTTTCCAACTTTCTCGTTGTTTGGCGCAGTCATGTGGATATAGATACATACTTTGTATATGTAATTTCAATTTACAAGGACTATAAGGATGTGGAGTTTACATAATCTGTAGATGGGGTTTAATGGTATTAAGTACGGCTGCTGTTTGTCATAAAATTAAGTTAGGGTAAGCCGCCAAAAGCTTATACCGGCATAAAATGTGAGACGATTGATTATTTTTGTTAAATGCAACACGATAATTTTAGCAGTGATTTAAATTGTATAGTGAACTAAGGTTATCAAAATGTGTTAAGTTATTTATCAAGATATCGCTCATGTTTGCAAGAAAATATTCTTTAAGCTGGTTCTCTGAAAGGTTGCTCTTCACATATTTTTTGGTATATTATATTATATACAAAAATACTAGCAACAATTTTGATATCATTTAAAAGGGAAGATAAAATGTTCACAGGTAAATGTAAATTATGTAAGTTTACTTTTATCGTGGAAACAAAACATGAGTTTAATTTTCACTTATCAATGTGGTATTGGATTAACAGTTTTTCCATTTAGTTTATATAAATATCATCCTTAGATCTTCACAAATATTATAGTACAGCCGGGTGACCTGGTGGTCTAGGGGTAAGGTGTCAGACTTCTATGCTGGCGGCCGGGTTCAATCCTCGGTCCCAGCACAGATTTATCTGATTACCAAACCCTTCCTTCACCTCTGACAAGACATCTTGTAAATGTGGGGAATGCCAGGCCTCCACAGTGGTTCGGATTCCACGTTAAACTGTAGGTCCTTCATTTCATCTCGCAATCACCCTACCCATAACACATTAGCGTAAGTGCGTATAACCCGAACGGGTAGTAAGACGCGGTGCTAATAATAATAATAATAATAATAATATAGTACAGCCTTTTATTAAGACTTTTTCATAAACATAATTATGTTGAGGAAGAGAGAAATCCATGTTTGCAGCACAGAGTTTCTCTGCCAAGGTCTATATGTGACCTTAGACTTTTGACTTTAAACAAATAGGCCTTATCTTTGTCAACTGTTAAAGGTCAAGTGTTTAATTATGTACTTACTTTTAGTGTTTTGATCAAACAGTCTCTATTATTTATTACATCGCCCAATATGATCCACACACAGCTACCAGGCAGAAAACTTTATTAATTTAAAAATCACCAATACTGTTTTATAGGTCAAACTTTAAATGTTTTATTTAGTCTTATGCCAAGGTGACTTGCATAGCGACACACAGATTCTGGGTCACCAATATAAATAATGTGGGTTGACGTTCTACTATTTAGGTTGCAATTATTTATTGTATACATTTCAATTTCATAAGAAGACGCTTTATCTTACCGTTTGAAAAGTTACCTGATCTACTTTCCACATATCCATATGTCAGGGCATGTGTCCAACATATTAGCAATTTTGGCTGCAAAAAAATATGTATTTTCTAAAAGGCCCTTTTTGTGACAATTTGACTTAGACAACCTGAGCTTAAGAATGGAAATCAGCGGATTTTTTGTCCACACTATAATAAATTATTGTCTTGGTATAATGTTTAATAATAAACATAACCTGACTTTTGTTATCATTGTGTCTCACGACCTTTTCGGCTTATACACATTATGTACTAATTACACCAATGTGTTAGTGATGAGTAAGGTTGAATTTAGAGGAAGTGTACCTGCATTTGCATGGAGGGAGAATGGAAAACCACCCTCATTACACCTTACTAGGATTTGAACACCAATCTCCCTCTCATACACAGTCTAGTCTATTGCAACAGTTATGCCTTAGACCGTGTAGCCATCAAATCACGTAGCCTGAAATAACACTAAACATAAGGAAATAATAAAATGTACAGATCACCACTTCAAATTGACCTTGTTGGTGATATTTTAAAACTTGTTTGATTGCCTTCAATCAACAAACAAATGTAATTTTTGTTGGATAGTGCTTGAGGGCTGGGTAACGCCATAAGAGAGTGTTATGCTGAAAGAGTCAACAAAACATACAAATTAGTACACATATTGTATTTTAATTAATTAAAGCATTATTAATTAATTTCATGCTTTTTAAATATTAAAAGAAAATTATACTTTTTTCAAAGTTTGGGTGAAATCTAGTTTACTTTAATATCATTAATAGGTTAAAACCCTTTACACTATCGTAAACTTATTCTATTTAAATTAAAGTGTTTGAAATCTATGAAAAAATTGGATTGCTTATTAGAGTAAAGTTAAAAGTTAAATATACACCTAACCATACAGCAGTAAACCACTACCAAGCTGATTGCCCAAGTTTATAACTATTGTTTTAATTGATTCACGTATTTCTAAAATTCAAACAACTTTGTGTGTAAAATCTTGTTTCTTGGTGTATCGATAGGAATGCTCCAATTTACTTAACCCTCCACTACACGCGTGGACACCTACAATGTTAATATACGTGCACGGAATGTTAATCCGCTACGGTTTTACAGCAGTTTTTGGTTCAATTTCACATTCATTAGTACTTTTGAAACATTCAAGAACAATTATTTTAATTCAAACTGACATATATATTTTAAAAAGACCCTTTCCATGTTGATTTTCTCAATAAACTTACAAGTTTTCTCCTGAACTAACTTGAGATTACAAAACATTTTCATACATAGAACACAATACAAAAAGAAAAATTAAATTAATGACAAAAAAGAGTTGTAATCAAACAAAAACTAAAATTGCAACGATATAAACTAGTTTCTTTGCTAAATTAACACACCATATTCTGTACCTAGTCACTGTCAGAATCATTTAAATCCATTATTTTTATTTTTCCTTTACATTCAGAGCACACATAAGAAACAACATATCCCAAACAGACATACTTGTTGCAACCCGTGCACATGAAACGAGTTGGCCTAGTTTTTTTTTTTTTTTTTCGATCACAAAAAATAACACCTTCAGGTTCTCACTTCTTCTGGTCTGACATCTGGTTGAACCTTTGGACTCTCCAAGATCTCCATAAGACACAGCCTTACTGTAGTAGATAAATTCTGTTGCTTGGCTCTCAAACGCAAATGATCATTCAGAAGTTCCTTTGCAAGTATTTACAAAAAGTCCTTCCTTGCCAAGATGGATGTAGTATTATCCTTGTAAATTATGTAGGAATTTATTCCTGCAATATTCATAAATTAAAATAATACTACTAAAGTCCATCTTCAGGTTATTCTGGCTACAGAATAAGCACACTTCATTTCATCCATCTTATCAACACTTGATTTCGTTTAGTTATAAAATGTGATAATTTTGGGTTCATGGACTTCAGCACCCTCTAGATCTTAAATTTCGTCTTCCTCAATATTGAATGTTGATGGTGCTAGCACAACTTTGTTTTTCTTGGGTGTATAAGACACACGAGTGAATTTTTTAAATTTTATTTTCAAGTGAGGATACTGGAATCTATTGGACGATCTTTCACCTTTATCATAAATGGTGGGATCTCTTCTTGTTTTTTCTAACAGTCCTTACCATTGTAAATTTGTCGTTCTCCAGTAAAATGAAACTAACTCAAACCAATTATCGCATGCAATATTTCTCCAGTAAAATGAAACTGACACAAACCAATTATTGCATGTAATATTTCAACCATTTTTTTATATTGGCTGCACAAGTCACTCGACAATACTATGAGGATTGTTTTCACACTTATAGGGGCCTTCAAGCTGTTTTCCACAGTAAACTTCTACATTTTAGCATCTGTGAGGACAAAAATCTTTATGCCGTATTTGGCATGTTTGGATGGGATGTACTGGCGAAACCCACACCACCCTCTAAATGCATCAAGCATTTCATCAATGGTTAACCTTACAGATAAACTGTAATACTTATTAAAGTTGTCATTGAATTTACCAATAAGATATCTAACAGCAGCTAATTTGTCTGTTTTCGCTGGTTTCTAGATGCAATATCTTCAAATTTTAAGGATTTTAGTAAAAAACTAAAATGGTTGATTCCCATAGTGAGCCTAAAATATTTTATGCCATCATTTCTCCAGAGATCCTCAAGTCTGGTATGCGAAACCTTAAAAAAAAAACCAAGAATAAGAAGTCCTAAACATGCCTTCAATTCAGTGAGAGTAGCTTCAGCTGCATCTCGAGGTCTTGAAAAGACACTATCTAAATATTGGTGCACTTGACAAATTTGTTTAACATCTCATCAGAGGAAAAACAACAACTGTAAAGCCTGTATTGGGCTATTAGCATTCTTGGCTGCATGCAAAACACCAGGGAGGCAGTGAAGCAAATCACATTCACATCTTACTCTATAATTTTGATTTGGTGCAGAACGCCACTGTGTTCCATCTTTACCAATATAAAGCTCATTGCAATTACCTTTGTCAGCAGATTGCTCACTATCTGAGTAATGGTCATTCTCGTTGACTATATCTTCATTAGGTCCTGACATTTTCCTAAATAAAAGTGCACAAAATTGAAAGCACTAACAAAACCAAACACAAAAAAAAAACACAGCCATGCTCACTCACCAACACATATATATTGCATACAAAACTCATTTGTAATAAGTGTATATTTTCAAAAACTGCAACAATTGAAAAAATAATTTACTCATAAAAATAAGTGTCAAAAGTAGTAAATAATGCTATAGAAGTAATAAAACTTACCTGAAATGTAAATGTACGAGTGCGGAGTATCAGTCAACAATACAGAAAAAAAATTATCACTGCTGCTAGCAGACTAACATAAGGCAATCTTGGATCCCACCACGACCTTCAGAAAATCAGTAGGGGACGCTACCAGGTAACACAGATCTCAACTCAATTTTACTAGTGGATGAGAAGAGAACTACGATCTTGCAAATTCACACTCTGCGGCGTGTATAGCGGAGGGTTAAATGAAAAGCTGGGTTAACGGTTAAGTAAAGGACTATATAGATGCTAGCAAATCTCCAAAAACTGTTGACTGTTGGTACTGTTTGATATCCTTTCAAGTTTGTTACTACGAGAGTAGTATTATTAGTATGTGGAATCTACAGCGCAGTTATATTTAAAGGTATATTAGAGTTTTTGGTAGAAATTTGAACATCTCTTGGGAGATCATAACATATTTTTAGAATGACAAGCCATTGAACATTTCCTGTTCATCAACTCCTTTAATATCTGGCTGATATATAAATGTAATTAGCGACATAAAATGCATATAAATTAACAGGAAATAAAAGAGAAATATTGTTAAAATCAATTTTTATCTATGTAAGTAATCTACCGAAAGTTATTTTTTGATGAAAATTAAAATACAGTTTGGTCAAAAAGTCAAACCGCAGTAGCTATTGGCAAACATTTCAAATAATATTTATTGGTGTTTGCCATCAAAGTAAAAGATTATTCTCTAGCAAGAAAATAGTGGACAGCACATCTTGTATGTAGTTTGTGTAAATATTATGTCAAATGTATGCCAAAAAGTGAAAATTCTGTGTCTTAGTACTTACTAGGCCTACTGCGGAGGCAAGTTTTGATCATCCTGTACTATATCGTGTGTGTACCAAATTACTAATGATAATTTATAGAAGGCTATGTTGCCAATTACAATTGGAAGTTTAATTACCAAAATTAATAATCCACCACTGTTCTACTATTCATTCTTGTTGATATCCTGCTAAGTTTTGACTTTTGTGTTAGCTATCTTAAAATAACTGGGTTTTTTAAAGTTATTTTAATGATGCAACTAGTGTCTAATGGGTCACGAAAGTTTCTGAAAAGTCATGAATTTCCTGCACATCGTAACAACGCACAACTTGTTGAAAGTCGTGCCACCCACTACCCATGATGCCATGCGCTAGCCGCAAGTTGCCTGATTGTTTTTACCGTGATACCAAGGATAAGGTTAACGTTCCCTATCTTGTTAAAGTTTAATGTTGCATGTGAGTGGATTATGCTTATTTATGCATTATTTAATGGTCATCTGTTTACAAAAGGAATTTTGTGTTCAAAAAAGGTCACCAAAAAGTCACTAATTTTTTGTTCACTATCTTATTAGACATCATGTACAAGTTTTTCTTAAAAAAAAAAGACATTCCCGTTCAAGTAATAAAATTTTAATGGTGTATTAATTAAGGATATCATATTCAGATGACATACTTAAAAAATTAAACACACCTTAGGTTATTACAAAATTACTGGTCCAAGCACAAAAACAGTATTTGTAACATCTGAGGAAAATTCAACGTGTCAAATTAATGTTGGCCCGTGATAATATATATGTTGTATTCTCAAACTATGAGCTTTTTGAAGATAATCAGCTCTTAAAAAAACTTTTTTCTGTTTCTATTATACAAGGGGAAAAAAATCCTTTTGGATCCTCGACTTACAATTGATTATTGCCTTATAAAACTTAATATTTTTTCTCGCATGTAAAGTCTTTTTCTTCATCAATGTACCACTTTCTGATGTTATAAAACACTTAAGCTTTCTTTTGATCTGTCAATTGTGATTCTTCTAGCTCATTACTGTCCCAATTCACAGCTCTATACAATTATTTCGGGATCCATGGTTTCAAGTGAACAGTTGTAACTCAGTTTATGATGACTGTGAATGCCATATTATATTTGAATATATATCATTACATTAATTTTTAAGCTTTTATATGTATCATATTTTGAAGTTAATGATGTGACTTTGTGTTGTATGCATCACTTCATTCAAATTATATTATTTTCATGTGATTTAATAGATTGTATATTGGATTTTACTACACTTTATTTTTAAATGAGGTACAAAAGTTTATTCAAGATTCAAACAAATGTTTTGAACAATTGCCTGAGCCAATAGGAAGTTTAAAAAAAAAATTGTAATATTCTGTGAATAAATGATTCAGAAAAACAACCATACAGTATTTTTTTTGTTAATTACAAAATCATTTACTGTCAAGGTCTGTCGAGGTTAGAGTGCTTTCAGGGTAAATGAAGGCTACATAATAAATCCATCCATTTCCTGTGCCTTCTAAATATAATTCTCCATCATTGTAATTTGCAATGTTTTGACCTAAATTAAGACTAAATAAGGTAATAAGGTCACCCATTATTTACCTCATAGTATTGTCATGTGATGAGAATGGAATTTACAAAACCATTCTGGCCACAGACTTGAAACGGTTGGATATATTAAACACAAATGTGCAGACACAAGAGGATTTTTCTTTAAGTTTTGGATCACAACAAAGCTTTCTAAGTTGAATATATATAAAACTTATGATACAATTCATTAATTTGTGTTAAAATATAAATGTAATTCAATCACATATATACTACAAGGGATAGTCAAGTCTTAGGCCAGTTTCATAGACTAAATACACCTCAAGTGCGATGCTATACCAAATAAGAGAGAACACCTCAAGTCGAATAGAATGGGCAATTTTCATAGTCAGACTGAGTATGCTTCAAGTGTGATGCTATACTAAATACAAGATAATCTACCTAAACTGAGGGAATGGGCAAGTTTCGGATATGAAACTGGCTCGTCTGGGTAGGCGAGTATGAGACTAACCTTTAGGCTGTAAGAATTCATTATTAGATTTATAATATTGAGTTAAAAATAAGAGAGAATGCTTTATGAGTGGATTTATTATCTAGATTTATCATTATAGATTACAAAGATCAAAGAGAACAATGGAAAAGTTATTTTCTACTTTTATTATGGTGAGTTATAAAGAAGAAAGAGAATACTTTGTGTGAAGGATTCTTTAACGGATGTAAAAGATTTTAACTTTTCTTTTTGGTCCTGGATACTGCTGCCACCTGTGGAGACTTTTCTCAAAGCTAGATTAGGGTTCTAAGAGTTTAAAGGACGGTCACTAGATGCCTTCCCCAGTTTTTGTTTTCCACCAACCAGTCAGCAGGGAATGGTGCCAGTTCACGGCATTTCCTCCCCTGCAAAACTTAGTTTTTTTAAATATTCTATTATTGACCATTATCTCAGCTTTATTGTAATAATAATAATAATAATAATACTGAGTAATTTTGATAGTGTTCATGTTTAGAAAATGTTCAAATAACCACCATGTTACCTGTTGGCAACAACTTTATTGAATCCCGCGAAATTGTAAGCAAATGTGGATGTGTGTGCATATCCTCTGTCAAATTGTGAGCGTAGTTAACACTGATATAGGAAGGTTTCATGACCATAAGTACAGAATCCCCACTCGTCCTGGTATCAGCAAGGATACCAAGCCTACCAAAGTGGAAAGACACATTCTTCTGATTTTAACCCACCACCGAGATGGAAGTAATTTGATTAAGAGCCTAATTCATCACAAGAGTAAAATTACAATTAAACAAATGTGCATATCATGATGTATTAAAGAGTCAAAGATGTTTTTTTTTTCCTAATAGTTCATGATCTTAACTGTTCACATATATTTAGCTGACAATTTTTTAATGTCCATCACAGACACTGCCTTAAAGTAGTATTATTATTAGCATTGCATCTTACTACCCGTTCGGGTTATAGGTACTTACGCTAATGTGTAATGGTATGAGATGAAATGAAGGACCTACAGTTTAACGTGGATCCGAACCACGGTGGAGGCCTGGCATTCCTCACATTCACAAGTTGTGATTAATACACATCTTTTCAGAGGTGAAGGAAGGGTTTGGCAATCGGATAAATCTGTGCCGGGACCGAGGATTGAACCCTGGACCCCCAGCACAGAAGTCTGACACCTTACCCCTAGACCGCCAGGTCACCCATGCTGTCTTAAAATATGAGTGAAGAATGACCCTATGTATGTGACAACTCCTGGTTATCTCAGTAATTAAAGCATTGGCGTACTAAGCCAAAGACCCCAGGTTCTAGTCTTATGTGTCCATCAATTTTCAGTTAAATAAAATTACCTCACATGGTTATACTATGATATGTTAAGGTAAAGTAGGCTTCACAATCGCAGGACTGTGCACTGACGATGCTGCTACTATGCTGTGAATACTGAAGACACAGCCGGTACACATTCCTTCTAGTATGACTACTACCTTTTGTGTGACACGCTAGCTCAGTTGATAGCATGTTTATTTCCCGAACTAAGGGTCCCAGGTTTAATTCCCAGCACAGCTGAAATATTTATAATTGGTGAGTAAATGTGCATTTCCCTTTTCATATTGATGAATTAATAGTTGGGCTCTGGCTGTTGTGTCAAGAGATTTAAATTAGTATATAAGTTGTGTGCTGATTTAATCAGTTGGTTCAGAAAGTGCACATTATATACTTCAAATAATAATATTATCTCTGGGTAAATGGAATATACAGTGTTGTAATAGAACAAGAGGAAAAAAGGTTTGAAAAGAAATGAACAAATATTGACAATTTAAGGTGGGAATGTAGGGGACATTAGAAAATGTGTTTTTTTTGTTTGTTTTTTGCAATTTTTATATCAAAACCATTATTGCTTCAGTACAAACACAGAGTTTATTTTTCTTCAGATGGTGACCTCAACATTTATTAAATAAATACCTGCCAAAGATGTCCTGGAATTTAATTACAACTTTTCCTCTTAATTTAAAGTGTTTGTAATCTAATGTCGCTATGTTAATGACAGATATTCGATAAATGTTGATATCACCGTGTGAAAAAATGAAACCCTATGTTTGTATTGATGCAATATTTTACTTATTTCGGCAAAAAAAGTTTTGCTATCATAACTGCAAAAACAAGTCTTTTCTTGCATTTCGTACATCCCCACCTTAAATTGAACAGTCCAGATAATATTTCAACGATTTAACTCAATATTTAATATAATTTACGACATTATCTTTTCCTCCAAGTTTCAGTAGCTATTTCCAAATTCTTATGCCTGCTGTGCTGTTTTGAGGTAAGTTAAGAGTTTTCTTTAAGAGTTTAGATACTTGACTCCTTGAATCCCACAGTATTCGAGATATTCAAAAGAATCATAACAAAAATATCATATATTCTTTAAAGTGAAAAATGACACCTAGACACGAGAATTGAACCCGGCTTATTATGCTAATGCTCTAACTAATGAGCTAACCAGGAACCGTTCCATACATAGGGCCATTCTGCAATCATATTTTAAGGCAGAGTCTGTGATGGATGAGCAGAAGTTATCAGCTCCATATGGGTAATAAATTAAGATCACAAGCTATCGGATAACGCAGCCACCCTTGACCCAGGAGGGCTTTATGCTGCCAATAGTATGACAACTTTACAAATGTGAATATCATGATGGATGAAATAGTTAAGCTATTATATATATTGTTAATTACTGTTATAGCTGGTGTAGTTTTTCAATTTAAAGAATATGATATTTATGAAAAACATTTGAAATGCTTAGTAAGGAACGTTTAAGAATATAAAGAAAAATAAAATTCAATTTTAGGTTAATTTAAGTTGGACAAGTTATTTTAGATTGACGTGAAAGAAACATAAATATGTAATGTGTCAATCTTGTACAACTTGTCCAACTTAAATTAACCTAAAATTAAATTATTTTTTCTTAATATATATTGTTTTGAGACTATAACAGTAATTAACAAAATATATAATAGCGTCACTATTTGATCCATCATAAGTTTGTTACCTTTCAGGGTAAACAAAGTGTATCCTTGTTTATATAACAAGGAAGATGATGGAGTGAAGTATGTAGAAAAAAGACAACAGAGACTAAGAAAGACGGAAGTTGTGGGCATTTTTCAAAACTGGCCCAGTGACAGGTTAGAAACAGTTGATGATGATTATGATGAATAGCTGTATTTATATTTGATGCAAATTTATTTGTAAAACATAAAAAATCAAAACAAAACCATTGTCAGATGAATATGGATATAAATTTCATTACAATAGATTGTATTATTTCCAAAACTATCATACTAACTATCAGAAAATACTTAAATTAACTTATTACATATTTTTAACATTTATAATATTTTAATTGGCTAGTTTTATTTTCCATAACTTCTTCCAAATTTACTAAAACCATTAACCATATTGGATGAGGTGTGTTAAAATCAAATGTCATAATAAAAAAGACCAAGGCCTGCATGAATCCAAGACTTTCTATTTCAAATTAAATTAAATTAAAATCTTTGCTTAGTAGCGCTATTTGATTTTGAATAAAATATTTAGTAAATATAGAGTTTAAAATTTAATACAAATCTAAATTTAAACTAAATTATAAGAGAGAGCAAAGCTTTGAAATGTCAAAGTTGAAGCTCAAATCTCCTTCACTTAAGACTTCAACACCCACAATAACTTTCACATTGTCAATGCATTTCAAAGGAAGAAGAAAGCTTTGATATATAATGAAAATTATATGACACATTTAAACATATAATAATTTTTAGAACAGCTTCTAAACAGTATTTTAACACAGACTAGTGATAGGTTTATATTTATAATGTAAGCCCATTAAGATATGTCAGCATAAAATAATGTGGTTTGCTTTCTTTTCTAAAACTTCCTATCCACATAGATGCATTAATGGATAATTTACCAACTATAAGTAGTATTTTGTGACAACAAATAATACCTTTACTTTGACTCCAACTTTGACTTTTCTTCGCATGTTTCAAACTTAGCTTCAATTATGTTGTGTGTTTAAAAAGTGAACTTTTCACACAGCTACTAAATTATATTTATTTTAAAATTGAGTACAATAAAATAAAAGCTATAAAAACTGTGTTTAAAAATATAGATTGTTAATATTAAGAAATTTCCGAGTTTCTAAGATCAAGTTAGTCAATAGCATGACCTGGAATGTTTGAATGAAATGGTTGATAATATTTTAATAAAAAACCAATGTTAGTTTATATAAAAAAAAGTTTAAATTTAGATTCAGATTTTGAATCTTATAAATATTAAAATTCTATAATAATGGAAATTGATAAAAATAAATAAAGATAAACTAATAGGAGTAAATTTAACTAAGAGAGCCCTCCTAGAGAAAGAGGAAAAATGTGGAAAGAATCCAATGCACAGGTGTGATATCTTCTTCCTCCTCTCTTCTGTCTTCTATAGCAACCACACACACATTTAAACAAAAATAGAGCAATTGAATGATTGAGGCGAAAGGTGATAACAGAGAGGAACTAACAAGAAGAGGACAGCAGGGAGAGTTGTTCTATAGGTGTGTAAGAGACCTGCTATGGAGAAGAGAAATGCCCTTGAGGTGTAAGGAGATGTTGTACAGGGCGTACTTTGTACCTATTGTCACATATGCAGCAGAAACATGGACAGTGAATGTAGGAGAGACTAGGAAATTGGAGGCTATGGGAATGAAGTTTGTGAGGAGTATTTTAGCTGTAACGAGAAAAAACATAATTAGGAATGAAGTTATCTGGGAAAGAGTCAGGGTACAGGGAGTACATGATATAGTAGAGGAAGTAAGACTGAGATTGTATGAGTATGTAATGAGGATGGAGAAGGAGAGGATGCCAAAGAAAATTATGGAGATGAAGCATGTAAAAAAAGACTGCAAGTCAGGCGAAGGAAAAAATGGGAGGAGCAGATAGCATAAAGTGTGCAAGTTAGAGGAGAAGAATGGAAGACATTAAAGGAGGAAGAATAGTGAAAGGATAAAGGAATATTTGACTAAACTGGCCCGGTCCCAGGCTGGAAACAGTTGATGATGATTAGGAATAATATTTTAGCATTGTTGCCGTTATCAAACGAAACTGAGGGAAGAGGAAATACACTTCACAAAAAAACTAATCTACTCAATTTTGAATTCTTAATGAAACTGTTAGAAACAGTTTAATGTGTATTTCTTCTTTCCTATTTTTGTTTGTTTGATAAACACAACAATGACAAAATATTAATCTATTTGTGTTTAAATGTGTGTGTGGATATTTTTACTATAAAATATAGAAAATGTCACCTTTATGGATTGGATTCTTCCCAAATTTTTCTTTTTTCCATTAGTAGGCTTTTTCATTCAATTTTTCCCTTAATAGTTTATTTTCATCAATTTCCATTAAAAAAATAAGAATCTAGTCATTGGGCCTATTCATTGTTAAAAATATTAAGATTAGGAATTTTGAATTGAATACATGTATTAGTTAGATTCAGATTTGAAATGTCAAGGTTTTACACAGGCTTAAAAGAGAACAGTTAAAACTAAGAAATATTTAATACCATACATTACAACCAGAAACATGTTTATTCAGCAACATTTTGTATGATGGGATTAAGGCATGGGGCGATTGTAAATGTTGTATTAAGCGGTGTATTAAGCAGTCTTCACAATTAAATAACATTTCAGGAAAAATGTGTGCTTATTTCCTTCTCTGTATTCACAATAATACACAACTAATAAAAAACTAAGTAGAAATGCTAACATTTACACACTAACAATAAAATATTGTACATATGTATAATTTTCATATATTTTTTAAATAGGAATTTAATATACACTTAAAATCCTACATCAGTGTACATGTACAACAAAGTAGAAACAACAATAATAAATGGCTTAACCGCATAAACTTACACATATTTCCCCCATCATCCTAACCTTCTCAATGTAATATGACAGCCTGCTATCATGATCGATATCATATATAAAAAATAAACACTTCTACTAAAATCTTACAATGGTTTTACAAAAACAAAACCATAACTACAGAGAGCATTCTTTCTTCAAGGCACAAAACCATCCTTAGCAAGCATTTTTTTAAAGCTACAAATTCGCATAATATACAGCGTTAAGATTGAGCAGTCTCTTTTTTCTGTTAAAGTTTGTTTGTATACAATGTTTTGAATTAATTATTATTGCCCATGTCAAGAAAGGCATCAGGGGGATAGAAAAAAACCCACACACGGTTGTATTTAATAAAACTGAGAAATTTTCACTCTGCTGGCAGGATATATTTTTGTAGAGACGGACAGTAAAATTCACACGCAGTCAAACCCAAAATAATCATTTAGTTCTAGGTGCAGAAAGCACACTTTATTCCACTTGAATGTGTTGAGTTTACCTGAAACTATATCATTAGAATTATTTTAAATGACAATATGACAAAACAGATGATAAATTCAAAACTGTTTGTATAATTAGTATTACTATTTTTAAAATGTTCATGTTTTAACTGTAAACCTTTAAAGAAATATTTACCTTGGAAATAAATTTTCCAAGTCAAAATCTAACAAAAGAAAGAGTTATGTTATCTGGTTAATTTATTTTAGCACTGCGTCTAATCAATTTGGGTTATACGCTTATATACTAATTAAGCTAATTAGTTAGGGATTAGGAAGGTTTAATTTAGGGAAGTTTACCCGCATTTGCGTAGAGAGTGGGAAAACCAACCTCAGTTCAGCCGACCAGGATTGAACCATGATCTCCCAGTCATCGTCAGTCTAGTCTATTGCGAGAGTAGCGCTTTAGGGCATACGATCACCAAAGTGGGTATCTGGTTTAATTAAATATTCAAAATAAGTCAGATAAGAGCTTCCCTAAAATTAGATATCCAAATTAATTACAGACATCTCAGAGTTAAATTTGGCTTATTAGTTTGTTTTTACCATCTGCTTACTACTTGACCATTACTATGGTAATTTAGGATTTAAAGCATTTTATTTCAGCGGGAGGTAATTAACTATGTTAGTTCTTAATCACACTCACCCCCTGAGACACCTACTGCATGTTAGGCCCCTCCAGGCGTGTTGAGGTCAAGGTCACTCACAAGTCATAATGTGGATGTCACAGATCCAACTCCTTAAAGTAATGGCGGCAGCAGAGAGACGCCAGTGAAATGGGCTGGTCACATCTATAGTACAATTTCAGGTCTGATTCCGACAGACGCTCATAGGCAGATACGTATTCACGATCAAAAGCAGCTGGAAATAGGTGAGCAGAACACTTTTAAAATACGCCAGAAAATAAATTATTTTTAAATAACAATCCAATAAATAAAGAGACAAACTCTTGTGACTTATACATAAACTGTGGTTCAAATTGAAATATTTCAGGGACTGGTGATAATACTACCTTGGTCGATGTTGTCCCGCCCCATCACTGTGAATGCCAGGAACAGAATATCCCTGTAGAGGGAGTGGGTGCGGTTAACACCTCGGCCCTTCAATTTCTGTCGCTCGGTGGCCAGCTTTTTGAGAGGCTCAAGTAGATCGTTCCCACGTACACTTGAGATTACCATTTGCAACACACTACCAACCATATAAACCGAATTAAAATAGCCTGAGTTAATGAAAAACCATTATTTTGTTAATTTCTAATTTTCTAAGGGCTGTATTATTTTTGAAAATTTCAGTGTCCAAATAAATAATAATGTTTAGTAATGAAAGGTAAAGAAAAAAGGGATGAAGACACATTGAAGGAAACAAACACAATAGAGCTTTTAATATTAAATAAAAAACATTATTCATATTTCAAATTGTTGCCATTGTACATTGCTGCCTCTTGAAGAAATTCTATCTTTACTGCTCAATTACTCAACCTAGGTTTTATTCTATCGGGAGTTTGGGCTGTAGCGATCAATTTTTTTCAAGAGGCAGCCAATCCCCCTTTGTCCAGTGGCAGCAATGTAAAGTGTAAACTGTGGTCTTCTTTTCAGTGTAAAAGCCATATTGTGTTTATTTCCTTATGTATTTCTATATATATCTTTTCTATATTATCTTCCCAATACAACAAAATATACCTCAAAAAGCATAAATAGCTTTAAGAAATTAAACTTTCCATAGGAATCGACATCGGTGCATTTATATTAATAAGAAAAGAGTATGTTTGTCTGTCATGAGCAGTGTGCAATATCTACGCAAACAGAGGGCTGACATTTTAAAATTAGTAGTCTCTGTGAAAAATATGTGTACCTTGGAGCTGGAACTTTAAATTTTTATTTTATTATGAATTTATTAAAAACTAGGTCAGATGAAATAAAATGAAGGTATTTTATTTTCTGTCTGTTTTAAGCAAAGAAAAGTGTGTTAAGTGGTTACCCGGAGCAAAGATAGTAACCTATGTTAATTATCAAATATAATCAAATTTATCATCTTAATACTCCACACAAGTCACGTGACTATATTGACATTTTGACCATAGAAACTTTTGAATTTTATAATATTAATTGTCTAATTATCACTCAGTCGGAAGCGTATCTGCCTACTGAGCTAAGGGTCAGGGGTTAGATTCCCGGTATGGCCAAAAATTTATCAATGATGCAAATTTGGGTTCACCCTTTCAAATTGATGGCTGGGGACAGAATGTTGTGCATGTCCTAGTCTTACGTTATTTTATAAGGCGTACGAAGCTAACAGGCCTACCAAGCCGGTATTAGAAAAATATATGATTCTAATAAAAAAAAACTTACCCAGCCCATAGGTTGGAAACCGTAGTGGATGTAAAGTAAATTGTCTAATTACTTGTTTAGACAAAGTTTTGGTGGCCTAGTTGTTTAGATTAAAGTCCATTTTTTTTAATAAACCACGCCTAGCAGTTGATTTAAAAAAATCACAATAAAATATTCAGATTCAATTTGTAACAATTTCCTTATAATTAAAGACATGCAAAAGATGAGGTTATTTTTAGGGGATAAGTGGTGTTATTTTTCTCAAAAAGCGATATTATAAGCTGAAAGCGATTATTATTTATGTAAATATGAGACAAATCAGTATTTGTTAAAAATAACTAGGGTAAAATTATCAACATTTTTGATCATATTGTGTATTTATTTACATATGTAAAAAAATCAAAACATTTCACACTTAGTAATATCAAACTTGTATGTGTGAAATAATGTTGTTGAGCAAAAACAATTTGTATAAATAAAATTATAGACTATTAGGAAAATGGCAGAGCACAATAAAACACTTACACATATTTACACACACTTCAATATTTCGATGCTTTTACTACTACTTCCTGAGGAAGATGCTGTAATAGCATTAAAATATCCAAGTGTGTGTAAATATGTGAAACATGACAGGACATATAAACAAGAACAATAACATAAAAGACAAAGACAGGAAATTAATCCTTTGTTAGTATAAAAGTACTAGAATGTGTTTACTTACGATCGAGGTAACGTGGTTCTGTCTGTGACAAGTGCGTTGATTAGATCGCTGTGCTGCTCTTTCTGCTGCCAAAGTACGTACATGGGCTGTCCAACCTGTATATTATATAGTAAAATATATCATCTCACTACAAATTAAAACCTAAGAAAAATATATTTATATTTTCTTCATTTTGAGTTGAGCTTAGGTGAGCTTCTCAGAAAACTACTGGTCATCGAGTTGAGTCAACTTGAATTCAATAAATGAATACTTTTGAAACATAACTAAACCTTAATTTTTATTTTCATTTTTAAACAACTAACATTGATTAGTTACTATTCAGTTACATTATGTTGGTTAACCTGTCTTAAATCACTGTTAATCAACATTGCAATAAATATTTAACAAAACTTACCCCAAGTGAATTGAAAAAACTCAAAACAGTTGATGATGAGTGCCATTTCTATGTTCCCCATTAAATTACAGTAATTTGAAAATTTACATAAAATGACACACATAAGCTAACACATTATTTATAACTAGGAAATGTTATTTTCCCACTTGGCACTTTTGATTCAAAGCCAAACCTTGGGAACAAAACACTTTCATGGTAAAGTCTTAGCATGTTAATAACCTCTTCATGAAGCCGAGAGTTGTCCCACAGACTACGAACAGCAACATTTCGATGGTCGCAGTTGGCCCAGGAGGCGTGGACTGTTTGCCCCTTGTTGACAGTCGCAGCCTGTAGACTCAAACCAGGTAAGTGGCTCACCACATTGATCCGCTGGAATACCCACATCTAGCGAAAATTGACAAAGTGTCAGTGGGTTGACTTCATAAATCACTCATATCTCATGTGTGTGGGATCAGAAATTATGCCTTACCAAGAAGAAGAAAAAGCGTGCTTCATCCATTTCCAGTAGATTATAGCCTGTATTTACTATGTTCCAGTAGATAAAAAATAGCTGTACTTACCATGATCAAGTAGGTAATAGCATGTATTTACCATTTATTATTGGCAAGCAAGTTCCCACATACCGCACACCTAAGTTGACTAAAAGTAATTGAGAGAAATTATGACTATAATCTAATACATCTTTAATCAAGAATAACTGAAACACAACTGGACAAACGTTAATATGAGGACGGAAGTTGGAAGTAAAACAAATGTTACCAACATAATAACAAATTGTATACCAACAGTTCTAGTAGATAGTAGGCTGTACTTACCATGTTCGAGTAGATAATATGCTGTACTTACCATGTTCCAGTAGATAATAGCATGTACTTACCATGTTCCAGTAGATAATAAGCTGTACTTACCATGTTCCAGTAGATAATAGCCTGTACTTACCATGTTCCAGTAGATAATAGCCTGTACTTACCATGTTCCAGTAGATAATAATCTGTACTTACCATGTTCCAGTAGATAATAAGCTGTACTTACCATGTTCCAGTAGATAATAGGATGTTCATCAACAAATCGCGGCTGTGTGAGGCACGTGTCACCTTCGTTGTGAAGGATGTTTTCAAACTCTTTCCTCAACACCAGTGGATTCAGGTATGGGACTGTGATGGGTTCCAAAGTCACTGGGGGCTCAGTGCTGCTCTCTTCACACTGACACAACAAAACACATACAAGGTGATTGTTTCATCACATATGGTTCAGGGTTTATGTAGAGAACAAATCTTCAAGATTACTTTAGATTTGATAAAAGATCATATTCAAAACTCATGGTTCAGCTTCAACATAATTATAGGACAATCTTAACACGCATATAACTTTGACCATTAATATAACACAATGTATGAATACTGTTGTTAAATTAGATGTGGGCCCTAGAATTCCTTGAATCTTTAAGAATTCCTAGATTCTAGGATTCAAGAAAATTTCTGATTTGAAACTCAAAACATTAAAAAAAAATTATGTTTCAATATTTCAAGTGGAGTTGGTTTTAGAGCTCTAATACTGCTTATTGGTGGTTCAGAATATATTATAATTATAGGGTGAATTAAACAACCAGGCCCCAGACCAGTAATTTAACACTTAACCAAATGTATTATAACTAAAATGAAATAAAAAAAGAAATAGTAGTAAGAAAAATAGTGATGTTTAGTTATTATTTGTATTATCTACTTTCATATTATATTTATATTTCCTTTGATGTTCATTATATTTTTCAAGGTTCGGATTCCAAATAAAAGGTAAATTGAAGATTCAGATTCGAGGTTTGAATTCACAAAATAGTGGATTCAAGCCAACACTAATTATTATGATTGGAAAAAATGGAAGTGACCAAGTAACTCGACCATATTACATGACCTCAAGTCAAAGACTACATAATTTAGCTAGAAGCACCCTAATAAGTTGAACTCACCTTGTTACCATCCTTTGAAATAAGGTCACCTTCAGGCTCAGCAGCTTTACAACCACCGCCACCAGATAGATCTGGGTCTAATAAACTGGACGAGTCAACGGATGTGCTACTTACACCTAAAATGAGAAAACTAAAATTAATTAATAAATAGGGATCTGCAAGCTCAAGTTTTTTTTATAATCCAAGAAAAGCTCAAACGAGGTTTTCAAAACGCTATTGAGGTTCAATCCTAGCCAAGTTTGAAATCAATAAATATATATTCTCAAAACTAAACTTTTTCAATAAAAGTCAATTGATAGTTGGAATTAAAACAAAAATTTAAAATAAATAAATATAGGACACAAATATTTAAAATTAAATGAAACATATTTAAAGGAATAAAGCATAGCTTGTAGTATTTTAACAAATTTGCGTTGTTCGCATATATATTAGTTGTGCTAATGTATTAGGGATGAGGAAGATTTTAGGAGAAGTGCACCTGTATTTTTATGAATGGAGAGTGGAGCAAAAAATAGTCCTACAAAACAAGCTTAAATTAAGTGAGCCCATGAAGCTCTAGAGTTTGAGCCTAGGCTTCCGTTAAAATTTTTGGGCTCAATATTATTTGAGTTTTCACAGTCACTTACAACTTACAGAAAATTTTAATTCAATAAAATGCAATAATTTCGACTTCCATCAATAAAGAGTCACATGCACACGCACACGCGCACACACACACACACACACACAATTTTGAGATTAATCTTTTTAGATAGCACAGGTATTGTCTGGGTACAGCAAAATCATTGGTGCACGCAATATAATTGTTGTATAGAATGCCCATTTTTCCAATATGAAAGCAAAGCTGAATCAAAGTTTGGACATTTTTGTTATTGATTTATTTTGATAAAAAATAAATTATCCTATTTATACTAACTTACACACCAAATATGACTTACAAAATATTTTATTTAGTCTTGATCAATAAATAAAATAATCAAACATTTAATTCAATATCCATAGATTTTTAATTATGTGAACCTTGGATGTCGTCTTAATAAGAGCAGTGTGCGACATATTTTTTTTGTATATAAAAACTTTGTAGCTTTTGAAACCAGAATCTTTTCGAAGCGAAGTCGAAGCTGTCAAATATTCAAAGCAAAGTAAAAGTTTTCAAAGCTTTGCACATCCCTTGGGATTTTGGGCTGTGGAGTCCGAGTCGGAAGCAATTTCGAGTGAAGTCGGTAAAAACGTACAGACTCTGACTCTCACTTCAAAATAAAAACTTATAATACTATTACAATAGATGGTAAATGTAATTGTATAATACAATATATTGTAACTATATTGTAATGTAATTGTATAATTTTTTTATTCTTTATGACCAATATTTGTGATATGGATTGACCAATTTACTCAAATATAAAATCCCAATGTCAAAGTAGATTCATATGAAGTTATCTGTGTTGGAGCATTTTACTGCAGTTATTTTTTTTATATAATTAATATACTTTAAACATTTCTGAAGGAGTCAGAAAGTAGAAAAATAGAGGAGTTTGGGTCGAAGGCCTGGCGTACCAACTCCACAGCCGTGGTTTGTAATAACACCCACCATATCCCACGTTCCATAGAATACCCACCTAAATTTGAAAGCTGAGAGAGTGAACTTTTGTTGCCCTTGTTTGTAAAGACACTCTCTTGACTCACGGCCGACACCATCATGACCTGCCCTCGATAGTCCAACACTGTGACCATCAGGAAAGGGACGGTCGCCTTATTACAAAACTGACACCTAAAACAAAAACATAAAGGTGAGCTCTCATTTATATGCAAATCGCTAATGCTGGTTTCAACAAGAGGATATTAGTGATTGGCAAAATGAACCTAGAGATGAGGAAGAAACTGGTTATGTGTAACATATGGGAGTGTCGCTTTGTTATGGAGCTGAAACAATGAACCTAAGTAGAATAAAGAGAGTAAAGTAGACAGATTGGCTCGCTAAAGAAGAAGTCCTAAGAAGAGTAAATAGAAAGATAACCATTTTGCAGATGATTTTACAAAGAAAGGCCAAATGAATGTGTCACACTATGAGAAGTATGTGTGTGCGAAGCCCACTTTTTTTTAATTTGAAGCGAATTTGAATCGAATATAAGAAATATTCTTGAGGCCAAAACGAGGTAAGATTATTTTTTGTTAATTGTTTTATGCTTTTAAAAAATATGATACTGTTACTATTTATACATTTGTATGCCCTAAAATTAGTTGGAGAATGTTTTATCATGAAATATTTTGTAATATTTCTGTTTTATTCTGATAAATCCAGTTATTATTACATCTTGGAAATTATTTACTTCAAAACATTTTTGAATGCATATTAATTTATAATAGTCCAAAATGGCAATAATTAACCATAAATTGATTATTTTAGCTGTC
The DNA here is from genome assembly GCA_039000515.1 of Timema cristinae. NCBI lineage: Eukaryota > Metazoa > Arthropoda > Insecta > Phasmatodea > Timematidae > Timema > Timema cristinae. The sequence continues at coordinate 21,890,267 of JBCFYV010011172.1, forward strand.
GTCATCTTTTTCCTATATACTTCATCTCCATAATCTTCTTTGGTATTGTCTTCTTTCTCATTCTCATTACATCATCATACCTAACAATCTCTTCACAAACTTCATTTCCATGACCTCCCCTTTCCTAGTCTCTCTTACATTCAGTGGCAATGTGTCTGCTGCATGTGTGACAATAGGTACAAAGTACACCCTAGCAGGTCTCTCCCACACCTATAGAATAACTCACCCTGGTGTATTGGTGAAGCTTCAAAGCCAGAATTTGATTCAAAGCCAAGTCAAAGCTGATGTTTGTTTTAAAGACAAGTCGAGATTTCGAAGTTTCACACACTATTACACAAAAGTGTAAAAAAAAAGTCCTCTCCTACTTAAATCAGAGTGTATATTATGAGTTTACTAACTTTGTGTTGAGATTAGAATCTTCAGGCGACCACCCAGCCATTATTTCCTCGTCGTAGAGGGCAGATCCACAGTTATGGCACTTGGAGCATGTCGTCATCAATATCTCTAGAGCCACTGGAGCTTTGGGGTCTCTACAAAGTCAATAGAAACACACTTATAAAAACTGTAACCGAGAAAACATGCACACACCCACACACACACAGTGTTTTTAATACAGCATTGAGTTGTTTCAACTTTTTGATCCTTATAATTTTTTTTCACTTAGATAAAGTTCACATTACCTAAATATTACAATGAGGATAAAGTTTGTGTCTATCTTCCTTATTTACATAGACAAGAAACAATGAAATATATTGTTATTGTCACATGTCTGATTATTTGGTCATCCACTAGCTAAGCTTAAAACAAACAGTGAAGTCATAAAGGCCCAATTAAATTATTATTAATAAATTTAAAAATGACACCAGGACATGAGTGAAGAATGACAGTGAGTACAAAACAAATCCTGTATAGCTTAGTGGTACAGCATCAGCGTGCTAAGCAGAGGGTCCCAGGTTTGAACCCCAGTCTTGCGAGTTAAAATAATCATGGAATGAAATCTTGTCAGTGTTAATTATTTGTTAATTGATTTAAAATTATATTTACTAATATTTCATGCTATACTTTAATACCCACCGTGTTTACCTACCTTGGTGATGTAGTTGGCTAACGCGCTTGTCGTGTTGAGCTAGACTGCCAAGGACGAGGTGATTGAGGTTCAAATCTCGCTTGGGTGAACTAAGAGGGGTTCTTTCTAAATGGTTTTCCACTCTCCCTCCAGGCAAATGTGGGTTCACTTCCTCTAAATTCAACCTTCCCAATTCCTAGTCCATTAGCGTAAATAGTACTTAAGCGTATAGCCCAAACGGGTAGTAAAAAACTAGAAAAAACTACCCACCGTGTAAGCGCATCTCGGGAATACAAATTTTCTGGGAAAAGCTGAAGTTGGGATGACGCTAGAGAGCCTGTGAACAAAATAAATAATGTTTCATAACAATTTATTATTTACATGTTTTGAGCTGGATCTATGAGTGTGCGAAGCTTCGAAACATAGGCTTGGGCTTTGAAACAAATATCAATTTCAAATTCGCTTCAAAAAATATTCAATTTCAATTTGTTTGGATTTGAAAAAGTGGACTTTGCGCATCCTTATATTAGCCCTTTTAGTGCCACGAGCTGATCTGATCAGCTCCGCCTACTACTGTTAAAAGTGCCGGAGCCAATGAGGTCAGCTTTCCAGATTTGAGCTAGTTCTCGCTTTATCTGATGGATAGTGTAGTAGTGTCATATATCACTGGAAAGAGAACATTTCCCTCTTTTAAGGAGTTGTGATGCGCATTTCATACTCCCATCTGGAGTCCTCACTAAAAGCAGAGATTGTCTGCTATAGGATGCTTACATCCTCTATAGCCAAACAGTTGATAGATGCTGAACTGTAAGGCTTGGGTATTGATTGATTTTTTAAGCGACATTAATTTTTTTTTTTTTTTTTCATTTGCAACCATGTAAAATGTGACCTCCTTTGGTTTTGAGAGCTATTTGTATTTTCTCCTCTTATTTGTTCTTATTGCCTTATAATGTACCTTCTTTCATAAATAATATTTAATGTTGATTAGAAAGTTTCATATATTAAATATAAATGAACAATCTCCACCAAACAAAACAAATCTAATGTTAATAAATTGATATTATAATAGAAATGGAGAAAATAAACCACACATATTTACAAACACTTCAACATGCAATCTCCCTCAGAAAGTAGTAGAGGAAGATGTGGCGGGGAGTGTTCGTGAATATGTCTTAGTGATTTTACTTTTATTTGTAGGAGACCACACAAATCGGTTAATTTAAATTTGCTGAAAAATGACTCTTAGACATGAGAATCGAACCCAGAACCTTTGGATTTGCAGGCCAATGCTCTACCACTGAGCTATCCAGGATATGTCCCGTGCTCAGGGTCATTCTTCGCTCATGGTTTAGGCTGAGTTCGTAATGGATGTGTGGAAATCATCAGCTACATATGAGTATCCAATAGTATCACGAGCTATCAGATACCCCAATCATCTACGACTTGGAAGGGCTATTATGCTACCAAGTATACGATACAACACATCCATCACAGACTCAGCCCTAAATTATGAGCGATGAATGACTCCGAATAAAGAACAAATACCGGATAGCCTAGTGGTAGAACATTGGTGCACTAAGCCGAAAGTCCCAGATTTGATTCCTGTGTCCAGGTGTAATTTTTTCAACTAATTTAAATTAATATTATAACACACTAGAATCACTAAATTTCACACATAGAACCAATGTTAAGAATAGGCAGGGCGGAATTACCAAGAGGCTGGAGGTTCGAGGCACTTCCTTTTCGACTGCCTTCCCCAAACAAGTCGAAAAAATTGTTCCCCCAGTAATCCAGGTGCATGTGAACAGCCAAGGGGGAGAACTCGTTGGAGATTCTGCGCACACTTTCTGTCGTCGTATCTGCAGTGTCCCCCTCACTGTAGAGGCTATCTCTGTCACCGACGCGGCCGAGTCTTATAAAAAAAAAGCTCCTTTAGTCATTGATTGGCTATTCACATTCAAATATACATAACAAAACTTAGAACAGTCTCCTAGGTGTGTGGGCAGCTTTGAGACTGGGGCTAGGACAAAATATTAGCTTTGGAAAAAAATTCTGGCTTTGAGAATTAAAAAACTTCGCCAATAAAAATATTGACAGTTAAAATAGTCAACTTATGTTCAATCATAGTCATTAGCAGCTGTTGTATACAATTAATATTCATATGAGAAAATCTCAGGTGCCTAAGATAATTAATTGGATTGTATCAGGTTAGAATGAAATATTACAAACAACTGTGAAATAATCAAGTCCTGGATTATTATGACAAATCAACCTTATATATCACAGACAGTGCTTATATATACTGTTACACTTACGTTTCTTCAGCCCCTTGTTGGAATGCTATTAGTTACACTTTTCGCGTTCCTTCCCTCATTGGACGTCATTTATTACACTTCGTAATATTTTTGATTATAAATGCCCCACGTTGTGTCGCTATTTGCTATATTACATAACAGAGTCATTCCGTAAATCTTTATTTCTATTACGCAACTATGTGCTTTACTTATAATGTCTCGTTCCTTATAATTAGACTTTAATAAATGATAATATATCACATAAAGTTTGTTATCTGTTTATTCTTTAAATTTAAATCATATTGTTATTAATATTTTCTAATCGAAACACGATCATGTCGAGGGCCTAACAATTATAATCACTGATCGCTTAAAGCACGTCCATTCAAAACCACGACCGATTGCACAGTAAAATACGGAGCTTCAAAAAGTCACATATATCTGAGTTCAATAGAAGCTTCTCGAAGGAATCTTCCTAACGGTAAATTACACACCTACAAACCCAGAAAGAAAAATACCGATTGCGTTTGGAAGCTTCTCGAAGAGGAAATACTTTAAAAAAAACGTTAACATTTCTTAAATTTAGCTCCAGTAGATGCTGCCATCTTACCACGAGGCGCGAACTAACTAGTAAATCATTTAGAGGAAGACGTGATTTAAGCGCCACGTAATATACTATAAAATTTAAATGAAATAAGACGTTTATAAAATTAGGACGATATTCTTGTCAATGCTTTCACATACTTTTCAGGGGCAAATCAATTACATTACAATACCCCCCAAAGTGTATCTGAAAGTAGAGACCTAGTCGTATACTTTTTGATACGCTTTGCCAAAATAAAAAAAGAAGACATGATCGCTTTTCGTACACCCTGTATAAGTTTTATAAATTTTACAAAAGTTTCACTATTTTGAAACATCCTGTATAGTTTCACAAAATTTACTTAAAGTTCAATATTTTTAAACATCCTGTATAGAATTAACAAAATTGCATCAAGTTCAATATTTTGAAGTGGAAGTTATATGAATTAAGCATTAAAATAAAGTTTATCAGTTATAATTAGGATTAACTAAAATAAGATAATCTAAGTAAAACATTTAGTATAATTATGATTAAATGAAATAAAATATCTAAGTAAGATGTCAGCCTAATTATAATTAACTGACATAACATAGTCTAAGTTTATTATATTAAGAAAATTTTAATTTAAGTGTTTCAAATCGAAGTGTCTTTTAATTAATTTTATCCAAGCAATTTGCATTTCCTTTATGTCTTGTCTTTTTTTAATTCTATGCAATCTTCTTTAAATAATTGTTGCACTTCGTTTCATGATCCTTCACGGATCCACTTGTGATTTTTTTCACACACTTAACAAAGGCTCTCAACACTTTGTTACACTTACTCTTAAAAGTCTCTTGGCCAAACTTGCTATATGATCACAAACATTTACAACTTTATGTACCAAACAGTCAACTAAAATTTGCTATATGAGCACCACATTTGCTGAAAATAGCTTAACTTAACATAAAAAATTAAAATAAACATAATTAACTAGTAAAACATATAAGTACATTGTTTAAATCATAGAAATGGCAATATCATACACATACATTGTCTAACAACAGAAAATTATTATTATCATACAGTATCATTGATTTAATTAGGATGACACTTAACCCCTAGTAAAACAAAATGAAAAACAACAACTCGATGCTGAATCTCTCCACAGCACAGAAAACCATAGTATATACAATCTCTAACAAGACCTTAGTGGTTTATTACAAGCTCACATTTTGAAATATTCTTATAATTAATTATTATTTATTATTATGATTATTATTCCTTTAAAAATTTTATTTAAAAGAAAGTTGCTTTAAACTTGTGACATAATATTGATTTATTTTTATAACAGGCTCAATAAAGGCTAACTCCCAAAAACTGAAACGTATCCTCAGGATACTTCCCGGCATACAGTGACCGACAATCCCATTTCTCAGGCCTTCAAAACACACAAGAGGCGTTCTCTTAACGGTCCAAACCTCGTTCAAATGTCTGGTAACCATAGGCGGTTCAGAACTCTGCTGACCCCTTGGCCCAGAAAAACTCTCAAAACTCTAATACGGGTGGTCCAGGTTCAATGCCTGCCCCCTAAAACTCACAATACTTAACTCGGGTGGCCCAGGTTCAATGCCTGCCCCCTAACACTTACAAAATTCCCATAACTCGGGTGGCCCAGGTTCAATCCCTGCCCCCTAAAACTCACAAGGTAGTCAGACCTCTGCGACAAAACTACTCTCTTGCCAAACGTCGAAGAATCCAAGTCCTGACATCACAACATGTCACTGTATAACAGAAATTACCTGCCTCAACTCAATTTTTATTATAAGCTTGTCTTAAATTGCTTGTCTGACCTGGTGCTTTCCGGGTACAACCCCACCCTCAACTGACTATACTTTGTAATAAATCCATTTCTACTCCTTCCTTCACCAAGCACTTCAGAGGATGCTTCCCTCCCTTGAATTTGTCATTAATAATGAAAACAAAATGAAGTACTTGTCCTTACTTTCCAGAGTTGGACTGTATTGAAATATTAAGGAGGGTCACCTTCCATACTAATCTTTACAATGAAATGGCCCTTATTTACAAGGTTAAGAAGATAAAATTACATAATATACTAAGAGCTTGTTACTTAATAATTCTAATTACATTATTTCTCACCCCCTCTTTCTCTCTCTCTCTTCCTTTAAGCTAGCCTAACCTGAAATTGCCTTACAGAACTCATTTTTACTATTATTTTCTTGCAATAGATCCTCCATGGGATCACCTTGTAAAATTACATATTGTTTAACATATTGTTTAACAAAGTTCAAATAATTAATCTGTTCATTAGTCCTATTTATTACTACTTTGTTGACCTCATGTGGACTGCCATGGGCCCTAGCAATCAGTTTCCCTGATTTTCATTTCTAACGACTGTGTGACCCATTGTGAATGGTGCAATATCATTAAAGCTAGGTGCAGAGTGTACTTCTGCTGCTATTCTTCTAGTCTGACTATTATTTACCTGTTTGTTGTAATTGTCTCGGCTCTCTTGTCTGGGGTTTTCCCTCACCCCCTCTCGGTGTCCTATCATATGATTGTTGGGACCTTGCCTATTTTGTCCTTGGTTTATAAAATAGTTAGGTCTGTTGGGCCTGCCGTCTTCTCGACGCTTTGAATCCTGGAATGGGTTTGGTGGTCTATTTTGTTTATTATCACGACCGAATGGATTATAGGTCTGTCTAGTTCTATCAAAATTGGGTGTTTCATTTCTACCTTCCCTTTCCCCATTCCTTTGCCACCTATTGTCAAATCCTATCAATACTCTTTCCATCTCCTTCACATTTTGGGCATTAACACTTAACAATACATTTTGTACCTGAAGAGGAAAGTGATTTGTTAGATGTTTCACCAACCTGTGTTCTTCCAATGGATAATTTAAATACCTAGCCTGAGAAACAAAACCATGAAAATACTCATCCATTGTGCCTTTCTTGGAATCATATCTATTATTAAATATTAACTGCAGAAAGTCGTCCTGCATCTCTTGAGACGAAAAGTGATCCAAAAATGCGCGCTTAGCCTGTTCATAGGTCTCCCATTCATCCTCTAAATAACTGGCCCAGTTCCTAGCCTCCCCTTCTAAACATGAGAGCAAAATTTCAATTTTGTTCCTTTCCCTTAAATCCTCTTCTTTCCAAACTCTCTCAATTTTTTGCAAATATTGAGCCACAGATATTTTGCCCTTTGCTCCCCTATACCTAGGAATGAGTGACAAAGTAAGGTCATTGACATTTTTGGTTAAGAGATTGTGACTACACCCATTTTTGTTATCTGTCCCCCTACCTTTGTTAAGTTGTACTTGATCAGCTAAGTTGTTTATTTTCTGATCTAAAGTGCCAACAGTTTTTTTGTTTTCATTTACAATTTCTTTTATCTCCACAATTTCTTTCCTTTCTATTTGAATCTCCTCATTAATATTTTCTTTAATAAATTGCCTATTAGCATCCTCTTGCCCTTCAATTTCTAACCTCACCTTTTCTATTTGAATTTCCAAATTGGATTGCACTACCTGAACAGCTGATTTGTTGTGTGCTATCTGTATATCCTGTGTTTGTATTTGTTTTTCTAATTTACTGGTTTCTTTATCTAATTTTTTCTCCAAACCCTCTGTTTTGTTTGTCACTGAAGATATTTGATCGATTAACTTAAACTGTTCCTTTCTTAGATTTTCCTGCCTAACCTCTAAATTTCCTTGTTTTTTTTCTCCTTCTGAAACCCTGTCATTAATTTCATTAATTTGTTGGATAAAATTTTGATTAATTAATTCTAAATTCTCAAATTTTTTATTTATATTTTTATTTATATTCTTTGATTGTTCGTCGACCTTTTGGTTGAGTTTAGTTTCTAAAGTTTGTCCCATTTTTTCCAAATCCTGTTTATTTTCTGATGCAGTTCGATCAATTTTTTCTAATATAGCATTTAAAAGATCTACTTGTTCTACTGGTTTAGCCACCCTCTCTTCCACTAAGGTTATTGTTCCCCCTACACTTTGATTCAGCGTTTGCAGGATTACTTCGTTACTTGCTACCTCCCCAGAGCTAGCCCCTATTTCCTCCTCACTCCCTTCTTGTTCCTGTTCACAATTTGCCCTCCTGAATTGACCTGCCCTTTCATCCTCCTCATAAATAAATGGCATTGTGTCTTCATCATCATACTCTTCGGGTTCTCTTATCACCTTGTCTGCCATGTTGAAAATTTAAATAAATTTTTCTTATGAATTAATTTGTGTTAGGCCTTGACAAATTTCAAGTACTATTGATCTAAGAATTACTTTTTATAGTGAGAAATTTAATTTAAAATTAGGCCCATACACTTTTATATTGTTAGTTTTAATTTAATTTGTGAAATCCCAACATATAGAAACAAAAATTTACTACCCCCAAAATACACAATTGAAATTAGATATTTTTTTTTTTTTTTTTTTTTTTTTTTTTTAGAGTTACAGCTTCTGTTGACCACTTATCTGTCCTCGACGCTGTTTCTTGACTGCATGCCGTCTCCAAAAGGTCCTCCGTCCCGTTCCTTGATGGTGTGCCGTTGGTGTGCCGTCTCTTGCAGGTGTGCCGTCGGCGTGTCGTCTCTTGCAGGTGTGCCGTCTCCAACAGTCCTTTGCGCTGTTTCTTGACTGTGCCGTCTCCTTGGTGTGGTGTGCCGTCCTTTGGTGATTATGTGCCGTCTCCTGGTGTGCCGTCTCTTCCTTTAGCTCAGTTGACGCACCTGTCTCAGTTCGCGGTATTCGAGCCCCTAAGTTGTAGCGCCATTTGTTACACTTACGTTTCTTCAGCCCCTTGTTGGAATGCTATTAGTTACACTTTTCGCGTTCCTTCCCTCATTGGACGTCATTTATTACACTTCGTAATATTTTTGATTATAAATGCCCCACGTTGTGTCGCTATTTGCTATATTACATAACAGAGTCATTCCGTAAATCTTTATTTCTATTACGCAACTATGTGCTTTACTTATAATGTCTCGTTCCTTATAATTAGACTTTAATAAATGATAATATATCACATAAAGTTTGTTATCTGTTTATTCTTTAAATTTAAATCATATTGTTATTAATATTTTCTAATCGAAACACGATCATGTCGAGGGCCTAACAATTATAATCACTGATCGCTTAAAGCACGTCCATTCAAAACCACGACCGATTGCACAGTAAAATACGGAGCTTCAAAAAGTCACATATATCTGAGTTCAATAGAAGCTTCTCGAAGGAATCTTCCTAACGGTAAATTACACACCTACAAACCCAGAAAGAAAAATACCGATTGCGTTTGGAAGCTTCTCGAAGAGGAAATACTTTAAAAAAAACGTTAACATTTCTTAAATTTAGCTCCAGTAGATGCTGCCATCTTACCACGAGGCGCGAACTAACTAGTAAATCATTTAGAGGAAGACGTGATTTAAGCGCCACGTAATATACTATATAATTTAAATGAAATAAGACGTTTATAAAATTAGGACGATATTCTTGTCAATGCTTTCACATACTTTTCAGGGTAAATCAATTACATTACAATACATAAACTCTGTTTAAGATCCCCTTGTAGTGGATATGTATTTTTATATGTGCCTTTTGTGTCCTTTGTTGCCATTTTGGATTTTTAGGTTATATTGTATTGCTTTTCATTATTTTTAGGTATATTTGAGTCATTTTTAAGCATTTATGTTGATTTATTACTTTTTAAATACCAGAGATATTTTATAAATGTGTAACTACCAATAATAAATCTGACACCTTAGCTCAGTTGTAGCGTGTTTGACTACTTAGCTAAGGGTCACATGTTCAATTCCTGGTATAGCAAAAAAAAATTATCATTGATAAAATGTGGGTTAATCCTTTCACAGTGATGAATTAACACCCGGGGACTGGATGTTGTGCCTGTTCTAGTCTTAAGTTAGATTATAAAGCATATGAAGCTACGACAGGCCTAGCAAGTCGGTGGTGGAAAATATATGGTTTGAATAAATAAATGGAACTCTACACAGACTTTCTCGCTCTATTGTTTAGAAATGGAGATATTTACTCAAAACTCGTTATATATGTGAAATGAAATAATATACAATAGCAAACCCAAGCATAAATTGCACTATACTTATGTAAAACTCTTTTTTTAGTCCCGGTTTAATTTTTATAATTTCGTTTTAAAGGAACTAATGTCCTCATTTGTATGTTTGGACCGATAAAAAAGATCAAGTTGGGTCCACAAGGGTCAACACTTCGTATTAAAATTTCAACTTCCGATTAAAATTTTTGACATTCTATTAGGTGTTGCAAATCTTCATGTCATCACATTGCTATTAAATTCCTCATTTATACATTTTGATCAATAAAAAATGTAAATATTGACTATTGAGTGTAAAATGGATATAGATCCTTGTTGTATAAACATTTCTCCTAAGAGGTTTAAGGAAAAACAACATAAACTTTTTGAGAGACTTATATTTAATAACTCTATGGCATTGGAGAATGATTGCGTTAAAAGTTAAGTAGTATCTCTTTACAACTAAAGCTCACAAAATTGTATTAATATATTTACCAATATCTCAGAAAATGTTGGATTTATAAAAATATATTTCATATAAAAGTTTTTTATTTTTAATAGTACTACAATTTTGTAATGATAAGTTATTTAATATCTCAAATAGTTGTGGAGATACGGAAGTTTCTGTTTCTGTAAAGTACCCTAAAATTCATTTTCACGGTATAATGAAAATAGCCAGTTTATTTATAATCTTAATCAACACCCAGATACAAATTTTAATCAATATCTTTAGAGTCGATTTTGAGAAAATCGATATTTTCTCTTTTCGCCATTTCTTAAACTACTCTTAATTTTATGTTTAAACAGACACACAGACAGACGTAATTGCAAAGACCACTTTTTAGGGTTTGGGGGTCTTTATACAGCAACATCTATCAACATTTCAGGTTAGATGTTCTTTTGCAGGCGCAATACTTTTACCTTTTGTGTTCGAAAAGTTCAAAAATGTATATATATAGTATCTACGTATAGCTTGAAAGTTATTGTTTGATAAAAATATGCTTCTTATAAAATATTTGTATTATAAATAGATCTACATATTTGTAGCAATAAGTAATTTTATATCTCAAATAGTTTAGGAGATATAAAAAAAAGATAATTTACGCATCAAACCAGAGCCCTTAGAGTCATTTTTCCGAAATATTGAGAGAAGTCTTTGTTGGGAATATTTTTAATGTTTAAAAATGAAATTTAATCAAAATAATTAGAGCTATTTTGAGAAAATCGACTTTTTCTCTTCTTGCCCTTCAGTAAACTACCCTTAATTTTAGGGTTAGATATTCAATTTCAAAAAACCCTCGGGATAACCCTATGAAAACCTTAGATACCAAGTTTTAGCCCGATCAGTAAAATAGTTTATGCTCTATTTGTATTTGGAGTTACAAACAGACAGACGGAAAGTCAAAACCACTTGTTTGGATTCGGGGAGGGAGGGGGGGGGGCGCATGAAACGCCAAGATTTATCAAAATCTTGAGTTCGATTTTTTTTGACGATCACAATACTTTCTCTACCTGTAAGATAGCAAGAAAGTAAAAAGTGACCCAGGCCACAGGCTGGAAAGTCATGGATGTATATTCAAATAATAAACAAAGTTGACATATAGTTGTCAGAATGAGAAGATAATGTCGGCAATGAACTTTCTATCTTCTTTGCTTGTTTGGTTGTAAGATACACATTCCTGGTGAGCTACTACAACTAAGCAAGAGAGGGCTGCATTGGGAAGGGGTAAGCTTTTACTTCTTCTGTCAATGTCATATTTTAAAAAAATTCAACAGTTTAGTTTTCATTTGTAAAGTACATGTTTGATTTAGTTTTGTACATTCATTACAAGTTTTTGTTCTTATTTATAGGTAATTTTTTTTTGCAACTTTGAAGGGTTTTTTTTTTCATCATTTTTATGTCATCAAAGTCCCAGACCCTGGTAACAATTCATTTTCTAAGTATGTGAGTGCATAATTTTTTAAATATCATTTATATATATATATATATAAATTTTTTACTCAAAACTAACAACTTCAATTGTTTCAAAACAATGTCATATATTTGATTCAAGTTTGCTTTGAATCTAAAAAGTGTACTTCACATACCTCTACAATGTCTTATTATGTATATAAGTTGATTATATTCCCATATTATATTATATAGATATTTGTTTTATATAGGTGCCCTAATGTTCTAATGCGGGGGAAGCAGAGGGAGTTGTTCTGTATGTGTGTAAGAGAGCTTTTATGGAGAAGAGTAGAAAGGTACCCTTGAAGTGTAAGGGATGTTGTAACTTAGTACCCATTGTCACATGTGCAGCAGAAACATGGACAGGGAATGTAAGAGAAACCAGAAAAGTGGAGGTCATGGGAATGAAGTTTGTGAGGAGCATGTTAGCCGTCACGAGGAGAAACAGGATTAGGAATGAAGTTATCTAGGAAAGAGTGGGGGGTACAGGGAGTACATAAGATAGTAGAGGAAGCAAGACTTAGTTGATTAGGTTATCTAATGAGAAGGAGATGATGCCAAAGAAAAAAATGAAGAAGAAATGTGTTGGAAAAAGACTGCAACGGAGGCCAAGAAACAGAAGGGAGGAGCTTATCACAGGAAGTATGCAAATGAGAGGAGAAGAATGGAAGCAAGTCAAGCAGGAAGAATGGTGGAAGGATAGCGGAAGATGGAGACAATTTACTAAACTGACCTAGTGACAGGCTAGGAACATTCCATGATGATGATGATGATGATGATGATGATGATGATGATGAGTGAAGCTATCAAGATTGCTTGATTTTTTTGGACATGTATTATATCCAGACTATTCACATTTAACTAAATTTGTAAGTTAGGGATGAGGAAGGTATAGTTTATAGGAAATGTACTCTCATTAGCGTGAAAGGATATTTGGAAACTATTTATGAAAAATCATCCTTTTGTACACCCAGCTGGAGTTTGAACTCCGACCTTCTTGTGTACAGTAAACCCAACTTGACATAAAGTCCACGTGCCCCCCACAGCGCGGGTAAGATTGCTTGTTGATTTTAGTTTATCACAGAGCTGTACTTTATTTTAGACATGATCAGGATAAATGTTTTGTTTCTTATATAAACTCTTTAAATTAATAGGAAACTAGATCAAACAAAGTAATCACACCCTCTTCATGTAAACTAAAGGTTTATTTTGAGTGGCCCATAAAACTTGTGTGTGTTTGATCCCTGTCAAATTTTACAAACGTAGCAACATGAACTCACCCAGTTCCAGCCTTGACGGGAGTGCTGGTGACTGACATGGCCTCTTTGATTTCGTCAAACTTCTTGACAACTGATGTGGCCGCAGACTTGAGGCTGTTTAGTCCCCCTTGGAGAAGTTCATTCGACTTTTTCGAGGTCAAACTGCTTGGACTAGAAGTTAAAATATTAATAATTATTACTGTAGATCAATCATTTGCTTTATCTTAACTTGCAAACCAATTCTTTTTCACCAATAAAAAATTTCACACTATTACACTAAGAATTTTGTTGATAGTGAAAAAGACCAAAATAGGACCAAAAATACTGCACAAGTTTTTACTTGAAGGTCACATCTGGTCTCTAAGAAGGAAGATTGCTAAGCTTTTACTAGTTAAAATGTTGGTTAACTCCTTCGAAGAAACTTTGAATTGAACCCTGATTGGGTTCAAGTTGAGATATATTAGCTTCAAAAGTGGGCGAATCACAAATAATTTAAGGTCTGACATCCTTGTAACTAAACTAGGTATTTTATGTACAAAGCCTTAAAAGAAGTTACTAGAAAATACAGTCATACATATTTATAAGTGTATGTAGTTTAAATGACTTCAAAAATAATAGGGCAGTTCTTAAAATTACAACTAAAATATTTTTGAAATACTATTCTATACTTTCAATTAAAATGTTTATTTACAGAATTTTTATTCAGTTTTGTGAAAAGAGGTTTTTCTTATTTATGATTGAGTTTTGTTAAATTGCAAACTATATAGTTAAATTTCCTGATTTTCCCTAGTTTTTCAATACAATTAACAATTTGTTCCTGTAGTGCCACATATATGATATATTTAAACTTAATAAATTTGTTTTTTTAATAAGGTTAAAGTGTTTCAACAAAAAACCAATATCCCTAAATTTATAAAATAATAATTTTCCACTAGTGGTGAGGCAAAAAAGAAGACTTATCCTTGTACATTGTGAAATTATTCAATTTGTTATGCTTTCCTTATTTCATCTCTAAACTAACATACCTAACTATATAAGTAAAAGTACAGTTTGTGGATAAAATATTCTTTGCTACTCAAAACATTATGCATTTTCAGGAAAACATTACATATTCATGCAAAGGATGCAACAGGTAAATGCGCACAATAGCTTAAGAGGTATAAAATAAATAAATATTGATCTCCGAAAGAAAAAAAAAGTTTAGGCTAGTGTGAGAACATGCGTGGAACATCAAGAGTTAAATTTATACAACTGTCAGGCAGGGGCATAGGAACATTTTCAGTTGAGGGATACTAGGATCAAATGAACTCTTGAGTTCCTTCAGAAATCAAGATGGCCCCCTTTATAAATCAAAGTACACTGACGGCAGAGGTACCGCTAACACACGTGTAAGACAATTTGACTGTGTTGATCTTAGCTAAAGAATTTATTAGATGTCATTAATCAGTCACTTTCAGGACCAAATTTTAAGGAGGATCTGGCTGTCCCTAAGAGCCCACTTTTCCTCATTCCTATACCCCTTAGGCCTAGACCAATACTTTGATTGTCCCCATCTAAAATAAAACTGAAGATGCAGAAAACTATTTGCAAACGTAATCCAGAATTTGGACTGTAAACTAGCGATGTTTTAAGTTTTGCAATGTTGAAATCAAAGAAAAACTAGTTACATGCTCAACTGTTCAGTTCCCACACAACTTAAATTAAGTAAACATTGTGAATAAACATGGATGAAAATAAAAATACAATAATAGAACTAATTAATTTGAGATAAAAAAAATTGTAACCAAATAAATATTAGTACCCAACCATTTAAAATAAAATAATTACTTTTAAGTATGTTAAAACACTTTTGTGTGGCTGCAATAATATGTAAAGCAAATAATAATTATATATATTAACTAAGTCAATTATAGTATGAAAAAAAGAAGATGCTTATGATTTAAAAGTGACTTACTTCAAATAATTGACAACATAAGAAATACATTTCCATAACTATTTTGTTAACATAGTGCAATTTTCTGGAAAAGTTCATTTGTGTAATAATATTTGTTAATCAATTTGTATTGTTAGTAAAACAGTATATAAAAGAAATTTAATATTTGAAGTAATTTTCTTCAATTTAACAATTCACAATTAGCCTTGTTAAAATGATAATATTTTTCAATTTTTAAACACCAGGATTAATATTTATTATTGTTAGTTTTAATGACAGTATTGTGAAGTAATTGTTTAGTTTTTTATAAGCAGAATGGTTTGTGTATAACAGCAACAAGTATTTTAAAATTATAGATCTTGAAACTAAATGCACAATTTTATTGATCTATAAAATACAGTTTGTTGAAATATTAAATATTAAATAAGAAAGTTTTAATGGTAGAATTGGTTGTTATGTTAATATACTTTTTTACTCTAGGGCATTAGGAACTTGAACGTTCAGTGCTGCACTTACAAAATTATGGCACCTATTTCTATCTCGAGCTAGTTCTATTCAGTCCACCTAATTACATACAGCCTATCCTTATCTTGAGCTAGTGCTATCCAGTCCCTATCATCACACCCTATCCTTATATTAGGCTAGTGCTATCCACTCCCTCCACATACACCCTATCCTTATCTTGAGTTAGTGCTATCCAATCCCTATCATCACACCCTATCCTTAACTTGAACTAGTGCTATCCAGTCCCTCTCATTACACCCTATCCTTATCTTGATATAGTGCTATCCACTCACTCTACATACACCCTATCCTTATCTTGAGCTAGTTCTATCCAGTCCACCTCATTACACCATATTTTTATCACCACAAAAAATTCAAAACAATGTGTAATTGTGGAAGTGGGAAGTGTAAAAGTTTAAGAAGAAAAAGAGAGTAGTGTGTTAGTTTCTATCTAGGCCTAGCCTAACTATCCTTTCAGGTTGGCTTCCTTCAATACACTTACTCTACATTAGTGTAAAGTGTTTCTACACTGTCTTATTATAAATTTCCAAGCAATTAGGCACTAATTCTTTTTATTTAAAAAAATGAGAACAACACAAGTATGGTCAAGAAAACCGTCGCTGAGCCTGTATTTTGGTGTCAATTCGCTTGTAAGCAGTCGCAACCAGCGGCGATACCGTGAAAAACGATAACCTCCTCTGTTCATCTACATGTACACCCCAATTCAGTTGAAAAAAAAACTCGCCTGATGCTAGTTATATGCAGCCACACAAAGTATTCGTTTGAATGAAAATCAAGCGATGTAGCAACATCTAACCTGAAGTTAGCGATAGCATTCTCAATGATCTGTGTGCCAGCGCGGAGCTCCCTCGCTCGCAGACTAAATCTGGCGGGAGAAAAGCGGTTGCTGCAAAGGGAACAACATTCGTAACAAACCAAGGAGTGGAGGGAAGGAATCGGGAGGGAGGTTCAACACTACAAGCATTTAATACAACTACATTAGTGTAATAGTGGCTTCTAGCACCTTACACTACTACTACTTGAAGTTAGTGATTTCTTTTGTAAGAGGAGTCACCAAACAAACAAAATTAAGTTACTATAGAAGATTTAATTTGATTCAAATGTAAAAACAAAACAAAATAACACTATGTTTTTTTCCCAATGAATAAAACAAATTACTAAATTATAATTGCAAATAATTTAGTGTGTTATATTAAAAAAAAGAGGGGAAGGGGGGGGGGGGGGGAATAACCGATTACAAACCTACGCAATAATACTAACCAAATATTTATTAATAAAAATAATGAAAACATAAAATAGCTTTATTTTTTGGCACTGGTCTTACTACTCGTTTAGATTATAAGCCTCTGTAGTAGTTACACTAATAGGTTAAGGATGAGAAAGGTTGATTTTATAGAAAGTGTATCCACATTTGTGTGGAAAAAGACTGATAAAACCATTTTAGAAAAAAACTACTCAATACACCTGACAGGGTTTCGAACCTCAATCTCCCTGTCATAGACAGTCTAGTCTATTGTGAGAGTGACGCCTTAGAATATCTGACCACCGAAGCAGGTCACATAATATTAAATTTATAATTTGAAGGCTGATGTTTGTGTTTGTTAAGTTTTTTTTTATATTCACCCTTAACGTGTAAGGATGATGGTTATTTAAAGTGAGTGCAACTGCATTAGCGTGGAGAGTAGATTGGAAAATCACAATGATATATCACTTGTAGTAAAATCACTTTCAGTGAAACCAATCGAGGCTCGAGCCTCAAACTCTCTGAGACTTTATTTGATATTATTACCATGATAAACTCACATCAAAAACAAAAGTCATGCAATATCTACAACTCGATGACTGATGAACGAGGCCACCAAAAAGGACAACAAAAAACACAAAGACGACAAGTGAACTGTGACATTAAAAGTGTTACATTAAGTCTATTTCCCTCCTTGCAAACAAATGTATCCACATATTTTAACAATAAGGGCACAGAATTAGGGAGGAAAGGGGGAGGGGAACAGGGGTCACTTTTAAAACTCAATGGCAAAGTGAAAATAGTGAAAAGCCTTTAGAGCACTAGGAGAGATTATAATTGAGGCTATAGGGCGTGATTTTTTTTTTATAACGGGCAAAGTTATGACAAAGAAAGCTGTAATTTTCGTATTTTAGTTTTTCCGTTTAAATGTGATACAGTTGAAACTCTTTATTCTGGCACCCAAAGGACATGATTAGTACTGGACCACAAGATTTGACTCATAAGGACCCTTTTGCTTTAGGCTCTAGGATTGCATTATCACTCTCACTCTACATACTTACTGCCATGTCATACAAGATAGAATAAAACTTAAAACAGAAAATAATACACCACCTTTCAAAACTATTGGTCTCTTGGGAGACATAACTTATGGCTAAAATTCAGCCAAATTACAAGCTAAAACAAGTATATATAACCGAAACACTCGGCTGCAGATATAAACAAATTTGGTACCTCTGTTCTACTAATAGCGCTGCCCTGGTGGCCAACCCTCAAACTAATGGTGGCAGATTCAAAACATGACGGACCACAGGAGTTGAGGGACCACAGAATTACAAATTAAAACGTTTCAACTGTATTAAAAGCCTTTACATATTTAAAAAATATATATATATTTTTTTCTATTTTAAGTTAATCGTCTAGTATAGTCAAAAAGACAACTATAAACCAGTCTGGAGTGGTTTATTTATTTCAGGTATTTATTTCTAAAGATTAAATGCAAATAAACTCAGAGATTTTTGTGTTTTTAAATACCAACAAGCTAGTGCTATGATAACTATTTCAAACTATTGCTAGGCACATACACTTACACATGTAAAATGATGCACATACCATGCAAAACCAATGTTAGATACCCAAATTTGTATTAAACTTATAGCTTGGCAAAATATAAAGTAAAACTTTCCTCTTCCCTAATTGAGTGTACATTTTTTCTCTGATGTCGTTTTGAGGTTGGACTATCCCCATCCTTTCCCTTGTATTTAGAGGCAACTAAAATCTATTTAAACCAATGAATTATGATAACTATGTATGGGATTCTTGAATCCGAATATTCGAGATTTGAGAAAAATTTCAGATTTGAATATTAAATCTTACATTTGTTTTTTAAAATTCTTTAAGTGAAATTTGTTTCAGAGCTCTAATACTGAATTTTAGTGATTCAAAACCAATTATAATAAGTATAGGATGAACTAAGCAAACAAGACCTAGACCAGTAATTTAACATCTTACTGAATGTATGAATGTTATCTAAGGATTATATGACAAAATTTTAGCATTTGGTTAATATTTTTCTATTATATTCATATTTCCTATTACATATAAAATTGTTTCCAAGGTTCGGATTCGGGAATCAAAGGTAGACTGGAGATTCTGATTCATAAAATAGAGGATTCGACCCAAATATTCGGAAGTCTCCCTTTTCCCGCCATTTGTCAATAGCAGTGACTAGTCTAGCACCATATTCAGCCTGTGGTTCTTTGATAATTGTGTGGTCAAGTTCACTAGGAATGTTTTTTTCTATGAAACTGGATTTAGAATCATGTCATTGTGTGAAAGTGACATGCTATCAAGAACCAACATCACTAGGACAAAGTGTTGTAAAGGTAAGTTTCCTCTACTCTATTCCCGTGTTCATAGCACTGGTCCTCCAGAGGGTGTTAGTTTGTTACAAGAGCTTGACGTGTTGGTGTGACTCAAACTTAGTTTATTCATGCTACATTAATAGTGACAATTCAGAATATCCTATGTTTTAGATAGAAGTGTATAAAGCTTTAAAATGTCGAAGTTGAAGGTCAAATCTTCTTTGCTTTGACTTTGACACATTTCAAAGGAAGAAAATAGTTTTTATGTGTTATGAACACATTTGAAATATTTCAATACATATACAATTTTAGAACAGATAATAATCAGCATTTTAACACTGACTACTGATTAAATTACATCTATAATGAAATCATGGATCAATTCGGATGTGTCGGATAGGCTTGGTTTTTTTCTATAAACCTTTCTCTTTATCTGGATACATTTAAAGTATCATTTAAAAAGTAATGATCTTTTGACTTTTCCTTGCATTTTTAAAGCTTTGTTTTGACTTCTGCTTCACATTTTAAAAAGTGACCACACAATTACAGTTTTAGGTAACACTCATTCCTGACATCGCCTAATATACAAGGGTAAACAGACCTGAAGGGTAGCTTGAATGTGGAACCAATGCTCCCAAGAGCAGTCGTAGCTCCTGAGGAAGAAACAGGTACGTCCACAGGCATGGTGGATGATCTCTGCATGGCTTTGCCCCCTGAACGGGGGGGCTGAATAACCTCCTCGCCTCCAGACTCGGTTTCCACGCCAAATGTGGCGCTCCGAGATACGCCCCGACCAAAGAGGAGGGGTCTCTCTGCCGCCTCGGGCATGTCCAGGGTCACTATGGTACCTGGAGCCACAATCACAGGCCATTCCCAACTTGAGCAAAATCAAAAGTGATTTGCAAATTTGTGAAATCATGTGGGACTTTTAAAATTAATATAAAATAATAGTACTATGTGTGTCAGTAAAAGCTAATAGCAATTGTCTTTGTGTGTTTAACTAAGGAGATTTGTGGGATAGTGGTATACCGAAAGAGAGGAAAGTGGGGCATATTCTTCCTAAATACAAAAAATAATTTTAATAAATATTTAAATGATATGAAGTAGAACTTTAGTCTATCGAGTATAAGAGTGGTGGTAGCATGCAGCTGACTGAAGATTTGTATTACAAAGATTGGTTGAAAGTCACTAATGTTAACATATGTGGAAATTATTCTTAATTTCTTAGTAATAACATTTTATAAAACATTCTAAAAATGGTTTGAAATAAGGAATGTATATGATTAAAAGTTAAGAGTTAGATATATTGTTCTCAAAATATACTACCTTTGCAGTTAACACAGAGCTTAGGAGACTCACATATTATATTGTGAGCCTCCTGTCCGCAATCCGCACAGGTTGGCTTACCACAGCATCACAGCTTTGTATGCCCAAACTCCTGAACTGAAAACAGCGTCGAGGGTTAGGGACATACGGCCAGACCCTGAGCATGTGGAAACCTGCTCGAACCTCTTTTGGAAGGGATAAAGTCGCAAAGGTAAGGATATACATACCAGTTTTTTTTTCACTACTATGCAGTATACCTCGATGACATTCTGAGGGGCTAGCTTCTCAGATTTCCTCAATGGTTACACAGTCGAGGTCATAGCAAGTGACCATTCCCTTTCAAACATCGAGGAACCTGTGGGGTTCCACCTTCACCTGTATACGAGACA
This sequence comes from Timema cristinae, assembly GCA_039000515.1. NCBI lineage: Eukaryota > Metazoa > Arthropoda > Insecta > Phasmatodea > Timematidae > Timema > Timema cristinae. Next base: position 21,911,270 of record JBCFYV010011172.1, read on the forward strand.
TATTGCTCAACAGTATTTCTTTAAGAGCCAAGATGTTGCCTGATTGGATGTCGGCCGTTGTCTGAATGAGAATTGTGCCATCATACAGTTTTTTTATAGCGACACTTGTCTTGGCTGCACCATTTATCGCTCTTTTGAGGATAAATGGGCTCACCCGTTTTATGTTCTCACCATCATCTGCTCGAGACATTTACCAGGAAGCTGGGTTGAGGACTCAACACTTCCTGGATTTCTTCTTATTGAAGGCTAGACAGCCTTACTTGTTTCCGCCTCTTATCAAAATTACAGCCCTGTGTGGGACAGGGCAGTGAGGTGCCAGCAGAATTTGGTAGTATGGTTCTGGCAGAGAGTAAGGTGTCAGTTATGACAATAGTTTCGGCTATGCCATATTTGGGGACAACCTGCACAGTACTCGGATCGTAGACCCAGGGTTATCCCAGTTGGTACTACCACATAGGCTAGACATGACAACCTTCAAATGGGGTGTTGCAAGGAGAGAGGTCATCGCAGCAAGTGGGTGCAGGAAAGTTCCAATTTTACGTCTGGGCCTTCATGAACACAACCATTCCTCTAGGAGCTATTTGAAGTGGTCCTCCCTATCAATTTTTTGAAATTTGGATGCCTATAGAAACTATTAGAAGAGATCCTTCACTGGAATTTTAATGACTTTGATTTCATCCCTACTGCCTATATCTCACAATGGCCCCACAATAATTAAAGTAGGATTCTGGCAGAAAGAGATTGATATAAAATACAAACAATTTTTCACAGATACGATTATTATTATTATTATTTTACCATATTATTTGTGTTATTTTATGAGTATTGACACAATCCATCAAAAGTGACAGTTGCATAAAACACAACTTGACATATGTGCATTCAAATTATTTTAGCAAATGTTGTAACAGTCAAAAAAATTGTCTTCTTATTTAAATCTGACTAAGTGTGCATGATAATTGGCTTTTGATTAACTATAAAAGACATGTTGGCAGCCTTATTGATGCGTAAAAAAAGGCAACTAGTGTGATTTTTCTGTAAATTTAATATCAAATTAAGTTTAGGAAAATTCTTATAACTTCGTTTGGTCAAACATTTTAATGTTCCCGGGTTTTTCTCTCCGATGCTTAAAATTCAATAATAAGTCTTCAGTTTTCCTAATCAGTGGCCATCCTAATATATTATAATGAAATGAAACATATTGTATAGAATATTCTCAGTTCATTACAAGGTTTCAATGATTTTAAATGGCTGCTAATGTGTAGGTTATTTATCGTGAAAGCTCAAGAACACAAAACAAACAAAACAAATTTAATGAACATCTTGAAACAGAACTAATTAGTAAACCAAGGGTTGCCTGTACTTTAATGTATTTGAAAAACAAAACAAAAAAAACAACAACAAAAACGTGTAAACAGCTAAGTAAACACTTAAACAAAGCAGCAATATTTGATTTGTGTTATCTAGAATAGGTTCATGTTTATTACATATAAAAACTGCCAAAACTAAAGTTAAAAGGACAAAGGACTAATAATGGTTGCAATGAAAAATTACCCAATTATGAATTTTGCTGTATTGTTTAGGTGTTAGAAAATAAATTATTAGGATTTGAGAAATAATAAATTATTGTGGTACCAAAAATTGTGATATTAACATCAATTCCCAGTTATTTTTTATACATGTATGGATTGAGGGTATCATTAAACAGAGTTTGACATCCTTATTGTTATTGGTAAATATATTGATAAAACTGATTTGCTTACTTACCTGGCACCAAAGTTGAGTTCAGCGAAGACAATTCCGAATCTTGCTGCTCATTGCCCGTTTCAATAACTTCTGCTATTTCGTCTAAGTCCAGCGCTCCAAGTGGATCATTTTGAGTCACAGGAGTTCTTACAGGAGAGGTTTTTTGTGACGGCGAACTCACTCTAGTCGGAGAATTTGGACTAGTATTATCATCCCTATTTTCTAAATCATTTCTAAGTATCACAGAGTCCTGCTCACCCGTAGTTCTCAACACAGATTCCAGTTTATTACTTTCACTATCACAGTTGGAATAAGAATTAACATCAGATAACAAAGAATCGACACTACTGTTGTGTTTGCTAGTGTGAATTTTCATCTCTTGGGATCCCCTATCCTCGTCCTTTCCAGAACACCTGTCCCAAAACGATTGATGGCGGAGAACAATTTACCACCCATTAGCCGCCGTGGCGTCTGACTGCCTGTCGAGTCAAGGTCGTCTGTACTGCCTGCAGAACTTCGTTCCTCTAAATTTTCTGTTGAAGAATCTTGGCTCTGCCTAATGTTGAAGCTGCCCTTACGCCCAAACAAGGACCTATAATATATTTTTTAAATATACATATATGAGGGTTAAAAAATTTAGCAAAGATATATGGATAAAATATAATAAAGATTTGTGCTGAATAAATTAAGTATTTTCAGATATCACCATATTTTTTTTTCCTTGCATGTTTTTTAAGTCATTTTATTGTTACTTATAATTACAAGTTTAGTATTTCATACGCAAGAAAAAGAACACAAGAGAGGCCAAGATATGGGAGAAGCAGATAAGAAAAAATGTGCAAGTGATAGGATTAGAATGAAATTAATTAAAGGATGAAAAATGGTGGAAGAATAGAGAAAGATGGCCGCATTTTACATAAATACTTGGCTACAGGCTGGAAACAGTTGATGATGATGATGATGATGTTGTATTAAATAAAATGCATTAAACAAAATATATAATGTAATATTAAAATAATCATGATAGAACTAAAGTAAAATGAAGCAAAAGTAAAATACTATCTCATATTTTAAAGTCTTATTGTTTTTACTTTTATTTGGGCTTCATTTTTCTACAATTCTATCATATTTATTCTTATTTCATTTTTTTTACACTTTTTTGTGTCATGGTAATTTTAACCCTGAACTGTTAAAAAAAATTCATGACGTAATAATATATTTTTGATTTTCACTACTAATTTAATGAATAAAGGAGAAGAAATTAGTGAATTCTAAAAATGACATTGAGAAGTACAATGTTTAATAATACGTAAAATAATACAACTGATTTAACAGTGAACTAGTTACCTGCTTGAAGACCCCCTTTGAACATGCGGAACCCGGACGTAGCCATCCCCTCTCTCCAAGATCGGAGCCACTCTCCCGTTCGTTAACTTGCCCTCCTTTTGAAGACCCAGCTTTAGTCGATTCAAGTTGTCCAGAATTCGAGCATCATTCGCAAAACTCTCTGATCTAATGAACACGAGACAAGGAGTAATTCACATTATTAAAACATATTGTAAACTCCTAAGGAGCCTCTAAATTTAAAGTAATAACTTAATAAAATACAACATCTTAGTTCAAGTCTAGTTCCAAAAGAAAATTGCAATGATATTAAAATCTGTATCCTCCATTTACACTGAAAGATCCGACACCTAGGCTCGGTCAGTGGTGAGTATGTCTACTAAGCTAAGGGTCCTGGGTTCGATGTTAGATTATAAAGCATATAAAGATACAAGCCTAACAAGCTGGTAGTAGAAAATATATGGCTTGAATAAAAAATAATTGATCTAGTCCACAAGCTGGAAAAAGGAATGGATGTAAAAAAAAAATCACAATGAAAGGTAGAAAGCTTACCTTGAACATTTAGATTATGTAGTAGTTTATAATATATATACAGTGTTTTATCTGTCAAGGAAAGACTGCTACCTATCAGGATAAACAGGGTTTACACTTTGTTTACCCTGAAAGGTTGCAAGCTTAACTTCCTTGTGTCAACTATGATGTAGCTTTTAGGATAGGACCTTAGTGGATGCTCTCAAGGTAAACTTTCACTGTAAATAGAGTTTACTATCTGCAGTTATAGAGAAATGAAAAAGTATTTATTATATATAACTATCATAAAATAAATGCCTAAATAATTATGCCAAAATTCAAACTTTATATGTGTGCAAAGCTTCAAACCTTCGACTCAGCTTCAGAACAAACATTAGGTTTGACTTGGCTTCGAAAAAAATGCCAGCTTTGATAATTTTGAAGTTTTGCCAATAAATTATTATTATTATTATTAGCACCGCGTCTTACTACCCGTTCGGGTTATACGCACTTACGCTAATGTGTAATGGTAGGGTGATTGTGAGATGAAATGAAGGACCTACAGTTTAACGTGGAATCCGAACCACGGTGGAGACCTGGCATTCCCCACATTCTCAAGATGTCTTGTCAGAGGTGAAGGAAGGGTTTGGTAATCAGATTTGCCAATAAAGATAATTACAGTTAAAATATTCAATTTATGGTAAAACATTGCCATTTTGTGCTGTTAAAAATTGATATACATATGAAAAAATTTGAAGTTATTGAATTGTTAAGTTGTGGTAAAAACTTGATTTATCAGAATAAAACAAAATATTACAAAAAATTGTGTAATAAAACATTTTCTAAGTAATTTTAGGGCATAAAGTTATTTAAATAACAACAATATAATATTTTAAAGCATAAAACAACTAACCAAAAATATTCAAACTTTAGTTCAACTTCAAGAATATTTAATATATCCGATTCAAACTAAAAAAGTGGACTTCACCCACCCCTACTTAATATCATTCTTATTTGAAGGCCAACCTCATGAGTTGTTTCCAGTTCTCAGAAACAGGGCTGTTAGAGTCCGGAGAACGACTCGCCTTGGGACTAGTAGGACAATGAGGACCCCCTCGTATCCCAAACACAAACTCGGAGCAGCTTCCGCTTCGGTTACGCTGCCTCCTACCCCCCGGTGCGGGGCTTTCTGCAGTCCCCTCTCCATCAAACAGATCAGTTTCTTCCTCGAGGAGGACAGGACTGTTATTCTGGCAGGTCATTAACAGGCCTGCGCTGCTTTCAACTGTAACAAAATATCCTCTCAGTGCAGTTCTGGCACAAAGCTTATAGTTAAAGAGACCTCAATTTGTGGTGAATATAATGATTGAATTTAGTTAGATATCTGGTAGATAAAATTAATTTTTGGTTAAAAATGATTATAAATCCACTTTATTTTAGCACCACATATTACCACCGGTTCAGGTTATAAGCATACACTTGTGAGCTGGAAATTAAAAGGTCGAAATTATAGGAAGTGTACACTCATTTCCGTGTAGGGAGAGTGGATAACCATTCAGGAAAAAGTACCCTCATTACACCTAACCGGGATTCGATCTAAATCTCCGTATCATCGGCAGTCTTGTCTATTGAGAGTGTGACACCTTAGCCCATGCGGCCACCGAAGCAGATAACTCAACTTTTATTTAAGTGGGATGGTGTGCAAATAGAAAAATTACAGCTAAAATTTGTCTATAACAAGCAAACCAAAATAGGAGGTTAAAACTATATATTATTTTATTTTGTAGTTTTAAATATTTGGATTTATTCATAATATGGCCGTTATATAATAACAGGTTCAAACTATATTAACAATGTTCTTTGGTTGAAGGAAATAAAAACTGTAGGCTGGGGAAACTTATTTTTTAATGGAATTTTTTGTGGATTATTTGCATTTAAAGAAAAGAAATTGACCAAAGTTCGCATTTAAAAGGTCAAATATTGAATTTTGTGAAAAGATTTACTATGTTTTACTCCATACATGCATTATTAATTAAAAAATGATACACTGGACTTTAAATATGTTTTAATATCAAAGTAAATACTCGCAAATAGTATAAACACATCTTGCAAAATTTATGTGTCTCTTATTAATAGTCACAAACTGATTCTAACAAGTCTCTTCTTCTCTTGGTCTTTGCATGCGGCAGCCGGTGGGTTCGGTAGAGCTTCTTGGGGTTAATTAATAATGGCACGAGTTGAGAACGTATTCTATTAAAGAGATTGAATTTAATGAGGTTGATTAGGAAGTTTTATTTTGAAGAAACTTTAACGTTACCACTTGACATTTTATTACATTTAAAACACTAGTTACAAATGAAAGAAAAAAAAAGTTAATCAATACTTGAAGACAGACTAATATTATTAAAGTTGTGATAATTTAGCCACATGGTGGTTTCCCTTTTCTTTCACACATCTCTCACATCCTAAAGCCAATACGAACAGAATGGATATTCATTAAGTACCTCTTAGAACGTCTTCATAGCTTGCAAGGTAAATGGTGTTTCGCGTTCGACGCCTCGCTTCCACATATTATCAAAAACAGACGCTACAATCTGATGTGCTGATTGACTAGCTGTTCACGCCAAATCTCCCCTTTCCACTGTGAGGCCACACATGCACCTCACAGCTTCAGAGTAGAGATAAAATAATACAGCACGATGCTTAAAAGTGAAAGGTAAAAGTAATAAATTTAGATGATGCTATAATATCAACACAAACACTTTACAATAATGAAAAACTGCTAGATTTAAAAGTTAAAGGCATAAAATTGAAGTTGATGAATTTAGTGATGAATTGAAATTTAGAACATATATTGTTTACAACTTTGATTATGGTTTGACTACTTAATACGATATTAACATGAAACCCCACACTTTCTTATAATTAAACATTTGAACTGATTAATTTAATATTAATAAAGAGAGATTATATTAGACCTAGAAAATAACAATACAATGAGGATGCTTAAGGCTATTTATTAAATAGGCCTAACTGATTGTAAAACAACAATGTACTTTAAGAGTGGTACTTTCAGTATCTTGATAATGTTAACATGATTTCTAGTAAACTTAAGAGGGGGGGGGGGATTTTGAAAATGATATATGAATGGTTCTTAAATGTCTTTGAATATTATAAATATTGGGCACTTGCAACCCTATTACAACCATAGTGAATTTAGTAGTTTTAAGAATGGCATTAACTTAACAAATAAACAATGGCAAACTAATATATATAAATAAAATGGCCGAGAGCTACGGGCCTAAAACACCGACCACTTTACATGATGGAGTCTTTGAAAACAATGAAAGATTTAAGGCAATTTTATATATGAATCAATTTAAGACTTTTTTCCTTCAGGGTTGTTTACTAATTACAAATCCCAGCTCTCAATATGAATTAGATGTACCACCCCCTGATGCGTATGTATGGTGGGATTACCTTGAGGAGCACTTAAGAGTCAAAAGGTAGTAGGGGATCTTCTTAGACTCCCGCTAAATGATTCTAAACCAGACATTTAGAAATTTATATCACTTCATAAAGTCCTCCCATAACATAAAGAATGTACCAAACATAGAAGTAGTTACTAGATAGAGTATTTAAGAAACTTACTAGAAAAAGTTATTGGACTCAGAAAAGCTTGTTTCAATGGACATAACTAATCAATTTTGTTTCATTAGTTGAACTAGAAAATTTAAATATGATTTTAAATTAATGAACTTTAAGGGTTACTGTTTTGAAATCAAAATATATTTTTTTCTCATTAGTAGGTAGTTCAAATAATTATTCTGAATAATGCTCTTTTTTTATGGAACTTAAGCTGTGTTTACATGAGACCAGTTGATAGACAGGTTCGATTGGTGCCAATTGACCAACATGTATATTTCCAGTGGCCCATCCACATGAAGGTTAAATATGCATGTTTCAGGGCCTATGAGAGTGCAAATTTCACATTAAACCCCTCCAAAATAGGCACATAAAACATAATTTGACCACACATTGATCTTTCAGTTTTCTCTATTTTCACTAGCTCTTCATTATGTGCGGCGATAATATTTTAAGTTTTGTTTTGACATTGGTTAAATAAAAACTTTCAATTTTAATTTCTCACACAATTTTGTGTAATGTAAGTGTCATGTGCGTGTTTGTTTTTATACAATTGATGCAACTGGTTAACAAAACTTCTCTATATTTGTAGAGGTCAAGAAATTTCTCAGTCCACTTGTGTGGCATTGAGAACAGTTTTTAAAAAAACTCAAAAGGCTGAAAAGAAATACACACTGTAATTCCAAAATACTGCTACAGTAGCCCCGTGGCTTCTTTTGTGCTGACTGATAGCTCACAGCTGACTTCTGACAATCAACATTTAGGTATATACCTAAATTTTGACCGTCAAAAGTGACAGCTGCTAAACACATGTTTTTGCAGATCATATGGTTTGGCGTAGGGATACATAATTTGGTCTGGTAACATTTCAAAGATTTTAGCTGTGAGCTGTCAGTCAGCACCAAAGAAGCCATGGGGCTACTGTACAAACTGATAATAAATAGCTTTTGATGGCCCGGTCAGCCCTGGGACCTTCAACATGACGGCAATTAAAGAAAAATTGTGGTGGGGGAAGCCAATGACTCAACCAACTGGCTCAAAGCCTATTCCTAGGGTAAGCCGACCTACCTGGCAGTCCAGTCACAACCAGCCCGAACAATCTGGCCAGTGGAACCTGCCTATCAACTGGCCTCATGAAATGCGGCATAAAGATTGTTTCTGATGATAATTGCAACTTAGATCTTTATTTTTTTACAAGAAATAAAATGTTACTATATAGCTTACCTAAAGCATGAATGTATTAAAATAATAGCTTTAAAGATAATCATACAAATTCACTTAGGAAGAAAACTGCCAAATAAAATAGATTAAAGAAAAAAAACTAATTTTTTGGTCACATTTATTAGTTTGGAGCTAGAGTGTTTAAAATAATTTATCCATAATAAACATACACGACTGTTGATGAACAGTTGGCCTGGATGGTAAAAATGGAACACCTGTGGGCCGCACAATACTGCCATGCCGGTTGCGGTAACGATCAAATGCCGTGAAGTCCATTTCCTCTGTGAGGTTAGTTCGACTTCCAGCAGGAGGCTTAGCATCTGACACAAATAAAACATGTACTTAATATGTTTAGAAAATGTAATTGAATCAACAGATGTAAATTAGTAAAACCAAACAAAAATCTATTAACAGGTAATTGAAGTAGTGATGTATAATATACTACAAACTACATCACTATATATTTGGAATAGAGCACTATGTTAAATCATGGTTTAAATTAGAGGGGATATCCAACACACTTATTTTAGTGATACTGGAGTAAAAATTGTTTATATAGAACACTAATATAACCCACATAAATACTTTTTCAAGGACAGGTTTTAACTGACCAAGAGAGCTTCTTCCAGTTAAGAAAGAAGACTGATGGTCTTATACAGCTGAACAGTCAACTTTTTAGTGCAATAAAGAGCACCAGACTACTCTCAAAACATGAAGAAGCTGTCTGAGACAGTGAAAGCTTGTCTTTAAAAATGTGTAAGTATGTATTATAATATTTTAACCTATACAATTTATACTTCAGTATCACTAAGATAAATGTGCTGGCTATTCCTCTTGATTTAAACCATTATTAATTTGTAATTTAACACATGGCAATTGTCTAGTTTAAATCTCACAACACTTTCTGAAAAGAAGGTTGATTTAGTATAAATCTCTTTTTAGCAGTTCACATCTTAATAGCTATCTAGGGTATCTGTACTAAGTGTAATATGTTGGTTTGGGCTTGTTGGGAGGAAGAGTTTGGACTGAGTAAAGAAGTAAAGATTTGAAGGTAGAGTGTGTGTATCAAAAGGATGGGGTAAGCCAGGTAAGACATCGCTAAATGTTGTAGTCAAATGTGTTAAGAGAGAAACATTAAGAATTTTAAGAATAAAAAGAGCATGAATGACTCGATGTGTACATTTTGTTGAAGTGAAGGGAGTGTGCAAGGATAAGGAAGTGTGGAGAAAGTTAGTGAGGATGGACTAAGTATGGAGCTGTTTTTTGAGTATGTGCACAGTTTCTTGCCTACCCTTTAAGGGAACGGTGTGATTATGTATGTATATACATATTTAATAAGCATGTTATCACAAGGAGATAAACAGTAGATATAACTATTATTAGAGGTGGGATGCTTGAATCCTTGATTCTTTGAATCCCTCTAATCCTATGATATTCGAGGGATTTGTAAGAATCTCAAAAATCACCTCTAGTAAAATTCAGAAACCCTTGACTTAAAATAAGAATTTAAAGCAAATTGTATAAGGAATTATAGACTTGTGTAGTTGGTAGGTAACAAAATAATAAAAAACAGAAACAAATTGTACTGATATAATTAATTTACTAGAAAAAAAAATTGCTCTTCTTGTTTAGGACAAAAAAGACATGGCAAACATAACATTCGTCAGTGGTACCAAGCCTTAAACAACTTCTTTTAAACTTTTACATTTTTAAAGTTTCAAGGATTATAATTTGGATTCAAGAGTTGGATTTGATAAACATAAGATTAATTCCATTTGTAACTATTATAAAAATCAAAATGTATAAGACTACCCTCTGTACTTGCGACAGGTGAGTACACCAGTCAAATTCACTGGTTCTTAGCCAACCATGTCAGTTTTAGCCAATCAAATGCTGCCAAATCATTAGTTATGAGCATGTTGCCCAAAATTAATTTTTTTATAGTGGACTATGTAATGAATTGGAGCTTTCCAAATAGGATTCAAATTAATATACGTTTAGTAAAAGAAAGGATACTGAAGAAAATGTTGGAAATGTATGTGGGGAAAAAGACCGCAGAGGAGGCCAAGAAGGAGAAGAGAGGAGCAGATAACAGAAAAAGTTCAAGTGAGAGGAAAAGAATGGAGGAAATTAAAGGAGGAAGATGGAGGCATTTTACCAAACTGACCCGGCTACAGGCTGGAACCGTTGATGATCATGATCATGATCAGGATATGTTTGGTGTAGACTACATAAGCACTAAGAGCCTTTCAATTAGTAAGATGCTTAAGTTACGTTGGTCAATATAAATAATACAGCTATTTTTAAAGAGACGATAGCCTAAGTTGACAAATGAGAATGTGTGCCAAATGGGAGACTTTGACAAACATGAAAGAAGAATAGGAAAAGGCATGCTCCCCAGAAAACGCCAAGTAAATAAAATCATAATAAATGCACAAATCTTCACAAATCATATTTATCTTTTAGACCTAATGCGTCTTTGCTTCAGTAAGATAAAGTAAGACATTGAATGACTAAACTATAGTTCAAAATAAAAATGTCAAAAAATATGTTTATTCCCTACAGCTTACTGGTTTTTCTACAAAACTTATTATTTATTGTTGAGGGCAGGCCTTGTGTTATGTTGTGTTATTATTGCACCTTTCACATTTATTGAAAATTTACATGTTAGTTTATGAACACCTTTTTAACGTCTTATTAGTATTAAAAAAATCAAACCCAAGTTAAAACAAAGATTAAAATTTTTCATAAAAAGCTAGTTAGTTATAAAATATAAAGGATAAATTAAATTAAGTAAATATTTGAGGGGGTTGGGCAAAAACAAGATAACCCTCATAGATTTAGATAGAAATTATCACTATTTAAACTTCTATGAAATCATTAAATCTAAATGTAAAAAATTAATATAATATTTGTCGATATTGGCTATCCTTGAGGTCCTCACTGAATATAAAAACAAATTTAAGTTCAAGAGGTAAGCTACCAGAAATTATTACTAATACTTTTTTTTTTCCATAAAATGAGTGTTGTCATGTTTTTTCCCTGAACCCCTAATTTGTTCCTATAAAATGTTAATCACTTTTTACACACAAAAAACTTGTAGATAGTAAAATTATTGACATATGCTTTATAAAGTAGAAAATGAGATAGGTTCAACTGTCATGTCTTGTATGACTCAGTTACACTCGACATCTCTGAAATAAAATTGTTAAAAAAAAGGTAAAATTTATTCTTGTACACACACAAAAACATCCAACAAGACCAATATGCAATCAATTTTTGTAAAAAAACAACAACAGTGGGATGCAAATTAAATTTAAAGACACAAAGATATGAGCTTAAATTATTCTAATCCGTAGCACAAAAATAAGACAATTTGGATGACAAACAAAACCACACATTTATTACCATCACCATCATGTTTATCAATTTCGTCTGTATGAGAAATGTCTTCTTTCTTAATATCATACTCAAGAAATGTTTTGGGATTGTCCATTTCAAAATCAAACATTTCTTCATTAATAACAGTCATTGTAAAACTGGATGAGTCTGTGGGGAAGAAAATTTGTTAAATAGATATAGTAGGAAGTAGGTACAAGGAAGGATTGAGATAAATAAATGAGAGAAATGCATTATCGCCATCACAATGAAAAAAAGAACACAGTTCACACTTTACATTGATGCTACTCAACCAAGATCATGGCTGCATCTCTAAAAAAACGGTTGCCATCCAATCACTCGACACCAAATTTGCTTCTATCAGAATTCCTTAGAATAAGATTATAACTCTTAAAGGGAAAAGTTTTCATTTTTAGAGATAATTTGTAATATATATATTTGGAAGGAAAAAACAAAATATATATTTTAGAATGAAAATAAGAACAAAGTTCACACTTTACAATGGTGCCATTGGACAAGAAGGTAATTGCTGCCTCTTAAAAGAATTGATCGTTACCACACAATCCTCCAACCTAGGTTGCTAGGTTGTAAAGGCCATGTTGTGTTTGTTCCTTTTTATATGTTTTCTATCAACCTTTCATGTAATGTCTTCCAAATATTTATATATATATATATTAGAATAGGCTTAGGAAATGAGCAACCAAATTTACTTAAATAGAAAACCACAGAGAAAAAAAAATGTCTAGTGACAGCAAATTTCAATGGAAAAAGATGAAACAGAACCAAAATATAAAATATGGTGAAAAAAGAGAAAAGACAATAGATATTTTTAAGGGAAAACTTCTTTAGTAATTTAAACAGACACATATTGATATTAATAACCTTATAACTTCATTAATGAAGTATTATCTCTTCGAGGAAAACCTATTTTCGCTTTTTGAGGTATTTTGTGTGTGTGTGTGTGTGTGTGTGTGTGTTTCTATAGGTGTGTAAGAGACCTGATGTGAAGAAGTTTAGTGCCCTTGAAGTGTAAGGAGGTGTTATACAGGGCATACTTTGTATCCACTGTCACACCAGCAGCAGAAACGTGGACAATGGATGTATTATCATTAATGTTATTATTAGCACCGCGTCTAACTACCCGTTCGGGTTGTACGCACTTACGCTAATGTGTAATGGTAGGGTGATTGTGAGATGAAATGGAGGACCTACAGTTTAACGTGGGATCCGAACCACGGTGGAGGCCTGGCATTCCTCACATTCACAAGTTGTGATTAATACACGTCTTGTCGGAGGTAAAGGAAGGGTTTGGTAATCAGATAAATCTGTGCCGGGATCAAGGATTGAACTCCGGACCTCTAGCACAGAAGTCTGACACCTGACCCCTAGACCGGCAGGTCACCACCAATGAATGTAAGAGAGACTAGGAAAGTGGAGGTCATGGGAATGAAGTTTGTGAGAAGCATGTTATCTGTCAAGAGGATCAAACAGGATTAGGAATGAAGTTATCCAGAAAGAGATGGTATGGGCATAGAATGAAGATGAGAAAAGAGAGGATGCCAAATAAAATGATGGAAATAAAGTATGTTGGAAAAATACCACAAAGGAGGTCAAGAAAGAGAGAGGAGAGGATAACAGAAAGTATGCAAGTCAGAGCAGAATGGAAGCTATTCAAGGAAGATGAAGGGTGGAAGGATAGAGGAAGATAGGGGAATTTTACTAAACTGACCTGGCCACAGGCTGGAGATGGGTGATGTTGATGATGATGATGATGATATGTATATATTTGCAAAGTATTCATTGAGATTTTGATTTTGTGACACCCTGGTGTTTACATCACCAGCCACCACTGCTTAAATGCCACTATTTCTATGCCACACGACATTTTCAGGAGGTACTAAACTCAGTTTACAAACAAAATAACTAGTTTACTACCTCCAGAGGAAGATTCCAGTGGCATTGAGATATTGAAGTGTTTGTAAATATTTTTTAATATTTTCTTACTTTTATTTGTGCTTTATTTTTAACAATTCTATCATATTTATTTTTTGATGGTCTTTTTTTATACCGATTTATTAAACATGTAAACACTTTTTTTGTTCAAGTTTAATCTCCTTACCAGAATTGGTCTTGATACTTCGACTATCTGCTTGGTCTTGTTGTTCATGAGAGTTTCCACTGTCGATAGAAGTTCGAGACACCACATCAGCACCCTCCGTGTAGGAGGAAAGTTCATCAGACACTCGCTTTCTAGAGGCAGCTTGCCGGAACAAAGCCACGCCCATAATGACATTTCTGTGAAAACAGGTAAGTATATTAGATTGATCAAAAATATAACGATCTGTTGTAATCATATAAGTGTTTCAACAAGGGCATTTTGTTGCTGACTATACCTAGCATTGAGGACAATCATTTAGTTTATATTGTAAACAATATTACAAATATGATTTACCATAAATCTACAAACATTAATTAATTAATGACCCACTTCAATGGCTGCACCTGCAGTATGTCATTTAAAAGCTATCACAGAGCTATTCAGAGGACTAAGATCCTCTTTAATAATTTTCACTTTTTAACTATCAATCAAATGTTAGTCGGAATGTGTGAATATTCAAAATTTCAAATAATTAATAACCGAATATTAGATTTGAATGTTTGAAGAGCCAGTATGAATAACAAGATCAAACAGTAGTGCTATAAACATCTTTAAATTCCACCAGAGCAGTAGGTTTTCAGGGAGGCAGTTTGAGCAAGACAACAGGTAGATAAATAATCTCAGTGACTCAAAAATACCCTTATCCCCTATATCCTTTGTACTATTGTACTATCTCTATTTCTTGTACAATAGTTGCTCTATACTGCTCAAACTAGTTTTAATTCAAACTCGACTCAAACTCAACCTGAAGGGAAAAATTAACTATATTAATACAATTTGGTCCTTTTTTGTGAATTTTGTTACTCTGCCAACTACACCAGTTTATAGAATTCCTTTTACCAATTGTTTAAAATTGATATTTTTTGTGTTTGAGATATTCTATTGAGATTTTAACAACTCTCGAATCTTTGAATAACATAGGATTTGAGGCAATCAAGTAATCAGGTATTCGAGTGTCCCATATATACCATATTTAATTAGATATTAAGTAGAATAAATATGATGCGCTTAGGTTAAATATTGAAAAAAATCTTTAATATTACATGATTTGAAGATGACTGAAATGAACATAAAACTATTTTCATGATCCTACACATAAATAGACTTGTAAACATATTTTAAAAATTGAAATTCTTCCCTTTCTGAAAATTTCAAAAATCCACTTATTTCGGTTGATCATCAAGACCTAAATGCCAGGAAAACGGAAGACAATTGATAAAGGAGCTAAGAATGGATCTATGTGTATTGAATGAAGTAATTTAAACGGGGGACACAACACAAATTGTTTTGTCATTTGTATTTACATCCTCTCCTGTTTGTTCTCCTAATACCTGACAGCTCCACCCATTAAGTTATAAACAACTTGATTTCTAGTGTTTTATGAATTTCTTCTCGACTATTCTAGAGTCTTAAGATACTAATACAGCCAGATGAATAAATAATGTGATATAAATCAAGAGACCATTGAAGCCCAAGTCATAATTACCTCAGTTTATTCCAAAGAAGCTGGCCCGAGTTGGTGCAGTCGAGGGCCATGTGGAGTCAAGCACAGCTCTGTTGTAGAAGCCGTAGGTGATGGCATTGGGTTGGATGCCACAGCGTTTCATATGGAACAAGTAACTTGACGGCCAAAACAGGCTGGCTGTATACCCCACATAACTGCATCATCACACGATAACATACCTGTTCCAAACAGAAATTTTCCAACATGAATTAGTTTTATGTTTATTAAGCAAAAAAGAAGTATCCTGTAAGAATTAACCAGTAGATAAATATTTATAAGAGCTATAGATAACTGATAACTCACTGAAAATTAACAGTAGGAGAGTGCGAAGTCAACCTTTTTTTAAACCAAAACGTACTAAATTCTAATATATGGGGTATTCTCTAAATTAAGGAGAAGTTGATTTTTTTGTTAATTTAATTTGTAATGAATTTAACTATTAGTGGCTATAAGTGAATATTAATGAGAATTGTCTCTTTTTTTTAAGTAGAAGATCATATATTTTAGAAGTCAAGTTGAAGTTTTCAAAGTGTTTCACACCCGTAATTTCCAGTAAAACAAAATATTGACCAACCACATACATGTCAAGACCGGATGATTTCAACGTCAAGCAATAAATAAAATGTGTATTTAATTGAAAACATTTTTTATATGAGTCAATGAAGAAATGAGCTTAGCCTACCAAAATTTCAGATAAATTAACTTTTCACTCAGGGTGAAGCTTTGAAAAAGATTTTGACTTTGACCATTATGAAATTTTTCCATAAAAATACCGACAGATAAAATACTCAATTTATGACCAATTATCACTATTCTAAGCTGTTATATATATAGTACATTACCATTCCATAATCAATGGAAAAAATCTTAGTTAAATTAATTGTAGGTTGTGATAATCCTTGATTGATCACAATAAAACAAAATATTACTAACAATAAGTGTAATAAAACATTTTCCAAGTTATATAGATAACCAAAATAAAATAGTTTTGAGCACAAAAAAATATTCAAACTTTAATTTGGCTTCAGGAATATTTCATTTATTTGATTCAAGTCCACTTGGAATTGAAAAAGTGGACTTTGCATACCCATACTTTTCAATATAAAATATTATCCATTATATAAGTATAGTAATGACATTCAATATATTAAAGATGTAGAAAAAATAGTTAGTGAATGGATGTTTAGATGTGAAGTGACACATTATTCTTAAAATATTACTCATGATTTCATACTTTCTATACAAGAAAAATGTTAGAAATGAAGAAGGTAGGAAAAAGACCACAAGGGAGGTCAAGAAAAAGACAAGAAGAGCAGATAACGAAAGTTTTCAAGTGGGAGGAGAAAAATGGAAGAAATTAAAGGAGTAATAATGGTGGAAGAATAGAGGAAGATGGAAGCATTTTGCTAAACTGAACCGGCCACAGGCTGGAAAAAGTGGTTGATGATGATGATTTACATAGAAACTGTAGGGCTGATGAAATGAAAATACTCACCTCGTCCGTGGTTTGTAATTTCATCTTGTGTATTTTAACCAATATATCGTATGCAGTACGCAGACAAGTGGGAGCCTTTGACTGAGACATGATGGCATAGCTTGGCAGGTGGATGAACCATAAACTATAGTCAACCAAACAATAATAAGGATATTAACAAAGAATGATAACTCAAGAAATACATATTCTTTGTTTAATAAAATGATAGAATATTAGGAAAATGGTAGAGCACAAATAAAAGTGAAAACACTAACATATTTACAAACACATCAATATTTCGATGCTATTAAAACATCTTCCTCAGGAAGTAGTAGTAGGCTACTAATAGTAATACTAATAGTAGTCTTAACTCTTAAGAAAGAATATTTTTAGTTATAAAATAAATTTGTTTTAAGTAAAGCCACCCCCTCCCAACGCCTAGCTATTTATTTTAATTTTAGCCACCCTAACAAACTATCTTTACTGATCATTATAGTTAAATGTATTAATTTATTATAGGTATTTAATGTGCACTTTCTAAACATACTAATTATATCAGCACACAAGAATTTCTTTGAGTGAGAGCAAAAGGATCTACCAATTTTTCCAGTAAAGATATTTTCATGCACCTTTCATGATTTTTTAAATGCCTCAATTGACATGATACCAATCGATGGCTTTACTTTCCATTTGAGGGAAGTTGTGTTACAGATTTTTTACCCCACAAGATGTCGACCCTGGCTGGGTTTGAGCACAAAAACATCGGGTCCTGAGACAAGTGCTTTACCCCGAAACCATCAAGGTCAGCTATAGTTTAATAGTATTGTAAAACTAAATCTATTTAAAAAAAACCAACATAAATATGAAAAACGGCACCTGTAACAAGTTCCCAACAAGCATTTGGCCCACAGGTCGGGTAAGGCAGCATACTTCCTGGCAAGCTTCTGAGCCGACTTGATCTCGTGTTTGGTCCTCCGAGCCAGAGGACTTCCTTGTAGAACTCCGCTGAGCCGAGCACTGTCTGCCCTGAGGAAGTTCTTCAACTCCTTACGACTGAACAGCAGCGGATTCATTGTGAAATGCTAAGCAGATCAAGAACAGATTGGATCAAGGTTGCATTATTCTCTTGTTTTATCCAGTAGTTTTTATTTTTGTTGATCGAGTTTGTTGAGCGAGTTGAAGGTGTTGGGTGTGTGTTTGAAACCTAAGCATTTCCATTATAACTTATATTTAGGATTCTTATTTTGATGTTATTTCAAGCATAAAACACTGTCTTATCAAAAGATATTCAAACTTTGATTTGGCTTTGAGAATATTTGAATATATTTTATTCAAACTATTCAAATTAGTTTTGAATTAACAAGTGCAGTTTTCACTTCCCTAATTATTATTATTATTATATTTCAATGATAGACAGTTTTACCCCACCATCTGAGGGAGTCATTTGTGAGTGGCAAATGTTATTGTTTAGAATATGTTTTTGTGTGTGCTTTATCTCAATAATTTCGAAACCAGCATCACCAAGGTATGTGTGATGTTTATCCCAACTAAGTTGACCACCAATACCTAATACGATTACATTAAAAGTTGACTCTACTGCCAGGACTATTGGAGAAGTTACTCTCTGACTAACTTACGATACCAAGAGTTCAACTCTGGGTGAGTGGAGTGCAAATGTCGAAAGGTTTTTACAGATTGTAATTTCACATCCTTTCTTTGTGCAAATAAAGATATAAATATTTCAAATTCAACCTCGTTATAGAATTTCCTAACAACAGTTTTATGTTGCTGATAGCCCCCAAACAAGAAAGAAGTAAAGTGCACTAAAAAGCAACTGTAGCAGATCACTAAGAGCCAACAAATTTACTGGAAGATGTATTCAATCTTTATCAAACATTTTCATGGTTTTTATTAAGACACTGGACTTTACTACCTAGCTATTCACATTTGACTACTGTATGGGTATGGAAAGAAGAGGAAGGTAGAATTTAAAGTAAATGTCACCACATTGTGTGGAAGGTGACTAGGAATGTATCTAACAAAAAGTACTCTCCTTACAAATGACCAGTATTCAAAAATCGGCCTTGTCCTCAGCACTGACAGCTTTTGACTGTGTGCTCAATGGTGTGATTATTTAGATTTACCCTTACTAGCGATAACTTCCATGATCCCATTTGTAAGGGTGTTCTCTCTAGATTTGACACCCCTTATACTCTACTCCCTGTCTGGCTCATCAACAAGAGACACGCTGAACCCTCATAAATGGGACCAACGGGAATAGATGAATTCCCAACATTTTTCCAAGGGTTCGGGATCCCGGTCACCCCTAATATTTTGTTGTTGGTGGTTTTATACATGAAAAAAGTAATATCTGCCCTGCAATTGGGCGCCAATTATAGTGATACCAGATTTTAGACTGATGATATGAATGTGTGTTGCCTTATGGTGAGCAGTAAGTATAACACTACCGGGCTTTATGATGATGACCATGCGTGCATGCCCTAATACGCACTTATCACACGGCTATGACGATCTAAGCTTATGTGTTTCTCACTGTAGGATTACTGATTGGTTAATTATTTAAATTAGTAGAGATTTAATATTGTACATGATTTACTTTGTTTATTTCACATTCATGATTATAAAATTAACATTAAAATGATACAGTTTTTGTTCATTTACGGACTGACTCGGAGAGCCAGATAAATGCAGTTCAAAATTATGTTTTTCTGTGTGATAATACAGAGTTTGTGTGTCAAGATAACTATTTTTCTGTGTGGATTCATCCGCAAAAGCTGCTTATATGACCTACCCCTTGCTTCTTGGACCCCTTGTCCCATTGTTAAAACTAATTAATAGGATAATTCCTGGCAACCTAATGTTGCGAAGCCTACCTTCCAATTGGGTAAAAGAAGCCAACTCATCCCTCACCTGATTTTCAAATATAACGGAGGTCTTTTTTAAACAGAGAAAGTTTTAAAATGTATTGTGTTGAAATTAATTCTGAAAGCGCGTGATTCTCCATGAATGGAGTATTAAACGGAAACTTAACATACAATTCTTTGGACATATGAGAGGGGTCCAAAACAGTATAATTAATTAAACACTCACTTTATAAGCATATGTAACCCCTGCAGGAAGTCCAATGGGTTCTGGAGGAGGTATGAACACAGTTCGCTCACTCTTGTGAGACTCGTCAAGCTCAATCAATCGACAGTCCAGTTCATCACTATCCACCTAGAAAAAAAAACAGCAGTTGAAATTGTTCAACAGGAGGAAGGAAAGAGAAAAAGTCATTTTGATGGGTTTTTTAATTCAAAAGATGAAGCTTTTGTAATTAATGTGTTAAAACCCCAGAAACTTGATTCAATGACTTGAATTTTTTTAAACTTTTCCCTGACAAAGCTAATTCCATTAAATTTCCTGGTTTTCTATTCAGTGACACCCATTTTAGAAAGTTCCCAAACATTAAGTTGAGTTTGATTTTAATAAATAAATACTTATAAAACATTAACTATATAGTTAAAAATAAAATTACTATTCATAATAAAATAAATTTTATCTTAAAATTACAATGGAATTCATATTTTACAATGAAAGGCACAAGAACCAACTGCACATTTAACAAACAACAACCAATAAAATTTGGTTATATTCATAATAATTGTAGTAAGGAGTAAATATAAATCGAGGTTAAGAAAGATTTGAATTAGACTAAAATAGTTTCAACTTGTTTTGCAAATATGTGCCACAACAAGTAGTTAAATACATTAAATTAATAAACACATTTTATGTAAAATAATAATGTGAGAGTAAAAATTGTTTAGTAGACAAAAGGTTGAGTATAATTAAATGAGATAAAATACAGTGAGATGTTAAAATGTAAAATTAACTGATATGTTGAGGTATTAGTAGTGGGAATATAATTAAGTTGTAAAAATATAAGATCATGACATAAATTATAAATAATAGCGTTGGCTATTTGATACATAAATTATAAAGTTAAAATCATATAAACAAATTGTTGTGTTAAATCGTTTTTACATTAATAATAAATTACAAGCAATAACTAAACGGGAAGATGAAAAATAGATTTAAAATTTACAGAATGTACAAAGTTAAGTAATATTACAAAATGATGAATAAATAAATGTTTCAGCCTAAAATAAATCTCTTTTATCTGTTGATTATGCCTGTCTCCTTAATTTTATAGGTTGACTACAGTAATCTAAGTAAGTAGATGACTATTTTTGATGTGCAAACATCATATTCAGTTCTAGTAAAATGGATGAGTTGTTAATAAATCACTAAATAATGTTATATCAATGTAAAAAAATAATGTAACATTATATAGTGATGGATTAACTTTGACTTATAAAACAAGTTCAAAGATCTAATGGTCCCAGGTTTGATTCTTAACATGGCCAAAAAATTTACCATTGGTGAAATGTGGCTTTCCTTTCACAGTAATGAATTAACAGCCGGCGGGCTAGATATATTGTTTGTTTTAAATTTAGGTTAATTTATAAGTTGTTTGCAGATATAATAAATAGGTTCAGAAAGTGTATATTAGATAACTCAAATAAATGAAAATAAATAAATATTAACAGGTTTGAATTTGTCGAGCCTATAAGGCTATCGACTGAACCCACGCTTCTAATGAATACTTGGGCTTGACCTTGAAATTTGAGTACTCGTAGACCCCTAATTTAAACTTTTAAACCTGTAACATAAAGTTATCCCAACAGAACTAGAAAAACTTATGCAATGAAATGCGATTACAGGAAACCAAAGTTTACAAATGAAATTGTTCACATGAAACATTTCACTAAAAAAAAATAACATATAAAAAATATGTATTTGTACCTTTACCAAAACAAATGCTAGCTTGGTTAAAATCGGTGACTTACCTTCTCTGTGCATTCATCAAAGAAAGCCAAGCCAGCATCCATGTCTGATACAAAAGATCTTTCCTCGATGAAACGAATAAACATCTGTGTCTTCATGACTAGTGCGAATAGTTTATGGTGAGCCTTGTCTCGTGATCGCTGAAAACCTAATTATAAATTATCTAATTAAAATCATTATAGAATTTTAATAGTTATCCAAGTTTACCAGCAAACAATTAAACAGTATAAATCTCTGTAATAAAAACATATTTATTTAGGTAGGTGAGGATGAGTACATGGTGGGGAAAGCAGGGAAGTTTTGAGGGAGAGTTAATGGGCAAAGGGAATTCTTTAAAAAGTCAAATTTATCAAAATCATATGATATGTCGCCATCTTGTGTTTAAAAAGTAGGCAAAAAAAAATCTGGTTCGGAATTAATAGTGACACCGAAATACCGCAAGGTGTGTTTGGAATGAACTTTTATTTAGAATGTTAAAAATAATATCAAAATATTTTTAAAGTTCATTATTGCATTTTTGAATAATGCACAAAATAAAACGGAATTGAATCTTTTCGCAAAATTGATGACTAGGCTTTTCATGTGTGAATAAAGGTCAATTAAGTCGATTTTAATGAGAATTAACACTATCCCAGCTAAATACATTTTTAATTAGTAGTCATTGTGTTTGTTCCTTTGTTTGTTTCTATCCACCTTTCCTGTAACAGTTTCAATTAGGTGAGTGTGCTGGTTATACCTCTAATGTAAAACATGATTAGTTTATTAAAAACCTGCTTCAGTGGCCAAATTGTCTATGGCGTCACTCCCACATGAGACTGAACTGCTGATGACAGGGATATCGAGGTTAGACACCCAGTCGGATCTTCTGAAGATTTTTTTTTTCCTAAATGGTTTCCCACTTTCCCTTCACACAAATGTAGGTACACTTCTTCTAAATCTAACCTTCCTCATACCTAATTCACGTGCATAATTAGTACATATGTGTATACCTGAACAGATAGTATGATGCAGTGCTAAAAAAGAGTTAAGTTTCTATTTACCTTGCAAATCAAACAGTGAGTTTGGATCTGTAGTACCGATGGTTGGAGCTTTAGTGATAGGTAGCAAGTAAACTCTGTAGCCCTTTAAGATGGTAGCCATGAATCTCAAGAAGGCCTCCTGAATTTCCAGCTCCAACGCTTGCTGTGAGAAATAACATTTTTGAAATACATAGAGGCAAACTATTTACAGCAAATTTTATAATGTTTAACCTCAACCCCAGATGACTTCCATAATTCTTCCTTAAACCCATAATACTTACAATATAATTAAATGAATAGATATAGATTTTTCTTGTTATCACTTTTAGGGGGGGTGTGGAGTACATTTTTTACAGTTCAAAGTGAACTCGAATCAAATATAAGAAGTATTAGAGCTCTATAATAAATTCCATTTAAAGATTTCAAAAATTATATATGATTTTTAATCATAAATTCTATATTTTCTCAAATATCCTTAAGGATTTAAGGGTCCCATCCCTAGTTACTGAGGTGTACTAACTACCCCACTTCTTAACAAGGCATTTTGAGTCCTACCTCTTTCCTCTTGAGTTGGAAGTCTCTGTCGATGCTGCCATCTTTCCCTCCAGGATCCTGAGACAAACTCTGGACAAACAACCGCAGCTTCTGAGACAAAACATCTAGGGTGTTCTTTAGAGCCCTAGCAGGCTTTTTCGGCAGGAGCTTGGTGTTCAGGTTGCGCTTCTCCTCACAGCTGCCAAATTATGAGAATGCATTAGCTCAATACACAAAACTGAATATTGATCACATAAATGGCAACGAATTAACTAGGGTCATTTTGAATTTAAAATTATTAACAAAATAATATGATTGGCTGAGAAGAGCAGTAAACTGGATCATAGGTTTTTTAATTACTTTTTATTAAAGGTATTTCACTATTTTGAAAATTTAACCAGAACACACACTAGAGTCACATATCTAATTTTAACTTACACAGTTATGTTATTAGTGTCGAGATCAACACAGTTGACATCTGTTGGTGGGTCGTAGAGATCAAAGAATCTCGAGTCTACACCAATAAGGAAAGGCAAGGGTGCATGAAGCACCTCTGCCAACCCCAAAGGGCATAATGGGATGTAGGGACACTGCCACTTGAACGGGAAGATTATCTACAAGAACAGTTCAACATTATTGTCAATAGGCACAAATTGATTAAGGCATGTGATATACAATAAAATTTAACAAAAAGAGTCAACTATAACAAAGAATACATTAAAATAATATATATATACACACACACACACTTAAAAATATATAAATATACAAACAAGTATTCGTAAAATATTTTTTAAACTATTTTAATCAGAAATATAAAAACAAAAAAGATTATAAATCCAGTCAGGGTGTACAAAGTCTTCTTTTTCAATTCAAGATAACTCGAATCAAATTAATAAAATATCCTTGAAGCCGAATCATAGTTGGAATATTTTTTGTTAATTGTATTATGTTAAAATATATATATTGTGTTTAATTATACAGATTTATGAACTAGGATTATTTATAAAATATTTTATTTTACAATTGTTTGTAATATTTATATCAATCTAATCAAATTCAATAATTCAGGAGATTATCAAAGTGTACAATTCAATTACTTAAGCTTTTTTCATGGGAATAATAATTTGTTATGTACATAAAAAATATAATGGCAATAATTAAACTTAAATTAATAAAATGAAATAGTGCCTAATGATTCGGAAATGTTTATGTACCAGTAACCCCTGCGAAACTTTCGCACATTTAACACCCACACCCCCAACAATAAAAATTAGTTTTTTATCGGGTTGCTAAATTAAATACTCAGCGAAGTGTATACACAAAAGAGCAAAGAGAGTTTATTAAGGTTAATGTATTTACAATTTACAATACCTCTTTGTATACAATATTTGATATCAGAATGCAATTATCTTGAGTTTAGGTTTTCCTTTTAACTTAAATTTAAAACAAACCATGTGTTTTAATGTAAACTGAGTATTTTGTGCATTTTTGCAACCAACCCTTATGTTGCCACCAAACAATGACTGTATGTTTTTTTACATGGTAGAATAATCTAAGGTGTCACTCTAGCAATATACTGGACTGCAGGGATTTTGAGTTTTGAATCCTTGTTGGGTAAGCCATGGGCGGTATTTCCTAAATGGTTGTTCACGTTTACTCCACATAACTGTAGGTACAGTTCCTCTAAATTCAACCTTCCTCTTCCCTATTTTCTTAGCACCACGTCTTACTACCTGCTTGGGTTGTACGCTCGCATCCTAATTCATTAGCATAATCAGTAAATATGCGTACAGCCCTAACAGCTAGTAAGACACAAAGCTAATATAAAATGCTTTTTTATTTATTAGCAAACACTTTTACAAATTTCACTGCAAATTTTCAAATTAAGAAATTGTTATCAAAGAGTATATAATCAGGAGGCTTGGATAAGGAGGACTTTCTTGACTCCTGCTGAAAATA
This sequence comes from Timema cristinae, assembly GCA_039000515.1. Taxonomy (NCBI): domain Eukaryota; kingdom Metazoa; phylum Arthropoda; class Insecta; order Phasmatodea; family Timematidae; genus Timema; species Timema cristinae. Next base: position 21,936,694 of record JBCFYV010011172.1, read on the forward strand.
TATTGAAGTATTACATGTTTTGAATAAACCATGAAAAGTAGCCCCAAGAGCAAACTTACCATAGAAATAGCCTCGGCAACTGCAGTCAACACGTCAGGGCGGAGAGAATGAACCAGAAGTTTCTGTTCTGTCAGTGCTAGCAAGAGCACCATAAGACAATTATCAGGTCCTAGGTTCATCAGGAGTTCTCGAAAACTAGCGCCACTGTCCAAGGAGAAAGAAATAATCGAACATGCAAACCAATAATTTAAATTTCATGACAATATAATGTTATATGATTGATTTTAAACTCAATTTTAATAACAGAAAAACATCTGTTTAAGATTTAAAAAAAATTAGTTTCAATACCACATCAAGTTTTAAGTAATATTCCTAAAATAAATTATAATAGTGTTCTTTTCTTTCAAAATATGTTAATACATGCTTGTCTAAATGATTAAATTTATCAGAAATAAATATGGGTAATGATCAAGGTAAAACCAAAATTGTTAACAAATGTAAAATAGCACTTGCCACATAACTGACATTTATTTAAAAATATAGCTACACCACTTTTTACATAATAGCTTATAAATATTTTGTATAATATGATTTTAAAAGACATGAAACAGCTGTCATGACTGCCTATTAGCACTCAAATTGAAGTGCTTTATTGAAATCTAAAAAGCTAATATATCTTGAAGGATTTCAAACATGGCGACCAAACAAGTGAGACAACCGAGTGCTCGAACTCATGACAGGGTCATGTGAGAATTATGGTAATTGGTAATTAGCAGAGCTGGATTTTGATTACATGTTTTATTTTTGTAAATCATAGATCATGATTCCCTTGCTATAGAGCTTCATGAATGTGGGTAATGCCAGGCCTCCACCGTGGTTCGGATTCCCGTTAAACTGTAGGTCCTTCATTTCAACTCACAATCACCCTACCATTACACATTAGCGTAAGTGCGTACAACCCGAACGGGTAGTAAGACGCGGTGCTAATAATAATAAATAGAGATTCATATGCTTTAGGTAATTTTTTCATTAGTTTTTCTCACTTTGGAGTCTTTCTTGCCTTACATAATTTTTAGTCATTATTAGGCTATTCTTATTTTGGTTTAAATTGGGAAGGATAGCCCACACACTTACCTTGGTGATATTGGAGTAAAATTGTTTAGATAGATATTAAAAAAACACACAAGACTCGAAGATTCAAGAAAATTTCTGATTCTAGCACCAAATCTTTAAAAAAAATAGCTTTTTTTCAAGTGAAATCTGTTTTAGAGGTCTAATACTGCTTTTTGGTGGTTCAGAACAAAATATATACCATAGGTTGACCATAACAAGCATGCCCCAGACCAGTAATTTAACACTTAACCGAATGTATAAATGTTACAATGCAAGGATTAAAAGAATGTTAACATTTAGCTATTATTATTATTTTCTATTATTCTATTTATATTTCCTCTGATGTTCATAATTTTTTCAAATTTCAAATTTGGATGCAAGATTCGAAAGTAAAGTGGAGATTCGGATTCGTAAAATGGTCGTTTCTACACAACTCTAAATATTATCAATGTAGGTATTGAAATCGATGGATCATTTTCACTATGGAGTTATCAAAATTGAAAAAAATAATGTAGGCTTCAAATGAACTTTGTAAATAATTTACTTTCATGACAGTTACTACAGTTAAACTGCAAAGTTTGAGATCAAAGTGTTAAGATAGGAGAGGGTAGCTATTACTTATGAAGTAGGTACATCTGTAAACCAATGTTGGTGTTAAGAGTTTAGTTACTAAAGTTTTTACCGTGTCCATTAGAACCCCGTTCTACCGCGCTTCGCTAACATGGCGGTTTTCAATTAAATACATGTTCACAAGGTTTGGCACTTGTTTTGCTCTTCCGGTGTTTTTCAGCATGACGTGTGCAGTGAATTGCTTTGGCAGTCATTTTATGTTGGGATAATTCAGTTTATTTACAATAGTGATGGGCCCCATCTAATAATTTTAGTATCGATTATCGAATGATGGGACTTATCCAATAATCATTTGATTGTTTTCAATTATTTCTTAGGTCTAACTCTATTGTCCACTTTATATAAGATAGTGTAGACATGTTATTAGGATTGTATATGCATTTCAAAGTGAAAGAGAGGGCTATAACCCGCTTTACAGCAGGGCTTTAGGACATAGTCAACCTTTTGAGCTGGGGTCTACTGTATACAGATATATTTTAATTCATATATGTTGAGAGCTCGTGTTGGTCTGCTCTTGTGCATTCTTACCAAGTTTTAGTTTGCATTCTAGGTTTTTTAATAAGCTTGAAGTCATTCTTTTTTTAACCTTTCTAGTGTAATTTTATCAGTCAGCAAAAGCTGGGCCATGTTAATACGTTAATATCTCCAACACATCGGTTCAGTCGATAGTGTGCCTGTCTACTGAGCTCAGGGTTCCAAGTTTGATTCCCCATGTGACTATAAAGTGTATCATTGATGAAATGTGGATTTCTCTTTTCACAACGATAATTTGATGACCGGGGACAGGGTGTTTGTGTTGTTCTATATTTAGTATAGTTTATAAGCTCTGTGCTGATATAATCAGACAGTTCAAAAAATGCATGTTTAATACTGTGAAAAAAAAACGTAAATGCATCGAGAATGTTTGTCTCACAGCCTTAAAATCCTCTTCTCCCGAATGCAAACATATTGAAAGTAATAATGACCATACTCACCAATAAAATAAAGTGCTAACTAACCTTCTGGGCAAGGGCAGATCCTCCGGCTGTGTCAGTACGACACGATCCGAGGCTGAAAGTTGAACCAGGATTTGTGGCCTCTGAGGCGACGGGAACGGAACATTTTCCAAGAAGTGAGATATGTGTCTAAAATAAAAGTTCATCATTCTCAAACTTGTACACTTCAAACATACAAAGAATTAACATTTTATTTTCTATATTTAAATATTATTTTAGTGACATTTCAACTAAATATTGTATTTGTATCCTTTAGTACTAATATGCTGACATTTTGCAACTTGAAGACTATACAAAGAGAACTGTATTAACGAGGTGACTTTTTGAAAATACATTAATTTTGAGAAAAGATGAGAGTCCAACAAATGAAAGAAAAGAAATCTCATGGAACTGTCTGAGATTGAATTTTAGCCTTTCAAGTCAAAACCAAGCACGTCTGTGGACATCTGGCTCTATCCGTAATGGAATAAATTGTTCATACAAAGTATCAAAAGATTTAAACTACTTCCTAATATAATTTAAATAAATATGATAGAATTGTATAAAAATGAAGCCCAAATAAAAGTAAAGTCACTCACACATAAGCATAGTTACAAGTATCTAAATATTTAGATGCTTTCATGACATGCAAGCCTTATATATTGAAGTGTTAGTTAATAGTGTGTTTTTTATTTTTATTTGTATTTAAATTTTATTTTATTCTATCCTTTTATTTAATTACATGTTCTATTTTGCTTAACGCACTTAAGTTCATACACATAAACTACTTCCTAAGTAAGTGATGAAGCAATCTCTAAGCTAGTCAGCAGTTCAAGTATTTAAAAATATATGTTAGCTTCTTGATAACAAGCTAACTGGCTCTGTGGTGTAGTGGTCAGTGCACTTTGCTATGAGCCTTGGGGTCCCAGGCTCGATTCCCGGCTTGTATCGCGGGTATTTAAATTAAGTTAAGATTCACACCGGCTCCACAACTTCATAATTATAATCACATCATCTCATCACAGGTAGCACATGTAGATAACCTCCTATGGTGTAGCTTGGGCAACGTTTTGTGCTAAAAGAGCAGCTAATTGTCTACACATATGGTGACCAAATCTGTAAGTCATTTCCCAACCAATCATTAGTGCCATACAATGGGGAGAAAAAAAAGTGCTAAAGGTGGGTTGGCTGAGTGGATTAATGTCCCAAGTGACTGACCAGGGTTCAACCTCAACTGGCTTCAATTAAGGTGTTGTGTTCAATTTTGTTTTAATTCTTTTTACATGTTAAGGTTATACAAATATGTACTAATTACACTAGTGTATTAAAGACAGAAAGATTGAATTCAAAGGATGTGAACCCCGATCTTCCAACCATTGGCAGTCTAGTGCTAGTGCTAGTGCTAGTCTATTGTGAGAGTGACCATGCGGCTAGTAAAACAGATCTCACTTTAGTGATTCGTCAAAACGAATGCTGGTACATTCATCACCATCCTGTTGCCTTGGACTACCACTAGACCTAGAGCATAATATACATTACCTCTCAATAGGCACGGTGTGTGGACCAGTACAGGACATATTATACAGGAACAGGAGGAACTTTTCAAAGGTGTCAAAAAATGGCCAGTGAGACAGCAGACAGATGCATTTGTTGACATTGACAGTATTGTCATCATCGTTGGGTGAGAGTTCCAACTGTTTGCACTGCTCGGTTGTCAGATTATCTGTCGACATTCGCTCATAGAATGTCACCGCTGAGCCGTACAACTACATAATGAGCAAAAAAAATGTTTGTTTGAAAAGTAGATAGAAAATGTATACAGCTCAACTTTAATCCAAAGAATTCGCAAAGTTGTGATAGTTAATTTTATTTGTAAATATGTGTTGCATGTTTTAAATTATATTATGAAGATAATTTATTTGAGTTCCACATATATTTGTAAATTAAAAAACAACAACTGAAAACAGGAGTCACATCCGAGACTAGGGTTCGAAAATTCGAGTTCGAGTCAAGTTTTAATGGTGGTTTCCACATGACAATTTTCACAAAACTCGAATAGTATCAATACTTGGAATTCTCGATTTTATTGTGAGAATTCAAATTTTAATCATTTGGTTTAACTCTAAGATGACTTCATAGCAAATAGAGTCCTTCAATATTTTCTTTTGCGCGATTTAAAAAATATTATATTTTGTATAACTCTATCTCCCAGTACTCACAGTCTGCTTGTATAATTAAATGTACAAAAGTAGCAAAGATTACAAGATAAAGTTATCTTTAGGTTACGGATATAGCCATATCACATATATGTAGAGTTTTGAAACTTCCCATCATGGTTTTATTACCATTGTATTAGACTGGAGACCAATTCAATATTTACCTTTTCCGATGCATCCGATACAGTAAGCACAAAGGTCGAAAAGACTGGCCTTGGTTGGGTGGCTCTTGAGGGCCAACACTCGACGGTAGCGCCCATGGGGAGACAGAACAATGGCAAAGAGGCAGGAAACGCAAAGTTAGCATGGTCGTAGTGTGGGTAACGCATCAAAATACCTTAAAACAAATAAATATATCAGATTTAGTTTCTCAAATCTTTTAAAGCAGATATATATTTAATAAGGTAAAATAAAATATGTGAGACAACATTCAAACAAAAATTTATTTAAGGAAAACCCTTTGTGATATAATTAGAGATTGGACATTCAAATCCCTCAAACCTGATGGTATTTGAAAGATTTGTAAAGAATGGGCCCTCGAATCATTTAAATCCATATGGATACTCGAGACCACAGGAAACAAGAAAATGTTGGATTTGATAGGTATATCCTTAAAAATATATATATTCAATTATTCAAGTGAAATTTGTTTTAGAGCTCTAATACTGCTTATTGGTAGGACGTGTGAGACTCGAAATTCAAGAAAAAAATAATCTCAATCTTGTCTCGAAGTTAAAAATGAATCTTGAAAAGTCAAGAAATAAAGAAACACAGCAAATAATGACCCTAAGAAATTAAAAAACCAAACTGGGAATATAATATTTCCAATAATACCGTAATAGCCAAAAATAGGTCGCATTCAACCCCCAAAATCAGCCTTAATTAAGAAATGTTTGTTATAATATGTTTTCATATCAACTTTGACAATATAAGCTGTTACACTACACAATTAAGTGATAAATGGTGTTCAGTGTAACTTCCTATCACTATTTTATTAATTGTATTTAAAAAGTGTATGAATTATATCTCAAGTGTTTGAATACACTATATATAAGACAATCAATCTAAAGCAAGCGCCAGCTCAGAGGTCAAAAAGGAACTCAATAAACTAAATGTTTACTTTAATAAACATAATTTTTTTTTACTTTCAAAGTACGTTTTCTCGTCTAGTGTCTCGATACTTTTTTATATTCTCGTCTCGAATTGAAAAAATTGTTCTCGCACATCCCTACTTATTGGTGGTTAAGAACTGATTATAGAATTAACTTAACAACCAGGCCCCAGAACAGTAATTTAACACTTAGCTTAATGTATGAATGTTATAATGCATGAATTAAAAGAAAATAATGTTAACATTTAGTTACTATTTGTATGTTCTACTATTCTAGTGCATAGATATGTTCTCTTATGTTTCATTTTTTCAAAGAGTTGGATTCGAATGTAAATTGGAGATTCAGAAAAATAATGGATCTGTCCCAACTCTTGTGAACATCTAAAAAAAGTATCTTGAATATAATTATGAAGACCTCGATTTTATTTAACAATTTTAACCATTTGGTAAAAGAAATTATAGATTTGTCTAGTTGGGGAGTAACAAATTCTCAAAAAAGACAAAAATTGTATTAATATATGAAATTTAATAAAATAAAGTGTCCTCTTTGTTGTTTATGACATAATAGAAGTAGTACCAACCAATAAAATACTTTTTTTAAATTCAATTTTTAAAATTTTCACCTTAACTTAATTTGGTTTTTATATTATATATTATTATTATAGCACCGCGTCTTACTACCCGTTCGGGTTATACGCACTTACGCTAATGTGTAATGGTAGGGTGATTGCGAGATGAAATGAAGGACCTACAGTTTAACGTGGAATTCGAACCACGGTGGAGGCCTGGCATTCCCCACATTCACAAGATAACTTGTCAGAGGTGAAGGAAGGGTTTGGTAATCAGATAAATTTGTGCCGGGACCAAGGATTGAACCCCGGCTGCCAGCACAGAAGTCTGACACCTTACCCCTAGACTACCAGGTCACCGATTTATTCTATAATTTATTAAATAAAATATAATTACTCAAACGTGAAAAAATACAGTAGTTAACACTATTATACATCTATCAATAATTTGGAAACATAACCAAAAGATATTATTTTGAGTTTGGTTGTTTTTGTTTGGTAGCCTAGAGAAAAAAGATACTGTAAACTTTAAAAGCCCAGAACTTGAATATGACTCATGTAATGTAATACCAGAGTAAAATTAGACAGTCTTATTTTTCCTTCGTATATATACCTGGTTTGTAAGGTATCAAATTTGCTCGATTCATCGACTTCTTGTAACAGAGGAACACATCTGAGCCCACCTGAAATATATAAAATAATAGACATATTTCTTAGCATGTTTTTCATAATGCTATTGATTATTCAAGCCTTAATTCAGTCATATCAATGGCAACCAGTCATCTGGTGAGAATGCAAGTAATAGTTTCCCCCTCCCCCTCTTTCTCACTGTATCTTTTGCTCTCCCTTCCTCTTTCCATGCAAATGCAGGTACCCTTCCTTTAAATACAACCTACCTCATCCCTAAACCATCAGCGTAATTTAGTATATGTGTGTATAAGCTGAACAGCTAGTAAGACACAGCGCTAAAAAAATGCGAGACTTCATTTCTTTTAAACCTTTTCAAATATGAAGCTGCAAAAAAAAATTTAATATTATGAAATTGGAGTAGTTATAAGAAAAGAAAATAATGTTGAAAGTGTGTAGAGTATGAAGAAATAAGTTTGTTTCTTTCAAGGGCTTACCTAACTATCCTTTAACTCTAACATTTACATTATTGTAGTGTTGCCACACTGTTTTCATAAATTTCTAAGTCATTAGGCAGCTATTCATTTGATATATTTACATAACTATATATGTATTCCAAATACCATATTAAACTAAAAGTAGGTTTCATAATAACTTTTGCCGAGTGTACTTACCATGCCTTTATTAAGGTTCTTGTTTATCATGCAGAAGGCATGCGGAGCTGTTTCTCCCTTGTTTGCGAGAATTACACAGATATCTGTAACCACCAATTCGTTGCAAGGCATGCTGAGACTCGCACGACGATATGTCACAAAAATCTTGGCGGTCGAGTTGTTGACGTTGGCTACTCGACCCCCTGGCGTCGTCATAACCACTTCAGAATCTGACATGATGCGTTCCTTCCCTTCATACATGATGCTATATGAACATAAAAATTATTAGCAACAACTAGAGGTGTGCCCAGTTTCAAAAGTTTTACTTGGATTAAAAAAAATTGTTTTAACATTAACAAAGCTTTTGTAATTATGATGATGATGATGATGATGATGATGATGAATGATGATGATGATGATGTATGAATGATGATGAAGATGAAAAACCAATGAAAAATAGTTACTTCTAAATTTCTCAAATTATGTTCAATAAGTGTAATAAAATATTATCAAAACTATTTTAGTTCATAAAGTTATATAAACGAGCACAATTGTTATTTTTTAAGCATAAAACCCTTAAAAAGATATTCAAACTTTTATTCGGCTTCAAGAATATTTATTTGGATTCACTTTGAATCGAAAAAGTGGACTTCGCACACCTCTATCAACAATATTTCACTATTGTCAAAATCACTGAGCAATGTTTGAATGTTTGTTTTGCTATACATAACTCGAGTGGACGCAAGTGCTAAAAAGTTCTGGCTCATCGTATATAACGTAATGAACTAGAAAGGATGAAAGCGAATGCTGACCATTCATACAATATTTTAACTAGTTGGTCAGGAGAGGAACCATAGACATTTGACATCAGGGCTGTTATAATTCTATCAATATCGCGGGCAGTTACGCTGCTCGGCGCCGGACCATAAGACTATATCTTCGGGTCATCAGTAGTATTTGTGCTTAGAGAGCATCCATTAAGCTCAGGGTCCCGAGTTTGAGTTCTGTGTGGGTCAGACACAGTGTCAGTCAATTCAATCAGGCTAAGTTTCCACGAGTTAAGCCCATTCTTCCACAAGCATGAACATCCAGTCTCTATATTTCTCTATCTTTCATTTAACATCACATTTTGTATTATCTTTTAGTAACTTCTATTAAACCAAAATTTGTAATCCTACGTATTTATTTGAACCCACACGAGTTAGCTTGCCTGCGACCTAGCTCTTCCCGCAAGCTATCCTGACAAATCAAGCTCACAGAAGGTAGGTCGTGACACTATATTTAATAATAAATCACCTCATCTTTTTTCAGATAAGCCAGATTATTTGTACTTAGAACAGTCAGTATTTAAAAAAAATAATTATTTAAGCAAAATAATCCAGAATATACTAAATAGTCAAAGCGTAAAAAATAAACTATAAAAGCCAGCATAATTAATAATATATAAAAGTAATAACAAACCCAATATCGACGAGAGGAGGCTTGTCTCTTCCTCGCTTGTAGCACAAGTAGATATCAGGACTACGTAAACTACCATGATTCAAGTCTGCACAATAACCTAAAATAAATATTTGTTAATCACTTTTATTAGCTATCGGTGGCCCAGATAAAGATGATTCAAATAAATCTGTGGGTAACTTACGACTAAAAGGTGTTTAGAAAATATGTTTTTTTAAGTCAAATCGATTTTGTAAACTAAAAATTTATCAATTAAAAATATATTTATCTAATGCCCTTTCTATTTGATATATTAAAAACAGCATGGTAGAGGAAATAAATAAATGTAAGCTTCTAAAAATGTACTATGTGTCTGCGGATGCATTTGAAACCTAGTTTCAACAAAATTTGAAGAGTATGGTACCTAATTACGTTTGTCTAGTTTGGTTGCAAATAAATTTATTTCAAACAGTTATTTCTTATCAAGAAATATTGTAAGATATGTTTGAACTTTCCAGCATTTTCCAGCAATCTATATATTTCCTCAATTGAGTGTGATAAAAAAAGAGGCTTGTGTCTTAAATATATGTTAATAAATTTACGATGCAGTCCTCTAAGTTTATTTAGTACTCAATGGGTTAGTGACCATATTAGTGGTTGGATAAAATTGCAAGTCATCTAAATTTGGGTAGATTGGGGCAGAATTTGAAAAAAAAGATAATAAAAAGTGAAGATAATTGTGTAGAAACCCATCATATAATTAGTATACAAAAAATATTAAATTAGCCTGAGAAAAATGTTATAATTCAAGTGAAAATGTAGGGGTAAAAGGGAAAAAATTAAACTTTCATACATTTTGTTGTGTTGTTGTTGTTGTAAAACACCATAATTATATTGTTTGAATTGTTTAGTTTTAACAGCCTACCTAATGGAGTTTAATTTATATCCCTTTTCTGGGAAATAGAGGACTTCTATACAGATACATGAAGATAAAAATATTTTTTCTCATCTTTTATTCATGACAAATTTCTCAGAGGGTCAATTTTAGTAGAAAAATACCTTGGAGAATTTTTTTTTTCCCAAATACTATATATTTTATGAACGGTGGTTGATTTTTATAAAAATCTTCACCAAATAACTTTCAGTTTTTGTTTTAATTGTCTCACACCTGTGGGTGTGGATTCTATAACCGTGAACTCTGGGGGTGGCTCCTCCCCTAGCCCCGGGAACACAACAGTGACATCAGTAATTGGCGCTTGATTGTGCGTGGGCTTGAGGTGCACTCCATCGCAAGAGAAGTCTTCTTGAAGTTCAGGCTGATCGGGCAGGCCCGCCACTACAAAGTAGTCGGCTACGCGGCGTTCATCCATAGTAGCTTCCCACTGAGTGGCTCAGTGACACTTCATCTAAAGGTGCAAATCATTTACTCTTGAGTATTTCATGTTATTCAATTGAAATTAAATTAAGTGTGTAACCCAAACAGGTAGTGAGACATGGTGGTGTTAAATAAAATAGAAAAATTAAAAACTTTATGAATATATTTTTTGGCACTGCATCTTACTACCCGTTCAGGTTATATACATGTGTACTAATTACGCTAATGGTTATAGGGATGAAGAAGGTTGAATATAGAGCAAGTGTTTCAGGCCTACCCACATGTGTGTGGAGGGAAAGTGTAAAACCACTTTGGAAAAACCATCCTCAGTACACCCGACCAAGGTTAGAACCTCGATCTCCCCATCATTGGCAAACTAGTCTACTGCGAGGGCCGCCACCGTGGTTCGGATTCCACGTTAAACTGTAGGTCCTTCATTTCATCTCACAATCACCCTACCACTACACATTAGCGTAAGTGCGTATAACCCGAACGGTAGTAAGACGCGGTGCTAATAATAATAATAATAATAATAATCTACTGCGAGAGTGAATCCTTACACCATAGGGCCACCAAAGCAGGTTTTCTGAATCTTCATGATTTTCTAAGGTTAATTATTAATATTTTTTGAAGATTATGGTAATATCAAATAAGCTCACATTTTAAATTGGTCAATTTATATATTAAATCTTGTTTATCATATGATTTGTTTCAAAAATTATGTATACAGTAACTTACTAAAAATATGTTTTAACCTCAACGATTTATACTTGTTTTTTGATCAGGTTGTATAAGAGAGAAAAATCTTATAGTCCCAAGCTCAGGATGTATTGCTATATTTTGTTCATGATAGGTTTTACCTGGATGACAGTTCAAAAATCATATGTTTAGGTTTTGGGTTGCCAACCCTTCTAAAAGATCACAGTTTTGTTATAAATGTAAAGATCTTTAATTACCTGATATATATGACATTTAAAATAACGTAAACTTAAGTTTTCTCATACTATTTAATTTTTTAAAAAAATATCTTTTCATCCAACTCGAAACAATATTTTAAACATAATTAAAAGTACTTATTTTTAGTTTTGGGACGTTACTGATTTTGTGTAATATAGTGCACAGGTATCGTATTTACTTGGAAAAGAGAAAATTGTCATTTTTTTACATACAATAAATGATTTTATGATTATTTTATCGTATTTTGAAATATTTAAATGAATAAAATATTTTCATCAAATGTGTGTCTGCATCATTGTAAAAAACTTGTTTGCCGTCATGTTCAACCCTATGGTTTGGATTCGTTAGTCACCATTTAAAAAAATTGTTCGTTAGAAGTTTATGTGAAAGTGGTGTTAATATTTTTTAAGGGGAATAAAACTATAAATAAACTTTGTGTCCGACCTCAAATAAATATATAAATAATATTGGCTTAAATTACTGTGGTTAACTATCACATTAATATATTACCATCTGTTTTCATTCATTACAGTGATCCAAAGTGATAGATATCAGCTGTTGATGTAGTGATATTAGTGATTACTTCTAGTAACATTTCGAGCTGTCATCCAGGTAAACTTAGTCGTGAATGACTTATATCTTGTAGTTAAAGATACTAGTAGTTGTGAGGGTTTTTTTCCTCCCCCAGTGACTTAAGTCTTACTTCCTGTAGGGATGAGGAAGGAAGCAGTTTAGAGATTATCTATCTGCATTTGCATGGACGGTTAGTATGAAAAAGCAACCTCAGTAGATAAGACACAGATATGAACTCTGATCTCCCCGTCTTAAACAGGCCAACTAACGCGAGTGTGACTCTTTAAACCATTCGGTCACTGAAGAGGATGTTGTGTATTGTAGAAGATGACAAAGTAAATTAGACATCTCAAACAACTTGTGTCCATATATTGTTAGATATTATAAGTTTTTTACGATGTAGTCAAAGTCAGTAGGTACATTTTTACTAACTCCAACTCAGACTCCATCCAAAATTGCTTATAAGTCAGACTCCATGACTCGGACACTTTTCCACAGCTTTGGTGTTATGATATTCATTCTAAATAGTTGCATATTTATGTTTAAATCTTTTTAATAAGCTAGTGGATAGTCTAGTATTATTTTCAAACATACGATTTTTTTATTTCAGTTTAGGTTCAGTCTCTCCAAAAAAACCTTTTATTATGTCCATGCCTTTTCTTGAATGCCAAAGATATTTTTAAATAAATTGAAATAATATACAGTAATGATGATAAAAGTGATAGGTATAGTTGATTTCTGTCTTTGCTATTGTTGTGTGTGATTACAAAAACATTTTGGAACTTGAGTTATTAACAATAATAAAAATATAATAAAAGGTTATGTTTACAAGTGCCTTCAGGCAATAGTTTTCGAGGACGTATTTGTTAAATGCACACAACGTCTACAGCTTACAATATTCTCCATACCTCTTGTAAACAATTATTTATCAAAAAGGTTCCAAATAAATTATTTAATGGAATAAATACTTATCATAACAAATATTACATACCAAAAAGTCGATAAAATCTTGGTATTATTGATGTTTATATCACATTATCTTGCAACATAATCAAATAAAATTAACAATTACGGTAATGTTTAGTTTTAGACAACTATCCGAAAGGATTATCAGAGAAGTAGAGTCTACTTAAATTAAAACACACAACTAAATATACACTGCACGATATGATTCTACATCTCTGTCATTGCAGCCATGTTGAAATTCCCAAGGTCAGAACAAATGAATACATACGTTTAAGATTTCATTATCCACCGCCATATTTATACTGGTTAGGCCACTCTTTAGATCCCCTGATATACATTTTAATGACATTTTTAAAACGTGTGATGATAGCGCCCTGCATCTATGTGAGGAACTACACTATCTATCAGGACCAAGTTGAGCGTCAGAGGTGTTACCTAAGGGACTTGTAAATTGTGGCTGTGTATTGTAATTTCTTATGTCTGCAACATGTATTAACAGAATAGACTTCGCCTTGTACCGTGTTGGACTTTTATGTATTTGACAATTTTCACTGTAATATCACAACATTCTTAATTTGTTGTTGGTGTAAATATTTTAACAAATACTCTCAAAGAACAATGTTTCCAAGCTAGCTTAAGATGCATACACGATGCATGACTGATAATGAATATCGCATAACACACAAACATTTATTTCAATGATGGAGTTGACTAACTAATTTTTATTTTTTTTTTATTTATTTATTGTACGGTACTTTTTTCATTAGCTTAAGACCTCGTTGTTGGAATGTTAAACCAGAAAAAATACAAATGCGAGGTACATACAAGAAATTAAAATAACAATATTAAAATTAATACATAAAAATTGATATTAGCAAGCATTAATATATTATAAACGATTGGTGTTTGAATTAAAATATTAAGGTAGTATTGTAACGTTAGGTTGAAATTATTCGATTAGATGTTATATATATATATATATATATATAAATATCTTTATTATATATATATATACATTTATTTTATATATAATGAGAGTCACATAATGTATTTTTTTTAAATTCAAGCTCCATAAAAGCAATCAGACATTTTGATGAGTAGTTTTTTATACATAAATTTCCCGTTATATTTCTGGACCTATTTTTAAAGTGAAAAATGTTTTTTTATTTAGCTCATTGGCAAAGTTAAGTTGTAGTACTTTTTTTAATTGAATAATGAATAGAGCACAATTCATAAAATTTATATAACTTTTAATTTTTTACGCACTCTACATATACTTGAAGCCGTGTTGGAGGAACAGTGGGGATTGTAACCACTCTGAAAAGAAATGTCCCCTCATTCCCACTGAAATAAAATTGCTTAACTCCCTTCCATATATACTGATATTATTGGATATGAAGCTGTAACATGGCCTTAATTAAAACTCTAAATTACTTATAGAGGCATTCAGTTTTCAAAAAAATTTCTGGAGTAGATCACTTCATATATCTTATAGAGACATCTAAATGTCAGAAGAAATTCAAGCCAGCTCTAAATATCTTCCAGGGCCATCCAAATTACAAAAATGTCTAGGTACGGACCTCTTAAAATAGCATCTATGTGCATTTAATTTTTAAGAATTTTCGCGTAAGGACATCTCCAAATAATTTCTGAAAGCATTCAATTGCAGTCAGTTTAAGTCTGTATAACACGACACTAGCTCGTACTTGAAATCCAGTGTGCTAGCTAGCACTAGCTAGAACGTCATCATCTAGCGTCGTGTGAATCAGAAAAAGTATACAGGTTCTGCCACTTGGTACTAGCAACCATACTAGTTGTGAGGATAGAACACGTGCTATTTTCGTACTAGTTTCGACACTATAGTCTATGTAATTCAACCAATCAATGCGCGCTGAGACTGTTGTGTAGAGAAATGGTATAAATGACGCCAACATGGTCATCGGATGTGATTTTGTTGTTGGCAGAAAATTATTCTAAACATCCTTGTTTATATAATACCAAATTGGCACAGTATGACAATATATTTAATATATATAAATTTAATTTAATACATGTCATCTAAAAACGACAAACTGTGTTCCAGACCCAATTTTAATCTAAATAAACTTGATAGCATGCCAACCTTGGGCGGGTTTTATTTTTAGAATATAAATTGTGCGTAGGCCTAAAAAAGAACATTTGTGTATCAAGGATACTGTACTTGGTTACCCATGGGCTTAGAGACCCCTGACCACATTGTAAATAAATGAATACAAATTTAGGGAGCTACTAAACGTTTGTGTAACCCCGAATGTATATTACCTAACCTCCGAATGGATCATATTTAGCATCCTGCGACCATTATTTTGTCTTTCCTAACCAGTCCCGTGTCTATATTCTTTTTCCTATGCTCCCTCTCATAATTTTCAATATCTTTATTAGTAATTAATGCAGCTGCTGACCCAAAATTAATCTCTGAAGTTCGATAAATATTTGCACTACAACCTAGTACCAAACTAGCAGCGTGTGAATATTCTAGTCCCGTTTCTATTGTACTAGCTAATATACATATATCTGGGCGCTAGCTACAGTAACCCCATGGCTTCTGTGGTGCTGAGTGACAGCTGACGGCTTTGAAAAGCCATCAGAAAATAAATTATGTATCCCTACGCCAAACCATATGATCTGCAAAAAACATGTGTTTAGAAGCTGTTACTTCTGACAATCAAAATGTAGGCATATACATACATGTTGACTGTCAAAAGTCAGCTGTGAACTGTCAGTCAGCACCAAAGAAGTCATGGGGCTACTATAGCACACTTGATTTCTAGTACAAGCAAGTGTCGTGTGATACGGGCTTTACGGAAGAGAAATCACTCCACGCTGTTTTCATCAACTTTTCAAAATATTCCCTTGTAGAGACCACTTAAAGTAACTTCTAGATTTATATCTTCTCTGAGAGAAATTTAAGTGAGGAGCAATATAAATAGCTTATAGAAGCATAAATTGTTAACAAAAAAAACGGGGAAAGACTCCTCTGAATAGCTTTTGGGAAATTTAAATTTAAAAAGAACTTTGGGAGGACTATTTAAAATACTTACTGTATAAGGTTCTGGTACTACTGAATTAAGCATACATAACACTTGTAATTGAACGTATCTGTCATTAAAAATGCGTAGAGAAGCTCTAAAAATTAAGGCGTCAGTGTATATAATAGACAGAAAACTTTGTTCATGTTTGAAATGGCCATGCAGTCTATACTTGTTTGCATACATAAATAGCTTTCACTTATTATTTTGATGTTGAAGTAAGCTTATGTTATAATTTTTGCGTATAACCTGACATGCTGCTAAAAAAAAAGAGAAAAGTATCTTCTATCTTAAAAATTATATTTAGATATTAAAAAACAATTTCGCATTGTGATTGAGGAGAATTTAGAAGTGAGAGTGGTAGCAGATACTTTCACAGATCAACAGTTAAAATCATACCTTGAGGGCTGAGACTGTTGATAAACTTTGGAGTAAGTTATAAACAATAAACACCACATACCAAACTACAGTGTTTTGCAATACATTTCAAACGATAATACGGTGTAAAAATAAACGAAACAACTTAGTTTGTCTCTTGATCTGTTACGTACATATTGTCTATTGTACTAGAATAAAAATATGTTATCTTTAGTGTGACATACATTATATTAACAATTTTGTTTGTTTTTAATCTATGTATTTTTCATTAACCAAGTATATAGGTGAAATTTATTTTTATAAATTGTTACTGGGCCGTAGTACGTTGTTTAAGCCATGTATGTATCAAATAAATATACGTGCCGCCCTGCCAAATGGTTGGATTTGACATGTTATCACCTCATGCATCCATTCATCAAATACCTAAGTAATTTTGTGTCTTGCTATGTGCGTACCTTACATGAAAAACATTTCGATCAAAGTAAACTTTATGATTATTTGATGTATGGCCCTTTGTATGCAGTGTTGTGTGTGATATGTGCTCCTTTCGGATTATTTGGAATTTTACTATGGGTATTTTTGTGTAGTTGTTTCCATCAAGAGAAATACACATTGGTTAGTTTTGATGATGAAGACACTAAGTTTGAGAACTTAAAAACAATACAAATTGAGAATGACACTATATATACTATTGGCACAGTGAATCTCCTCCTAGCAACAGAGATTCTTGGAAGACTTAATAACATAAAACACTCAGACCATCGATGCCAAGAAATTGCAAAGAGAATATTGAATCATTCTTGTGAACTACTCAACAATGTTGAATTTATCAACCATGAACCTAAAATAAACAGTAAACAGGACAGCATAGTGACAGATTTTCCAAACATAGATTTTTTGTGCCTTCAAGAGGTTTGGGAACGGTCCTATGCTCTGGGTTTAATTACTATACTTAAACAAAAATTCAAATATTTTTTGTATGATGTTGGAGAATACACAGTTAAAATAAACTGTTGCATGTTAGGTTAGTTTTTAATTATTCTTTTATTTAGTTTGTGGTTTAGAGTCTCAATTATTTGACCTAAATGGTATCAATAAATTGTTGGCTAGCTGAAAATGTCAACTAATATATGTGAAAGGAAGTTTGTGAGGGTCTGTTAATGGGGGTAGGAGGGTTGAAGAGAGTAGCTACATGCTTAAGGTGATATATTTTCTTTAACGGCTACTGTGACTTGACACAATAAGCTGATATGAGTAGGAAGAAAAATTATTCTTTTGTCTCCACCGCTCAGAATGGGATGGCATATTATCAATGGCAATGATTGATTTCCATGGCTGGGGTAGCAATTATGAAATGTATTCTACTAAAATTCATCAATAACAGAACACCTTTGAAATATTTCTGAACCTATCTATTCATTCTGATTATTTTTAAACAAATCTAGTAGATCAGTAAGGGCTAGGTTTTGGAAAGCTCGTTTTTTGGCCTTTCCAGTAAATGCAAATTTTATTTTGTGTCTACCAGTAGTGTTAAGTCCGTCCACAAAGTTGATCTTTTACAGACCACTATGCACCTTAGAGATTAAAAAAAAGTCTGTAGATGGGACTTTACTACAAGCTAGAATTGTCACTCTTTTCTCATTTCGTAAATACTCAGAAACTAAATTGTCAGACAACCAAGTTAAGAGTTTTAAAATTCACTATTTTATAGTTTAAGCTTGTCTCATTGTTCACTCTCATTGTTAATGAGACTGATACACAAAGCATTGGTGGGAGTGGGCAAAATAGTGTGCGTGTCACAACTCTGTAAATAGCATGTCAGATAACTAAAGGTCAAACAATTGAGACTCTATTTTTAATCTTAAATTATAGAATATTTTAACTTTTTTTTGTCAAACTTTCACAACTCAATGTTTTGGTGGTGTAGCAGGTTTGAAAGTCCTGGTTGTGAGTACCGCAAGCCTGTACCCATTCATGCCAGTACCCATCCATGCCGGTACCCACAACCAGTGCTTTCACAACTCAATGTTTGGTTATGCTCTAATGCTGACTGTGCATTTGTTTATTCTAAATTTCCATAATATTAAATATTCAGAGGATTTACTCACTATATCATTATTAGAGTATTGTACCTATATTATACTAGCTATTTTTCATTTGTGCACTAAGGTACTATTAACTACTACTTGGTGACCCGGCGGTCTAGGGGTAAGGTGCCAGACTTCTGTGCTAGGGGTCCAGGGTTCAATCCTCAGTCCTGGCACAGATTTATCTGAAGGCTAAACCCTTACTTCACCTCTGACAAGATGTGTATTAAACACAACTTGTGAATGTGGGGAATGCCAAGCCTCCACCGTGGTTCGGATTCCACGTTTAACTGTAGGTCCTTCATTTCATCTCACAATCACCCTACCATTACACATTAGCGTAAGTGTGTATAACCTGAACGGGTAGTAAGACACGGTGCTAATAATAATAATAATAACTACTACTTGCAACATTTAACATTATTCTTGGAAGTAAACTCCAAAATAATAACAAAATTGACAATTTCACAATTGAGTCACCTTTAAAATTTAGTAGCTTGCAAATTAATGAGTTCCTTTACATTGATTTTATGACTAATGGACACTTGAATCAACTTTCAACAAATATAAACATTTTGTTGTTGTTGTTGTTGTTGTCAATGTTGATAACATTTGACTATATTATTAGTGTTATTTTATAGGTATTTATGATATAGATATATATATCCAAAGCTACAGCTGCAGATAACATGACTTGATGTATGAAGATGTGGTCATCCGAGAATGCAAGTGTTCTATCTCCAAAATTGTTAAATTTGAGATATTTGGTGTTTACGTTTATTTATTGATTTTATGCACATGGTCAAACTTTAATGCTCTTTCACACAAAAGTGAAAAATTGGACATAGAACATTTGCAATCTCTGGTGATGATGTGTAAGTAGATATAGTTACTTTTCCTAGAGATAAGATATGTCTTTTTGTAAATCAATTGACATATTCTTTTAAATTTCTCTGATCATTACATCCTTGACACAACAAACTGGAATTTACTGAGTTATTAAATTTCCCTTTGAGAAATCTGTAGGGCTAACATTATATGGTGAGCCCATTGTTGAGTGTATGGAGGGTTTACTAAAAGGAGGATGTCCAGTATGTGGAGAAACTACAAAGATTGTAACTGAAAACTAGGAGAAGATATAGCCACAAGTTTTATTCTTGGCCAAATTTGGAGATTATTATTATTACCCCGTCTTACTATCCGTTCGGGTTATACACACTTTTGCTAGGGTACAAGGGAAAAGAGGGACAGTCCAATTTTAGCTCATGGTGAGTTAGTGCTGCCACCTGTTGGACAATCATGATACCTTTCTTACACACTTTAGATTATAGTTAACAGAGTTAACTGTCTTATTTAAATTATCTATTTTTAAAAGTATTTGCTGGAATCTTTAGGGCGATGGGGTGTTGAGATATAAAAGTTGTCCTGAAAAATGTATATAATGTGACTTTCCTCCTTATATTGATTAATATATTAAAAAATAATACAAGAACTTATTAAATAGCCAATCCTGTTTAATGTTTCCTGGTAAGCTAGTTATGCACTTCTTTAGATGTCTGTTTGTTACAGGGAGTGGACTCATGTTTGCAAGTAAAAAGCCAATTTTGGATGTGGACTTCAAAACCTTTACCAAACGAATAAAACATGCAAAATATGCTTCACAAGGAGTACTTTGCATCAAGGTATTTAAGACCTATTTATAAATGAGAATAAATGGCTTACTTGGTTCAAAATTTGATTTTCAAAGTCATTAAGCCTATATTTAAACATTATTTATCAAAGTAGTTAGGAAAAAAAAGAAAAAGAAATGGATTAAATTGTCAGATATTTATAATAATCCAAGGACAATATATATACCCATATTTTCTTACGAATGGACATGACTGAAAGCTATAAAAACTACTTTAGATCTACTTCTCGTATTCCTGTGTCAAGTCATGTGATCTGTATTGTTACCTTTAATAGATAATATCAAGACCAACAAAATAACATTTATAAGTTATTAAAAATTGTTTCACTTTTGGCTGCAAAAATGTGTTTCTATTTTATATAAGGCTTTTCCTAAAAAAATTGGAATAGTTACATGTTAAAAAAAGAATTCATCAGATCATTGGTATTCAACCTGGGGTACACTTAATTTCAGAGGTACACAAAGCCATTTAAATGTACATACATATATTAGTTCTTGATAAATACTGATTAATCTAGGTCCAATTTAGGTTTAGTTTCAAGAGACCCAGACATGCAATCTGAAACTGCCATTTTTTTTTCTGTCTCTTTTAGATGTAGATTATATAATATGTATAATTTGCATCATGCATCAACAACATTGGGGGACCCGCTTCGGTGGCCGCAAGTTCTAACACACTACTCTTGCAGTAGACTAGACTGCCAATGATGGGGAGATCGATGTTCAAATATCGGTTGGGTGTACTGAGGAGGAGAAGGGGGTTTCAAAATTGTTTTCCACTCTCCCATACAAATGCAAGTACACTTCTTATAAATATAGCTTTACTAATTTCTGAAACCAACAGAGTAATTATTACATAGGCGTATAACCTGAAAGGATAGTAAGATGCAGTGCTTAAACATTGGAGTTACAAAGTTGAAGAGAGATTATTCTGTAGGTACGAGAAGATAAAGGTGGAATACCACTGCACTAGGTGATATGGCTCTTGTTGAAATTACAAACTTGTTTTTCATTATTATATAGTGGAAGGGGTACAAGCCATTTTAAATATTTTCCATGTTATTTAATATATAGGCCTGTTTGTAATATTTACCAGGTGGCGTTACACTCTGACAGAAACGACTGCAGGCATGTCGGCTACATATCAAACCTACACACTCAGGCATACCAAGGTGAAGAGAATGTGATTGCAAATCAATTGAGTGAAACTAGACTGTTTATAGCTGATTTCAAGGAGAAGACACGCCAATCCACAGATGTTGTTGAGTTCGATATTATTTGCGGAGACTTCAATGCCGATAACATGTCCATAGGTGAGGCTAATTTATACTTTTTTATACTTCTTTTTTTTAACTTTATAAGATTAGTGCACACTATCTCAATGTATTTTACTCTAAAACATGTTTTTGTAATTGATAGTAGGCACTAAGGATCTCATCTTTTTTTTGTTTTAATTTCATTCCTCTAATAAAACTATTGCCCCACCCCCATGTAATAGTTACAAAGTTAAGTTAAGTTAAGTTAAGTTAGGGAAAGCCAGAACATGTTACGACAGTTAAAGATTATACAATAGTTGAAACAACTTAGCAACTATTTTACGGCTTCTTTGACGCCATGCACCTTAGGAATTCACATATATTAATCTTTTTACAGGGTATATAAACAATCTACAGATGTACAATCAAAAAAGGGACATCAAAAAACTGTTATATATATTATGACGGTCACTCCCTGAATTTATATAAATCATTTTTAATTGTTGAGCGCCTCTGAGGTCTAGTGGTCATACAGGTTTGATCCCAGGTGCTTCCAGAATTTTTCTGTGTAGCTGTAATGAGATTAAACTCAGTCTCATGAGGAGCTAAATAAATACTAACTTCGGTCTAGAAAACTGAGATTAAAGATTGTGCTTCTGATCACATGGCACCCTCTATCCACAATTATTGGCACTATCATTGCTAACGGCAGTGGCTGATTGGTCGATATAACTCGACTGCGGGTTCATGCCATTAAGTTTTTTTTTGTTTGTTTTTTGTTTAGACTTAGTTAATATTATCAGATC
The DNA here is from genome assembly GCA_039000515.1 of Timema cristinae. Taxonomy (NCBI): domain Eukaryota; kingdom Metazoa; phylum Arthropoda; class Insecta; order Phasmatodea; family Timematidae; genus Timema; species Timema cristinae. Next base: position 21,959,180 of record JBCFYV010011172.1, read on the forward strand.
TGGAGCACTGCTTCTAAATAATTGTTGTAGGTGATGCACCTATTCACAACCATAGATTGTTTTACGACTATGAAGACTTCTGTATGGCAGAACCGGGTCAAGATCACGGGTGGGCGATCGGCACAGAAATGCGACAACCCACTATGTACAGCAGCTGCCTTAAGGATCCATTTGCGTTTAAGAAAGTTTTAGAAGACGATATGTTACGTAGAATGTTCATACTGGATGCTGATGTTACGGTGAGCCCTCCAAACACTTAAACTACCAACCAAAAGGTTATAAAAACAATTGTCTGATAAGGTAGCATAGTTAAAGTCTTAGTCTAATTTTGACCAAATAGACCAGTGTCAACCAAATTGTCATAGAGTTTTGCTGATTAAGATAATTTTCGTTGTTATTTAATCATATTATCTTGTGAATGCTATTTTATTTGTACGCGAGTTTCAGAGGGAAGAAAGACATAGATAAAGGGGGAGGGGAAAACTGTTGAGAGTAAAAATAAAAAAACTTGTTAGTACTCCTAATTTTATTTGCTATCCAAAAGCTACTTTGACTTTTATTTTACCTTCAAATCCTGAATCTTGGAAAAAATATCAACTTGGAATAAAAATATAACAAAATAGTAGAAAGAAGAAACAGTAACTAGATTTTAAAATGAATTTCTTAAAATCCATTCATTATAACATTCATACAATTGTTAAATTAATGGTCTGGTGTCAAATTGTAAAGTTTTTCCCATAATTATGTTGAGCAGAACCCCCCATTAAACAGTATCATAGCTGTAAAACAAATTCCTGCTTAAAATTGAGGGAAAAAACTTTTTTCCTTTCGGATCTCTAATCTTATGTTTTCTTAAATCTCCTTAACAATTTTTGGATTTGAGGATCCCATAGGCCTACCTAATATCAACATTGGAAGGACATGATTAAACTATTGTTTTGAACAAAAGAGCTCAACTTTATAAGGTAGACATTAGATATTATTTAGAAATAAAAACAAGCAGAAGATTGAAACAACACCTCACTTCTCAACAATGTATCCTTATATTGAAATATTATTTCTATTTTTATGGAACATTCAGAAGATACCAAACGACTTTCAGTTCTAGTTGGCCTCCATCTACGATCTCCCCTAGATCAACATCATCTTACCCACTTCGGTGGCCGTATGTTCTAATGCATTACTCTCAAACTCTTCAGTATACTAGACTGCCAGGGACAAAGAGATTAAGGTTCAAATCTTGGTCAAGAAAACTGATGTTTTTTTTGCAAAATGGTTTTTCACTCTCCACACAAATTCGGGTACACATTATATAAATACAACTTCCATAGTTCCTAAAACCATTAGTGTAATTAGTACATAAGCCTATAACCCAAATGGGTAGTAAAACGCAATTCTAAAAAAATCATCACCACATAAACAATACAAACCACTTTCTCCTACAAACTATCAAAAATGAAATTCCTTCTGCTACATATATGGTCACCTTTGTCGTCTATGCAACTTACACCAATGACACACCACCTATCCAAGCATTCTCTACTGTCAAACATTTTCCAAACAAGTGATCTCCTTCATACTAAAATAGAACAATGTCTACAAATTTTCATTATCATTCATTTCTACCTTTAAAACTCTTTCTTCGCTCACAGCTTGGCTACAAGAGACAGATCCCGTTTATTGATTCTTGTGATCTATATAATACCGGAGTAATATGGGCATTCCCAAATAGTTGCATAGTCTCTCAGCTTCATCGTTGGAATCTTGCACACTAATGCATAAGCAAATTCAGCCCCTCTCTATACTCCTCCTACCCTCCTTGCCTCAATTTATTAACCTGAAATGCAGGTTCAATGTTATATGTATAATAATTGATCAATTTAACTCACTAAAGCTTAAAAATATATATAGTAAGAACATAACATGGTAGAAAGGGCAGTATTTGACTGTTATAATCATTAATTGAAATTATTCTTTGCAATTTAGCAGTGAAGTTGTGTGGTTTGCAGTTTTCACCCTTGGTTGTGAGAGAGAAACTATCATTGCTGATGGAAAAAAAAAACTAAATAATTTTCTACCATATTCCTACCACATTTACAATTAAAAGAATACAGTTCATCCTTTACATTGCTGCTACTTGAAAAAAAAAATCCATTGTCCATTCCCAATCCCCTGGCCTAAGTTTCATTCTACCGGGACTTGTCATTAGGAAGGCGATTGATTTTCTTCAAGAGGCATCTATTGCCTCTTTGTCCATTAGCAGCAGTATGAAATGTGAAATATGTTCTTTTCATTGTTAAAGTCATATTGAGTTAGTTCCTTTATTTTTGTTTTTATCACCTCTCCTGTACATTCTTCTAAATATATCAAATTATAATCTTTTTAAGTCATGGTAAGAGGATTAACTTTCTCAATTGACATGACTCTTTCCCTCAATTCAGATTTTGTTCATATTATTTCTTTAAGTCTAAAGCAATTCTAAGCTGTAACAAAATTCGGGGGTGGGACTTTTATAAATCCTTGAAAAAAATACCTCAAAAGGTGAAATATTTTTAAAAATATCCATAAATAGCACTTACATAACTTACATAAAATATGTATGTGTTTCCTAATGTCGACCCTATATTTAGTGGATTGTTGGCATTGCTTGCCCACCCATAAGCAATGGGTCAGAAACTACATCAATTTAAGGAAAATATCAAGAATATGATTTGAATTCTTTAACTGTTAAAGATTGTACTGATTTTTTTTTTTTTTTTTCCGTCATTTCTTCAGGTCCACAGCACAGATCTTGCAACTAAAATGCCTTGTTTGGACAGTACAAGCCGGCTTGAAGTTCTTCATAATGGCGGCAAGCGACGAGTGGACAAAATTCTCACACACAAATTGCACCATGTTAAAGTGCTAGGATACGCTTTCCTTACAACCCTTACCAATCTCACCGACCATCTGCCTGTCGTCATGACCTTTCAAGTGAAACACAATCTTCACTTTAAGATGATGTGCGTCTCTTATCGTGTTTTATTTGAGGATGAATTTCCCTTCTATTATTCTCAACAGCAGTTTTCACCATATTTGTTTTACAGGTACAGAAATATTTAAATAAAAATATCCAAAATTTCACTAGCCTTATAAACTCACAATGAATTAGTAAACTCCATAAATATTTATTTAATTCTCTCACTTTAAAATTACAGTTATTTTATGACACTACCTGTCTTAAGTTTTAGCCTTGTTTGTGTTTGTTTATTTAATAATAGGTGTTAAAGTTGTTTCTTTATCTATTTCATTATTATTATTTTATTACATGTTCTCTCTTTCGACATTTCCGTTGCCTTGTCCAAATTGAGTCCTCTAGCATGTTCTACCAGCATCTTTATTTTTTATATCCTGAATCATCATCTTCTTTCCTTGTTTAAAGTAATCACTCAGTTGCATTCGTGGTCTTCTTGGTCCCTTATGTCCATCCACTTTCCTTCTATGACATCACTTAATGACCTCTCCAGTTGGTTTTCCTTTGTAGGAGGGCTTTCTTTTAGTACCATTGTTAAAACTTTTTCATTGGTAGATAACTGATCTGTCCACATTTTCCTCTTTATTCTCCTCCAGCATCGCAGCTCAAAACTTTCTAAATATTTCTTATATTTTTTTATTAAGTTTATTATTTTAATAAGACTCCATAGCTTTTGAACCCTTTTGTAATTATTTCTCTCCTCCTCGTCTTAGATTTCTGTTTGGGATATATCTGTGTACTAATTATGCCATTGAAGTAGTAGTAGTAATGAGAAAGGTAGTATTTTAGAGGAAATGTACTTGCTTTTTTCACTAAGGATGAGTGGGAAATCATTTAGGAGAAACCACCCTCAGTACATCTGGATGGGATTTGAATCCAGATCTCCTCATAACTGACAATCCAGTCAAACACCAGTATGACACATTAGATCATGCAACCCCCAATGCTCTCTCCTTTCGAGGGACTCCCCCATGAGCCGTTGCCCCAAAAATAAATTTGGGGACAGACATAATTAATCGCAAGAGACCCAATATAATATCAAAATGAAATAATAAAACACCTCTATAGGCTGTTAGATATGTCACACTAGTATGTTAAAGCATGTCGATAATGAGAGGGGCTATGAAAGATAAACTCCTTATCACTTACCCCAAGGAGTTGTTGAGAAGAATGACTAATGCACCCGCTTCGGTGGCCACATGGTCTAAAATGCTACTCTCGTGTTGGTCTAGACTGCTAAAGACAGGGAGATCAGGGTTTGATCCCAGTTTGGGCACTGAGGGTGGTTTTTCCTAAATGGTTTTCCACTCTAACACCATGCAAATGTGTGTGCACTTCATCTAAATTAAACATTTATAGTTCCTAAAAATTAGCAAAATTAGTACATAGATTTATAACCCAAACGGTTAGCAAGATGCGGTGTTAAAAAAAACTAACATAATGGCCTGACAGTAATTGGTGTAGCCGATAAGATGCTAAGTAACTAGTCTAGATCATTGGCACTTTTACTCTTCTCAATAAGGGGAGGGTCCTCGCTATAAACAAATTGTGTTATTGTAAATAATAAAACTAAACCTGTGCTCCCAAAAATTTTTTATATTGAAAAAAAAAAATGTGCTGAGGCAAAAGTATTGTGAACGTTGTCCAAAAATCAATCAAAGTGCGGTTAAAATGTATTCCTTAACAATAAATACATTAAATTCATTTGATTCTGATCCATATGAGTACCTTATCATTAAAAAGAAAGCTAAATTTTGGTTTAAATTTAAATGTAAAAAATATTTAGCTATAATTATTAGAGTTAAACGCTTTATTTTGAAATAAGGATACAATTCCAAATTTAATTTCCACTGAACCTTGTTTTTAATATCAATTATTTAATGTTCAGCCTAAAAACTTGGGTCCACAGTTGAAAGATTATGTATGTATTCAAGCATTCCAACTGCTCTGTAATATTAACAAATAGAGATAGTAGAGGAATCAAGGCTGATATGGTATAGTCATGTTATGAGGTGGAAAAAGAAAGAATAATAAAGAGAGTGATGAAGACTAAGTATTTTGTATAATGACTGCAAAGGAGGCCAAGAAAGAGATGGAGGAGCAGATAACAGAACATTTCCAAGTGAGAGGAGAAGAATGGCGGAAGGATAAAGGAAGCTGGAGGTATTTTACTAAACTGAATCGGCCACAGACTGGAAACAGTTACTGATGATACTTACTGTACACATATTTTTAAGGTGGCTTTTGTAATTTATTGTTATAAAGAATATAGTAGAATATTTTTCTCATTGTTGGTATTTTCATTTCATACCGCTTCTCTAAGAATTTTGTTTGTAAAAAATATAACACCAACTCGTCCAATAACAATCGCCCTCAACGTAAAATATTTTTGGTTTTGGTTAAAATTTGTAACACAAGGGCTATATAACGGCTTTATTTATGAAAAGATGCATAAAGTGCTTTGAAGAAATGCAGCCAAATTAGTATACAGCAGGAATGGGAAAGTATCAGTGATAGATAGTTCACACTAAGAAAATCACCCGCTGAGATTTGAATACTGATATTATTTGATAATTGAATATATCATCAAACTAGTTATTAAAGGAAGTTATTAGTAGCTTTCTTTTACGTCTTTTTTATTTGGAAGAAGGTACTAGGAAAGGTGGATAGAAAACATATAAAAAGGATGTACACAATATGGCTTTACAATGAAAAGAATACAGTTCACACTTTACATTGCTGTCATTGGACAAAGAGGTAATGGTTGCCTCTTGAAGAAAATTTATCATTACCGCCCAATCCCCCAACCTAGGTTTCATTCTATCGAAACTGAGCAAGGGGAGGAGGAGTGTGTAACGAGCAATGCAACTTCCTAAAAGAGGAAACAAAAAAATACAAAAGGGGAAAATTAAAATTTGTTAATTCTGATAGAATGAAACCTAGGTCGGGGGATTGGGCGTTTACGATCAATTTTCTTCAAGAGGCAACCATTACCTTTTTGTTCAATGTCATTAATGTAAAGTGTGAACTGTGTTTTGCTTTTCATTGTAAAATTCATGTTGTGTTCATCCCTTTTGTTTCTATCCACCTTTCTTGCACCTTCTTCCAAATATAATACAATTACCTCACTAAGCGAAAAGAGATTTTCCTCATAAAAGAGATTTTACATGTATTTTTTTTAAAGAGATTTGCCTCATAACTTGTAAGATAGTGATGTGGGGCACTGGGTTGTTTATCTGTCCACATTGAAGTTTACGTTGATCCTTAGCCATAAGACTATATTAAAGAATCTAATGCTGGTGCATTTCTTAAAATTGATCCTCATGTGTCATTATTTTAACTAAATTAAAGTCACTTGTAGTCATTGATGGAATTAGAACTTAAAGTAAATAAATGCATTAATTACACTCATGTGTCAGGGATGAAGAAGTTTGAATTGAGAGAAAGTGTACTCACATTTTTGTGGAAGGAGAGTGGAAAACCATTGAGGAAAAACCACCCTAAGTAAACCTGATTGATATTCCTGTCATCATCAGTCAAGTCTATTACGAAAAAGATGCCTTAGACCAGCAGTTCCCAACATGGAGTACGCACCAGGACGTTTGGACATATTACGTGAAAATATTTGAATAATGGCGGAAAGAGCTAAATAGGCCACAGTGTAAGACAAAAAGATCAGTCAAATTTATGAAATTAACTCAAATGATATGGCAGGGGGCAGGTTTTCTTCTATATTTGACATTGAGAAAATGATTTCAATTCCAAACATAAAATAAGTTTGCATAATTATTAATAAATTAATTAAATGTGTTAGGGACATTTCATGGAAATTTGCTGCCAAGGGATACACATGCAAAAAAAGGGTTGTGAATCACTGCCTTAGACCATTTGACCCCTGTAATGGGCTATTGTAAATAACTAAAGTTTTTTATCACTATCATAAAAATAGTTTGTTTTTTATTTCAATGTAATTAAATGAACTTATTGAGGGTAATGGCGTGATCTCTTGGTTTCAGCAGTCATTAAAATGTGTTTTATCCTAATGTCACCGCAGCAAATGAACTTTGATCTTTGGTCATGGATTACACATGATAAAGTTGTTTTTGAAATATATAGTTGGATGAGGATGGTGTTCAATAAGAAGTATTCAAACCATTCTTAATTTGAACTTATATTATTGTACAAGTTATTATTAATTTGAAGTGTATTCATTCAAAATGTCACCCTTTTTGATAGTAATAGCTGTTGCATTATTTATATACTATTTATACAGATATTGTTATATCACTCCACATCCATCAAACTTCCCTCCAGGTAAGATAGTTTTAGTATTAAATTTAATTTTAATGTATTACAAAGTTGACCGGCTCTGTGGCCTAGTGGTCAGAGTTCTTGGCTTCAGGTCCAGAGGTGCTTCCAGAATTTTTCTGTGAAGTATTGGGTATGAAACACATTCAACTCAAAAGTCTTCAGTCTAGAAGACTCAGATTAATGGCCAGATAGTTTGTTGTGCTGACCACACGAAAACATCTGTCTACAGAAGTTGACACTATCTTCACCAGCAGACAGTGGCCACTCGATTGGAGGCTAACACTCTGGATTTTTTTTTTTTAGCTATAAAAAGTTATAAGTGTTCTTTTAACTTAAATAACTTAGTAGCTTAGCTAAGTTGTTCAAATACAGGCATGAAACCAAGGGTGAGGGGGTCGAAGGCTCCTGAAACACACATCTCCCCCTAGAAATTTGAACTAATATATTTTATTAAAATTAAAATGCAATTAGAAAAGACATTTAAATTTAAAAAGTATAGTTATGTTATTATTTAGTAATAAATTATCATAATTTACAAGGGATGCGTTAGGACCCATTCGCTCAAACATACTTTAACAGTTCAATGTTTACGGGAACAGATAGAAAAGTTACTAGATCTGCCTTAACATATTGATACATAGAGCCATGTGATCTGCGGCTGCGACGTTATAGATATTATTGATACATATAAAATAACACTAATAATAAAGTAAAATGTTAAAAGTCTTGGCCCCAAAAAAAAAGTTTGTATTTTCTAAAAGTCCCTTTATATGAAAATCAGACTAGTAATGTGGACTAGATGTATTTGGCGTATCAATTAATATTCAAATTTCTGAGAGACCAGAGAATTCACTATTGGCTTGTGGTTATTCAAAACAAAGCTATGATGCCAGTAGCCTTACAAGAATAGACCATATATTTACTAGTACCTAGTTCTGTGAACAATAGACCTCACTCCCTCCATTCAAAAAATGTTAAGTACTTCATGTTAGTAATTAAGTGGTGACACATGGTCTAAGGTGTCACTCTTGTGTCGGACTAGACTCCCAATAACAGGAAGATCAGGGTATGACTCTCATTCAGGTGTACTGAGGGTGATTTTTTCCAAAGTTGTTTTTCACTCTCACTTGACACAAATGTGGATACACTTCATTTAAATTAAACCTTCCTTATTCCTAACTCATTAGTGTAATTAGAACATATGCGTATACTGTATAGCTTGAACAGGTAATAAGATGAGGTGTTAAAAAATATATATATTATACATGTTATGTTATTATCATTACTACAGTTTGAAGATTTTTCTTTTCATTTCAAGTTTGAATATGTACTATAATTTCAACTTGGATTTAAAATTTATATTTTTACTTGGGTATTAAGTTAGATCTAAAACAAATACTATATTCAATAGTACATAATACTAATAGAGAATAACCATTGTTGGTGACCTGGCGGTCTAGGGGTAAGGAGTTAAAGACTTCTGTGCTGGGGGTCAGGGGTTCAATCCTCAGTCCCGGCACAGATATATCTGATTACCAAACCCTTCCTTCAACTATGACAAGGCGTGTATTAATCACAACTTGTGAATGTGAGGAATGCCAGGCCTCCACCGTGGTTCGGATCCCACGTTAAACTGTAGGTCCTCCATTTCATCTCACAATCACCCTACCATTACATATTAGCGTTAGTGCGTATAACCCGAACGGGTAGTAAGACGCGGTGCTAATAGTGATAATAACCATTGTTCACATGGTTTAGACTTTACTCTTGCAATTTATATAGAAATTAAAAAACAACAAAAATAGTATGTAAATACATTGTTTGGTTCAAGGTGCGAGATTTAGTTAAATTTGGTTCACGCATTTAGCAATTATCGTGGAACAGACAGACACACTAAATTCTAAATGGTCATTCCAAAACAGGACCTTTATACCGTTTGTTCAACACGTTTTAGCAGATTTTTTTCTATTTATAGTACCATGTCACTTAAATTTAAGTTAACTTGCAATCACTTTTGAACTTAAAAATATCTTACTTAATAAATTTTTAAAACAAAATTAAATTTTTCATTTAATAAAATCCAATAATTGTATATAGCCCCAAACCTAGGTCTGACTCAAGTTTATCACTGTAATGTTTCAAAATAATATTTTATTGATATTTAGTAGCTCTACCTTCTTCCTTATAACTGCTCGGTGGTGTAGTTAGCTAACGCGCTAGTTTCGTGTTGAGCTAGACCGCCGAAGATGGGGTGATCAAGGTTTGAATCTCGGTCAGGTGAATTGGGGGTCATTTTTCTTAAATAATTTTCCACTCTCCCTCCATGCAAATGGGGGTTCACCTTCTTTAAATTCAACCTTTCCAATTCCTAACACATTAGCATAATTAGTACTTAAGCGTTTAATCCGAACGGGTAGTAGACGCGGTGGTAAATGAATTGATTATTATTCTTCCTTAACATAAAAACTTGACAAATTTTGATAACATTGTTTTAATTGTTACCTCTCCTTCACACAGAAAACTAATCATTATCTTACCAGAGTTAAATGTTAGTGTGCTATTGGCGTCCGGCACTACACTTTTAGGGGCTAACTCATATACCAATTGCATTCTCACCATGTGAACACCATTTGAGCATAAGTTTCACTGTGTAGAGCACAACACCTTAACATTATGCCCACATATGAGGTCCTTAAGTTGATCATATATTTATTTATACAAGGTATACTCTTTTCCAATAGATTCTAAACAAATTAATAATTACAAACAAGACGAATAAGATAATGAACCAATTTGTTTTCTAAAACGTCTTAGTGCATGTTCAGGTTACACACATAAGCCACCTACGCTGATAGTTTTAAGGATGATAAAGGTATAATTTAAGAGGAAATGTATCTGCATTTGCATGAAGGAGGGCAGTTCGAGTTTGTAGGAACTGAGGCTATATACATTATATAAATTGATGCGCCAGATTTGTATGGTATAGTAATGAAAATATTCAGTTCCTAAAATGTAACTGCTATCAAAATGGTATTTATTAAGTGAATATGCTTAAGGTGGGGAAGTAAGAGACACGATATAAGATCAGTGTTTTGTAGTTTCTACATTAAAACTTATTTTTGGCCAAAACAATCAAATATCGCTTAAGTATCAACATAGTTTAATTTTCTTCACATATTGATATCAACAGTTTTTAAATGAAGAGAAAAAGTTGTAATTTAATTCTAGGACACCCTTGAGAGATATTCAACAACTGTTGAGGTCACATGTGAATCAAATTGAACTCAAATGTTTGTACTGAAGCAATATTTTATTTATTTTGGCAAAAAAAAAGTTTTATCATCAAAACTGCAAAATTACTGGTCTTTTCTCACATTTATTAGATTCCCATCTTAAGAATACATCATTATCATCATCATCAGTATGAAACGTTTCCGCCTCTGCGGGTTATCTGGCACACATCACAACTAACTCATGCCAACAACAAAAAATAAGTTGACCGCTTTGACCTTGTTTTTGCAATTTCTTACAGTATTTACCAAGTTTTCCAAGATCAGACTTTGAACTTCTTACTCACTTCCTTTATTTTCAAATGCTGATTGATAAACAAATCACTACTGTATCACTAATGCAAAAAATAATAATATTAGGAGCATTTGAAATCTGGTGCTACAGAAGAATGTTCAAAATATTATCGATGTCAAGTAACGTACCCACGAGGGGGCCTGACAGGGCTTGAGCCCTCCCTACCGTAGTTTGGGGATGCCCAAGATCTACGCAGACTTAAAGAGAAAATAAAATGGAGGCTGGGGGATGACCAGTTAAACATTGTGATCAAAGAAAATATCAAGCGCCAGACATCCTTGTGTTGATCCTCCCTAGTTGTCCTAATTAATAATAATATAAATAATAAATAATAATATTTAGCACCGCGTCTTACTACCCGTTCGGGTTATACACTTTAAGTACTAATTACGTTAATGGATTAGGAATTGGGAAGGTTGAATTAGAGGAAGTGAACCCGCATTTGCGTGGAGGGAGAGTGGAAAACCATTTAGGAAAAACCACCCCCAGTTCACCCAACCGAGATTCGAACCTCGATCTCCCTGTCCTTGGCAGTCGAGCTCAACACGAATAGCGCGTTAGCCAACTACGCCACCGAGGCGGGTTTGTCCTAATTGATCTTCTTGCAGTCTAGGAAGTGGCCTAAGTCCTGGAGATAGCGGCAGGTTCCAAATCTTCCAGTTTCACACGTGGTTTCATTGAGGAGTCACATATTAGTTATACATTTTTCTATTATAAATAATGGATAATTTTTGTGACAGTAGGCCTATGTGACGGTCAAGCCAACTTAAATTAAGACTATTTATTTATTATTTTGTTAGATTATCACATTTATAATAGTAAAAATATAAATTATCAAGTTAACAAATACCAATAAAGACCCTTCTTAAAAAGCTTCTAGGTGTATATTACGGTTCAACAAAATTAGCCTCCGGCGGTTTTGGGGAACTCCCCCAAATTCCCTTGATCTTCCTCCATCCCTCCCCCGCCACACCCCACAATCCTGCGTCAAATACAGAAATGCTAAGAAAAGCAAATGAAGAAAGTAAACTTTGTAAAGGTATACAACAAAGAATAGTTAACGTGGTAGGACATACAGAGATATAATAGTTTGACGAAGATAATTATAAAAGGAGATGTGGAAGGGAGAAATTCAAGCGTGAGCCCAATATTAGAGAACATGAATCAAAGAGCCAACGATGTTGGCAGAAGAAGGTACCAAGATGTAAGAAACTTGGCACAGGATGGACCTAAGTGGAGAACTGAAGTAAACCAATTGTAATATTGATGACCTAATGAGGGTGATGATCAATAATGTATTGTTTGGTAATGATTATTCTATTCTTTTCCCAAAAATCAGAATTCAAATAATGAATCTAAAGTAAAAAAAAAATGTGTTATATCAAATTGAAACATATCAGTTGAGGGTCAGGACCTCTTATACAAGATTTATGAAAATGAGTATTTTAATTCCAATATTATTGATTGATGGAAATATAGAAAACTGGAGAATTAAGTAACTCTGTTAATTCTATGTTTTAATTTTTTTTTTAAATACTCGGCTAAAAGAATTCCTTCTATATTGAAATAAATTTGATAAATTCTTTTAAAAGAAAAAAATCTAAAACGCATTTTTCTGTATGTGATTTTTATGTTTATGGTTTTATATTTCATGCATTTTTTTACTATGACTTTTGCCATAGTTGTCCTTATATTAAACAGGTTAGTTTTAAAAGTAATCACTCATTCACTTCTCACACACAACTTTTTGAAAATTGAATGTGTATATTAAATCTTCAATTTTAAAATCGATAGCATAATTGTAAAGTATGAATACTTTCTAGCATAGCTTGAAAAATATCAATTATAATTTTTTTCTACAGTATCAAAATAATTAATATAATGTAATGGGTGGAAGGAAAGTGTGTGAACTTTGGAAAGACTGACAAAAAAAAAAAGGAAAATGTTAATTGGTGGTCGCAAAATCTAATGTATCACTCTTGTATTATACAATATTTATGGTGACTAGGAGATTGGAGATTGAATTGCTTAGGATGATTTTTTCATAAATAGCGTCTCAATCTCTCTGCATAAAAATGTGGATACATTTAATCTAGAACCGTACCTTAATCATCTGTATTTCATCAACATAATTAACGTGTATACAACCCAGCGTTTCTAAATTGGGATTCCATGAGGTAAACTTAAGGGTTCTGCAAAAAAATAAAAACTCGTTAGAATGTTTGAATTGGGGCACAATTTGTTGGCATACTTTCTGGATCATAAATTTCGATTATCTGATTGATTAATGTTTATCCAAAGTTGCATATCTTGTTAACATATTCAGAAAATTAAATAAATTATATTTATCACTCCAAGGCAATAAGTAGACATTTTTAATGCAAGAGATTAAATATTTTCACTGTCTAGCAAGTTGCAATTTTTATCTGCGACGTGGAGCAAAATAATTTGGACTATTTTCCAACACTTAAGGATTTTCTTGAAAAATTCGAACTTTAGAAATTCATAGCAACTTTACAGATCATCTTCACCATTTACACACGTCTTTTTAATCAGTAATTTCCATCCTTGAATAAAAAAATTAATGACCGAGTTCAAAATCCATTCATACAAGATAAACCAGCCAGGTTTACTGATGTAGATTATGAAAATCTGATCAATTTTACTTCTGACTGTCAATTTTTAAAAAAATGTAAAGAGTTTATTTATTGATTTTTGGGGCGATTTACGCGAAGAATACCCCAAGTTGTCATGGCAGGCCATCAAAGTACTATTGCTACTCACGAGCACTTATTTGTGTGAAATTGGATTCTCGTTACACTCTGGAATCAAAACAGAGTATTGAAACCAACTTGATATGGCTCCAGATATGTGAATACATTTGTCAACAATTAAACCAAATATTAGAAAAATTTACTCATTAAAATGTTTGTTTAAGTTTTTTGTATTTTTTAAGCTAATAATAAATAATCAATATCATAATTATCATTTAATTAAGAGTAAAACCTTATACTGTTCCTCCTGACAGCCACGTATACTGGGTGACTGCATTTATTTATGGACATGAAAGAGGACAAAACACATAAGTTACCTTCCCCGTGGAAAAATGTAACTTTCAATTTAAAGATATTTGACCTTGAACAAAGAAAAATTTTCATCTGGGGCGCTTTTTTTTTTTTTAATTTGCTGCACTCAAAATATTTAAGGTGTTCCGTTATGTTGTACACAATATAAAAGGGTCCAAAGACTAAATTTAATTGGGAAATGCTTGTAAAACCCAAATGAATACTTGGACGCAATGAGAGTGGGAAAAAAAAGATGAAAAAAGAAAACACGCCTAAAGCCACTGCAAACTGTAGTTAGTAGATTGAAAAATGAATAGATAATAATAATTTGCTCCAATGGACATAACAACTTGCTCTACCCCATACCAGAAGATATAATGCATTGTAAACACTGTATCTGATCAGGACTGAATATTATTATATATTATAGTTACATACAGACATAAATAAATACCTAATCACACCGTTCCCTTACAGGGTAGGCAATAAACTGTGCATGTATGTCTAAAAACAACTCCGTTTTTGAATTCATCCTTACTAACTTTCTCAACACTTCCCTATCCTTGCATACTCCCTTCACTTCAACAACATCCATACACCGAGTCATACATGCTCTTTTATTTTTAAACCTCTTAATGTTTCACTTTTTCACACATTCTTCTACAACATTTAACCATGTCATACATGACCTACCCCTTCCTCTCTGATCCACACACTCCACCTTATCATCATTATTATTTCTGTCTTACAAGAGGTCCATTCCTTTTGTCAGTGAGCTTAGATCGTCCTGTCCCCTTCCTCCTCCTTCAGCTCCCAGAACTTTCTTCTTTCCTTCAAGTCATCCAGTATTTGAATCTTCCTCCCTCCTAAGCTTATCTGTTCCATGTTTACCGTGATAAAAATCTACTGCCTAATCTGCGAGTCACTGACCAAAGCACAACCTTTCTAGGGATGCAGGTGTAGGGAACTCAACTAATCTGGTATTTCCTCAGTACTCTCGCCTGGCGTCGTAAAATATAACTGTTATCTTTTGTTTAAAAGGGACGTCTGGTCAAATATTGGAGGAAATTAGGGAGTTTCCTATGTATAATGAGGTCTTATTTGTGAGTAAATATAGTAACAAGATACAAATATTTAAAATAATAACAAAATATTTGTCCAATAGGTCCTCCGCGCTTGCCAATATTTGACAGTTACCTGTCCATACTATGGGAAGATTACTGGTGCACGTACAAAGCTTTTTACAAGATGACTCACTATTATCGTAGTAAAGTCATTGGATTTTACGTCGCCAAGACTCCGAGTATCGTGGCTTGCAGTTATGAAACAGTCAAAGAGGCTCTCTTCAAACCCGAGTTTCAAGGACGGATGGACAATATCGTCACTCAGATTCGTTCCAACAATAAAAGATTAGGTAAGGAAGAGTGTGTGAGATTAAACACATTTTAGGTAAATCTTAATCAACAGGCTTACTTAACCACCTTAATTATCTAGTGATCAGAGGTCTCGGGTTCAAACCCCGCAGTGAGTTTGGAACAGGGTCAACTCAAGCCTCGTGAAGACAAATGAGGAGCTACTTGAATGAAAAAGTAGTGGCTCCAGTTTAGAAAACTGAGAGTAACAGCCAGAGGGCTCATTGTGCTAATTACATGACACCCTTTTCCACATAAGTTTGCACTATCTTCGCCACTAGACGACGGCGGCGGCCACTCGGTTGGTATGGCTCACTTGCAGGCTGACGCCATGTTTTGTTTTATTTAACAGGCTAAGAAATATTAGCAACTCAACCCTGTGAGGACGCAGTCAAAGGCATCAGTCTTGTCTTGTCTTGCTTATCACTAACTAGGCGGTAGGGCTTTAAATCCCAGCTGGGTGTACCAAAGAGTTTTTATTTTTATTTAATGGGTTCATATTATCTCCTCTACAATTATGTATGTCCACTTTCTTCAGCTTATGGTTCCTCACCCTCTCCACATATAATATAAATATAAATAAGTATAGCTGGGAAGGATAGTATCAAATGAAGCACAGAAAAAATATATAAAACTAATGTGTTTGGGCCTTAGTTGTGTTAAAGAAATAACTTTTGACATTATAATCTAGTTGCAGCAGCCATAAACTGTTTCATCATCCATACCAGATGATAGTTGTTCCAGATACACCCAAAACATCGGAGTCTATATCTTTAACGTGGCTTAAACCCAAAAACATTAATTTTAACCTTAAACACCGCCAGTCGAATGCCTTCCAAAAAATATAGATTAAGTTATTAGCACCGGCAGCTCCTGATTAACACTGAACATCTCTTATTTGGCTTAATAGTTGACTGCTTGAAATCTCTGACAAGTGTTTGAGCACAAAACTATATTGAAGATCCTCAAAGATGCTAGTTCAGTACTAAAGGCTTAGACCTTAGCGAACTCAGGTTGTATCAAAACCAACATGTGAATAAATAAGTTGTTGACTGTTCAACTTCTTGAGTTGAATCATATACTAAAAGTCTTCTTAAACATTTCTCTTATTTTGTTTTTAGATTATTTATCTCTTAAGTGGTTTGAAACATACTTATAATTTGTACTGATAAACAATTGTAAATAATGTGAAGTCAACAAATATTATAGAATTATCTTAATATGATATTTAAATAACTTTCAAGGTATAATGTTCACGGAGCCTGACTTATGGATCGAACAGAAACGGTTTATGTTAAGACACTTGAGAGATTTTGGATTTGCCCGGAGATACCAACCTAATGAGGAGTTTATGAAAGAAGTAGTACACAGCATGGTAACCCTACTCCAAGGGGAATGCACCCTGAAAGATAAGGTAAGCAGGATAACAATTATTTAATATACAAGACTGATTGATGGTAAAACTAACCTAGACATTAACAGCAAGCTAAATCTTAACAACATCAAATTAGAAATTTAACATCAGCCTAAATGTCATCGTGACACCAATCTAGACATTATCATCAACTTAGACATTAATACCAACCTAAACATTAACACCAGCCTATACATAACATCAACCTAAATGCTAAAAACCAACTTAAACATTTAACACCAACTTGGACATTTACAAAAACAGTAAAATATTCAGTATGAAAAACTAATAAAATATAATTTCCATTTGGTATTAAATGTTCACTTTTATAAACGGGACTTTATCAAGACTTGACGTACATACTAACTCATGGCCGATTCACCATTAAATTAGATAGGTAAACAATTAGCTCTAAACATACATCTTAAAGGAGTGTTAGTTTTTCGCATTCTTGAAATTGGGATCAGCTGAATTTTTTTCTTTTCAAATAATTATTTTTCAATTTTGTTGTATTAAAAAAAAGTAAACTGTTTTCACTAGTTTCAACTCGGTTGTTTTATAACAATTTTAATGAAGAAATGCACTTGAGTGTGACGGCTGGTTCGAGCTATATTACCTACCTTAGTTAAGCCCCATCTTTAGGTTGGGTCTCTTAACTTAAAACATTCCATTAAGTATCAAGCTACCCGCTTCAATGGTCGAACGGTCTAAAATGTCACTCTCGTATTAGGCTAACCTGCTGAAGACGAGGAGATAGTGGTTCGAATCCTGTTCGGGTGTACTGAGGGTGGCTTTCCTTAAATGGTTTCCCACTCTCCTCCCAATCAAATTTGAATAGATTAACTTTAAAAAATTTCCTTCCTCATACCCATCTCATTAGCATAATTATCAATATATGTATAACCTGAACAGGTAGTAAGACACGGTGATTAAATAAAATACATTGAAATTTTTTAATTAATATCTGGCAAATAGAACAAACTCAGGCACAAAGTTAAGTTTAAATAAAGATTAAAATATAATGACTGAATGGTAGCAATTTAATAACAAATTTTGTAAAATATAAATGATTAACACCTCTTAATTTGATGGTTCAGTGGTTTCAAAATGGAAATTCTGTTCAAAACCATTTTATTCTCAAAATTGCAGGAAGTGTTTAGAGACGGTGAAGCTAAGCTACCCAATCTGTTCTTCTCAGCTACAGTCAACTGTTTATGGTCTCTATTTGCAGGTAATGATTTCATCTTGGTTTTCACGACTAGTCTAATGTTAAATTGGATTGCCATTAGAATAAAATTTATTTTTTTAATTTGTGATATTTAACATACACTTTATGAACTCTGTAATTATATCAGAGTATGACTTACAAACTAATTAATTTCTATAACAAACACAACTCTCAGTCCCACTTATTTCAACTCAGCCATACCGAGAATCAAATTCAGGACACTTAATTAGACAGACGAGCTACATATCGAGTTAAGGTGTCTGGCTAAACTTTTATTACGGTTTAAAAAATTTTAGCTATACTTTAACGTATTTGTTTGAATGCCTAGCCATGTGATTTTAAGATGCCACGTTTGATTGATGATGTGCATAACAAAGGAAGACTATTTATTTAAGGTGGGTTGTAGGGGACGCAAGAAAAGGTCATTTTTTTTTAAGTTTTATATAAAAACTTTTTTTGGTCAAAATAAAAAAAACATTTCTCCATTAGAAAAATAAAATTTTATTTTATTCACATGTGGATATCAACAGTTGTTGAGTACCTGTCATGAGCATAGCGGCATTAGATGAGACACTTTTTAAATGAAGAGAAAAAGTTGTCATTAAATTTCAGGACATCCATGACAGATATTTAATAACTTTTGCTATCACCATGTGAATAAAACTAAACTCTATGTTTCTACTGGATACTTTTTTTTATTATTATTTTGGCTAACAAAATATGTTGCTATAAAAAATGCAAAAGCAGTGCTCTTTTCTCGCGTTCCCTACACTCCCACCTTGAGAATGAGAAATAAAAAAGGAAGACAATTATTTGGGAATGCTCATTAAATTATTATTTCTCTCCACATTTTACTACCCATTTGGGCTATCAGCGCATTCACACCAATAGTATAGGAATGAGGTGGGTAGAATTGAGAGGAAATGTACCTGAGTGGTAGACCATTTAAGAGAAGAAAAACATCTTGGTACATATGGCTAGGATTCAAACCACAACCTCCTAGTGTTCAGCAAACTAAGTTACACAAGACTGACACCTTTTATCGCGTGTCCATTGTTGCAGGTAAACCTACTGCTTCTTCTTCCTTTCTACCCTTGCAATTTGTTACCCTTAGTATCTTTGCCCTTATGGTACTATTTTGTAGTACTGTTGGGTATTTTGTCTCCCCTGGCCCTTCATTAATTGACAAGAAACTTGATATTTGTAGGTCATCTTATATCTTCCCACGTTAAATTCATCGTACACAACATTTACATTACATAACTCTTAAGTGTAGTGGTATTGCCAGAATGGTACGGTCTCCGAGCCAACCTCACTGACGTGCATCTCGCCACCTCGCATCCGAGAGAAGAGTCCCCTACAAATGAGCTCTTACAACTATTTTCAAACACATAGCTTGACTAAACCCGAGCTGGTCTTAACGCGCCATCGTCTAGGTGAACCAAATGGTGATACCGGCATACAGGTTAAAAATTATTAAAAACCACTTACTTTACGAGGTAAAAAAAACTCATAGTGATGGATATGAAAGCTGGACATTATGGAAACAGAAAAACACAAGACTTGAAGCAGCAGAAATGTGGTTTTGTAGAATTCTAACAAGAACAAGCTGGATAGACAGGGTAATGAACAAATTCTAAAAAAAATAATTTAAAAAAACGAGTAAGGGAAAGAAATTACTGAAGACAGTAAGTAGGAAAGAGGAAAATGAACCTCCTTGGGCACATAGAGAAACATGATAACTCTACCCAGAACATTTTTGGAAAAATCTAGAGGAAGACCAAGAAGACCTAAAGAACACGATCAGTGAGATGGGATGCAAATTTCATATACCGACATGAAGAGGATCTCAAAGAACCGAATGATATGGCTGCATCCACAAGGCCTGGCCTTTAGGAAATTATAGTAAGGGGGACCCTTGCTTCAACTAATTAAGAATCTGAGTCAGCCACATTTTATGAAAAACCAACTATACCAGTAAATTAGTATTAATACGTGTTTTAATTTCAGGTGAACATTACTCCTCTAGTGAACTTAGCAAAGTGCGCCAAATGAGCGACAGCGCAGCTTGTTTCGCAAGGTCAGTAGACCCAATAGGAGGGGCCATGGTCAATACTCCTTGGGTCAGGCACCTAGCACCAGACATGGTGGGCTTTAACGGAGTCAAGAGAAGCTGCCCATTGATAGAGGACTTTGTTAAAGTGAGATATTACAGCTTGAGTATATTTTTTTAGCACCTCATCTTACTACCCGTTCAGGTTATACACCTATATACTTATTACACGAATATATGAGTGATTAGGAAGGTTGAACTTAGAGGAAGTGTACTCACATAAGCATGGAGGGAAAGTGGAAAACCATTTAGAAAGAACCACCCTCAGTACACCCGACCGGGATCAAGCCACGATCTCATCTTCGGCAGTCCACTCTATTGCAAGAGTGGCGCCTTAGACCATGCGGCCACCGAAGACGGTTGGCTCGAGTGTAGTCTGTTACTTTCATTTAGCAACCAAGCCATTTAAAAAATTAAAATAGTATCGAATTATTTGGTATTTGCTTCATACAACTCTTCACAGAACTTTTGAGTTCATTTTAATATCACGATGCATGGAAGATTTTATATTTATCCACAAATCAAAAGTGTACTAAATTACAAACTAACAAACACTGAATGATTTCAGTCAATAATTTAACTTGATGAAATTAACTCTTCATAACACCTAATTAAAATTGTGTTCATTTCAGGAAACAATTGAAAGAAACAAAGCCACCTACCATGAAGATGATATGAGAGGTTTCATTGATGTTTTTCTGAAAAAGATGAATGAAAACAATAATTATGATAAACCTTCAACATTCACAGGCAAGTGTAGAGTAAGATTTAGTTTATTTTTATTTTACTTCAAACAAAAGGGCTGATAATGAAATGCATACACTTGTTTTTTTAGGCTTCTGTATTTTTTTTTGTACATGTACACGTATTTGAACTTAATTGTTAGAAAGATTCTTAGGCCGATTTTTTAAGCACGTGTATGTAGATGCTAAACACACTATATTGATATAGAAAATTAATTCTATAGTCAAATAATGTTCTAATCACTAATTATTTTTAGACACATCTGTAGGAACCATATTGATCGACATGCAAGCTAAATGTCAAGCTCGTCTAGTTTGGTTTGCAGGTGACGAGGTCAGGGTTTGAATCCCAGTCAGTTGTATTGAGTTTTTTCCCCTCTAAAAGGTTTCACACTCTCCCCGTTTGTTACCCCCTCTCCTCCCACCACCACCACCCTACATAATGTGGTACATTTTCTCTTATGTTCTAATTTACTCATCCCTATCCTGTCAGTTCTCTTCAATATGAATGGAGTGGACAGGTAATAAAACATCTGAAGGGGTTGCCATATTTTTCAGTAAGTGCAAATCCTTCTCATGACCCTGTATCATTTAGTTTTTTTTTATTAAAATGAATTCCTGTGAATGGATGTCGTCTGTTACTATGTATAATTTCCAATACCTGTAATTAATTTATTTTTTCTCCTGCATCTTAGCTGTTCAGGTTCTATGCACACATTAATTACGATTATGAAATAGGAATGAGTAAGGTATAATTTTAGAGTAAATGTACCAGCATTCACAGAGAGTAAAATTTAAAACCGTTTAGGGGAAAATACTCAGTATGCCTGATCAGGATTTGAACACTGGTCTCTCTGTCACCGGCAATACATTCTAACACTAGAGTGAGTGTGACTACTGATGAGGTTTGGTTTTATATTCTTATGTTAGATATATTTTAAAAAGGTAAAATTGCTGAATTCTGCAAGAACTCCAATCAAGTTAAATATTCTTTCTCCAGGGGACCAGCTGCTGATGATTGGGATAGATATGGTTTTCCCCACAGCTTCGACACTGCCTTCTATGATAACGTTCACAGTATTACTTCTCACTCAACATCCTGAAATACAAGAAAAGGTGCAGAATGAGATAGACACTGTAGTCGGCAGGCACAGGCTACCTTCGTTGGATGACAGAGCTAAGTAAATGTAGTTCACAATTAGAGATCGTTCGAATACACTATCATTTAATTCAGTCTTGAATCCAAATCTTCTTTTTTTTAACCGAGAAAACTTGGTGATAAGTTTTAATTTACTTTACTATATTAGTTCTTAAGTTGCTATATCAAATAGAAAAAAAAAAGTCATTAGTTACAGGCCCATATCCATGATTTATGTTTAGGGGAAGGGGAGGAGGGGGTTACAACAAAGACGGAACAAAATAAATTAACTAGAAATATTTTACAGCACAAGGATTAATATTTTATTCCACTATCATATTTTGTAAAAAAAATGGTAACCATCTAACTGAACCACCTAAACTGATAAAAACCCTAAGGTGCAGCAGAAGGGAGTGTGAGTAATTTTACAGTTTTTATAGCATTACATTTTTATCTGTTCAGGGTGTCCTGGAATTTTGTCAAAACTTTTTAAATAAAGAGAAAAAGTGTTGACAAAATTCCAGGACCCCCTGAACAGATATTCAAGATTTGTTAATATTAGCATGTGAAGAAAACTAAAATCTATGTTGCCACTGAAGAAATATTTTATTTATTTTGGCCAAAAAATTTCAATTCTATAAAAAACTGTAAAAATACTTGCGCCCCCTTAGGCGCACCTTAATATCTCTTCCAGTTAACTAGATATGTGAGTCGTGAGGTACCAGTACATATTTATACTATGCAAATGATATGTTCTATTTCTTACAGCATGTCCGATAAACATAATAAAACATAGTACCAATAAGTTATTCTACAAATGAAAAAGTTACACATTAGTTTGTATAGGGTCTACATATTTTTTGTCTGCTGTTCATAATTTTGGTGATAAGTATGCTCAAACTAAATATTAACAACAATCTATTCTAGGCAGGGGCATCACACCAGGGTGAAAGTTGGGAATTTTGTGGGATTTGAGATCTGGAGTTGGGAAATTCTAGGCTTATTCTGGACCCCATTACTATTATGAAAGTCCTTAACCACAGACTTGTACTGACAAATTTGAAATTTTCCAACTTTGATCCCTACTCTACAAAAAATCTCAGCCTCAAAAATCATAAAACATTGAAAGGAGATTCCTTCTGTAGTAAATTGTAGAAATTTTAGTTAGTCAAGTAGTCTAGTAGCGCCATTATCGGTAGGCAGAGACAACGGCCGGTGAGTGAGTGTATGCTGAATGCGATATGAAAACGAATCATAAAGGAACATGAGCTGCCCAGTAGCAAAATTTCACTCAGCGCCAGCAAGGTTGAAGTGGAAGCTTGTCAGCCAATGTTTTGTTTATGGTTTAATATTTTTAGTTGTGACTTTCGTGGCTGTTAGACAGCCGCAATTTTATTATTAAAATGATTATATGTTGTACAGCCAATGCCTTAATTAGGGCTTATTAAATTTGAAGTCATAAATGTAGTGAATGTTATGCAACATTTTATTGTTGTCTTATCAAAAGCTCTGACTGATGAAATGATGACATTGATGTTAGTGTTAATGTTTGACTTCTGAAATACACACTAATTTTTCTAGCAAGTATCCATACTAGTTTGAATTTAACCGATTTATCTTATTTCATTGTTTATTAAAATTGGCTTTCATGAAAGCAATTTAAATAGGCTCAAAGCAACAATGAAAGAAGAGGATTAATAGGGCTATGTTACATTTTTACAACTCTTATAATTTTTTATTTGATTAAGTAGATTACATTAAACAAAAAATAAGTTTTTTTTTTCACCCTTTAACTTTTTCAAATTTGTTGTTTAGTGTTCAATTTGTGTAAAATTTCGTGTAACCGTGTCGTTTAGAGTGCTGATTTCGAATTTGCCATAAGTTATTTAATAAAATGTTAGGGGAAGCCACTTAACCCTCATGCACTAAATTACAATGTTTTGAATAGTTTATTGATGTACCAGTATTAACATTTTAGGGCAATTTACAAGGTTATGACATTGGTAGACAGGTATCAAAATACTGTAGAAATATCAATAAATTCTATTTTTTGTTGCTTTATTTTACAGTTGAAAATATTTCAAGCAAACATGGCCAAATTGCTAATTTTTTGATAAAGTGACAAGCAAGTTTTACATCTCAAGGAGCTAAGTAGTTAAATATTGCTTCCAAGTGTGTTATAATAAAGCGGCAGTTTCCAACCTGGGGGCCACAGCGCGTTTTAGCTTTATGTTTACTTTTCAAGGATTTTAATGATTATAGGAAGATATGTAATTATAATAGAAATGTAAGTTGTTAAAGTGATAAAAACGACCTAGCTTCTGCTTAGGTTCTTTTTTGCTATTCCATTCTGATAGCTTGCTGACTTGTTTACTGTGACAGCCTTGTAATGCTGTTAGCATAATATAAAATAATCTCCCAACCCCGGGCTTGTTGACTCTATTTTACTACATATTAATCGCATATAGCCATTATTATAAGCAATTTATAATAATTAAAACAAGCATTAGTGAACATTCGAGTTTAATGTCACGCTCTTTTGGTTTGGTTTGTTAGTAAAGGTGAAGTAAGGATTTTAATTCTGGCCAGGGTAGTCTCTTCAAGCAAATAAGTGTACATTTACTCTAAATTTTACCTATCCCACTGGTGTAGTTAACTGTAAATAGTCCGGGCTGGTAGTAATACACAGTGGAAAAAACTTATAAACTAGGATTTGAACACTTTTAAGTTATCAAAGGGTCGCGATAGCCGCAGAGAGTAAAGTTGTGGTTATAAACTACCAAATGTTGGAAACCACTGTAATAAAGTCAGTTGAATTTTTTAATCTAAAATACACAATTTGAATGATATCTGCAAATCTAAATAAATAATAATTCAAGTTATTTCCTTATGCACTGAAAAAGCCTTGTAGCTTTAAAAATCCAGTATGAACAAATAAATTTAAAAATACCATTGACTAAACACTCAGTTCAATGCTTGAGTATCACCTTGAATTTTTTTTTTAAATTCTGGGAACCGTCGCCCACCCCCGTTCTCAACATTGCCCTTCCAATACTTTGTTTTACTACTTGGGAATTTTTCTAATTTTGAAATGCTTGGAGTTGGGAAAGACAGTGGTTCAATCCCCTCCCCACTCTCCCAAATATATTTCGTGCAATGACCCCTGATTCTTTGTTTTCACTAGAAAATTAAGCTAACACATTGATGATAAATAAACAAATGAACATGTTTGATTTCATACATTACTATTTGAAATGACCTTGGCTTAAACCGATAAAGTATATTCATGTGAATTGTACAAAATACATCTTAGGAAAGAAAAATTTGAAAGTAACTTACAAACTAGTTTTTCATAATTCATAAGACCTATTGTAAATACTATAAATAAACCTCACCACTCAAAGAATTAATTTCCCTCGTCTCCACTCAAGGGTGATAGGAAATTTAATCAAAACCCCCTAACATGCCTGTACATAGCTTATATTTGGTTCAGTTCCATATAACCTGGCTTAATAAATCATGATCGTGTTTGCCATTTAAAATTGTGAGGATCTAATATAAAACAATTTTACTTTCCGATTAATGTTTTACAGCCTAGAAGGTGAAATAAAATAAAACTACTTAACTATATTATTTTAAAATGTACTCACTAGTAAACTATAAAAGCTAGCTTCAAGTTAACAGACAAAAAACATTAACACTTACATGCCAAAAGGTTTAAACAAGAATCTTGCCAACAACATTAACAAGGAAAGTGCGTAGAAATATATCTTGTAACATTCAAATTAAATGCTCGCGCACACTAAGTCGTCCCCCCTCCCTGACCCTTTTCACCCCACTGACAGATTTTCCTCCCTCATTTTCTCACCCAAACTCATCCATTCCAATAGTACAGGCGCACAGTGACAGTTATTCTTTATTAAAACTTTATTTCTACCTCATTCTCTTCTGGTGTTATTTTTAAACATATGTTATCATGGGGAGGGGAGGGGGGGTAAGGGGGTTGATCCCGTAAACCTCCCCCTTAAATATGGCTCTAATTAATTATAATGCATTCATTTTAAGTTTATAGTATCTATAAATTCAATTAGTGGTAAACCCTCTTTGCTGTTCACATTGTCTAAGGCGTAATTCTCACAATAGGCTGTTGCCGGAAATTAGGCTTTGAATCTTGATCAGTTTTATGAGGGTGCTTTTCCCTAAATGATTTTCCCCTCTCGCTCCATGCAAACGCAAGTACATTTCCTCTAACTAAATTCTTCCTTCATCCCTATAAAACTACAATAGTTAATATATGTATATGTGTTTATAGCCCAAAAAATAGTGATATGTGGAGGGGAAGGTGGAGGGGGGATAAATGGTAAATTAGTAGTCTGGGGTCTGAATTTTTAAGTTGTTCCTAAGATTTATATTTTTTAAATTGAAAAATGACACCTGGACACGAGAATTTCACATAGGAACTTAACACGGGAACTTTGGATTAGTATGCCACTGCTATAACCATTGAGCTATCCGGGAGTCATTCTGTGCCCAAGGTCATTCTTCACTCAAATTTTAAGGCAGAGTCTGTGATGGATGTGTGGAAATAATAAAATTGTCAACATCACAAGCTATCAGATAATGTGGCCACGTTCTGGTAACTCGTGACCTTAATTGATCACCCATATGTAGCTGACAATTATATATTATATGCTTTTTTTTTTAATAATCTTGGTAAGTACAATAATGTCAAAACTTTGAAAATATGAATATTTTTTAATTGAATTCATAAATTTTCTGTTCAAAAATTACCGAAGTTGATTTTTATAAAATCAGACACAAGAGAAATTTTTTTATTGCATCAATTTGTATAGTCTTGGGGCGTTAGCCCCTGTCACCCTCCCTTAAATCCAGGCCTATAGATGAGTATTGAGACTTGGTGGAGAAAAAAAATCAATCCCAACGCATGGTGTTTGGATGTTGATTCTTCTGAGTTTTAATTAATATATTCACCATTTGTTGCAGGTTGCCTTATATGGAAGCTGTTATAAGAGAGGCCTTAAGAAAAGCCACTATAATACCTCTTTCTGTAGTAAAAAAATGCACAGAAGACACTTACTTCCAAGGGTACTTTATACCAAAGGTAGGCCCATAGATATCTTAATATAATAGCTACTAAATATTATCAGCATTGTTTTTTTTAAATGATTAATTGCTAGCTCTATCATGTTTATATATAGCCTACTATGCACTGTAAATGACATGTGAATGTGTGTGTGGAATGATTGTGTTTTTTTCTCTCTCTCTCCCCTTTATTAATTTTACTTTATTCATTTATTTTATTTTAATATGTTCTAAATTTCCAATTAGGTATGTTGTCAATATTTTATATTTATTGTTATTAATATTTATTATACAGGTATTATAAATTAGTTTTAGCACTAAGTATAAAATGTAGACTCTATTTATTAAAGGGCTAAGTTTAAGAAAAGGCACTGGCTTTAACATCGCCCAAATAAAGACATTGTCTTTGATGTTATTAAAAAAATAATTATTAAACCTGTTAGAGGTGTGTTAGTAGGGATTTTTCACTTTGAATCGAGTTTTGTTCTAATTCGAGTAATGTAAAAAAATATGTGCTACACATATTTAGAGTTTATTTTCTAAAATAGATCCATGAATAAATCATAAACCCAAACATGCATTATTAAGAAAAATAATTTTTAGTGAAAAAAGATCTGAATCACACAAATTAAAATTTTTCACTCAACCTCATCATCAACTGTTTCCAACCTGTGGCCGGATCAGTGGGGTGGAGGCTCAAACTACAAGAAAGGTACATACAAAAAAAGGGGGGACATCAGGAGTGAATGCAAGGAGTTCTGTCTTTTCAAGGTTTAAAGACAACATTCAAATCATCAGATCTCGCAACTCCCACCTGTCGCAGAGTAAAACATATGGACAGTCCATCTCAAGAGAAG
This sequence comes from Timema cristinae, assembly GCA_039000515.1. Classification (NCBI taxonomy): domain Eukaryota; kingdom Metazoa; phylum Arthropoda; class Insecta; order Phasmatodea; family Timematidae; genus Timema; species Timema cristinae. The sequence goes on from JBCFYV010011172.1 coordinate 21,987,162, forward strand.
GTAAAGAATATATACTGCCCCTCATGTTCACCATATTAGAAAACTTACTTAAATATACTCTCGTATACCTAGGGTATGGTGGGTGAATCTTATATTATAAATCACGTCAAGAAGATATTTGTAGAATATAGAATATCAAATTTATTTAAAAGGATTAAATATTGAACATCAAATATAGTTGTAATATATATAATTGTATAATATTTATGTTTTTCACCAAAACGTCGTAAAAATGTTATAGTATTATCAGTAGATTTTAGAAAGTTCATAACAAACACATAATCATTTACTTTACTTTAGCGTTGACAGAGTAGATAGGCTACAAAACATTTATAGGCTTTGGTTGGTTGGCTGTCAAAATGTTTGTGATGGTTAAGATAGGTTACAAGAGAAAGCTTAAAATAATATGGTTTATATCTTAACAGTTAAATACCAAAGCGTATTTACACTTAATAACCTCCTTGAACTAAACATAAGAAAAATACCCTAATTTGGTATCCACAAATTTACTCCGAATAATTTATAACAATAAATAGTTACGAGTCTATAGCAAAGGTACAAAAGTTTTAATCCTAAGTTCAACCAACTCAATGTTCCCGCGAACATGCATTTAAATATTTCTCACAGAAATATCGAGTTAAAAAACAAACATTCTATATTGATGAAAGAAAATCGATATCTCTCAAAAGTTAATAATCGATTATTATCCGGCAAGGATTACGACTCGATTCGCATTGTGATACCAACGAGGTCACATTAAATTTACTACAATGCTCCATATTTTGAGATAAATTGAAATGACGTCAAAACTGAATTTAGAATAATTAATATTAATACAAAGCTAAGTTAGTTGCCAGAAAATAATTTAGATCTTACATTATAATACGAATGAAGCCTGAGCTTCTCCTACTCCTAGTACGGTTAAGGCCCAATTGTCTTGATAGTTGGCTCAGATGCCCGTATAAATACAATCTGCCACAGAGGGGGAAAAGAAGGGAGACATTGGGGGGAAAACATTTAGGATTGCCAGGGAACATATTGCGCATGCCTAAAACGAACTTCGGGGAAGTTCGTGGCCGGTCGGAAATCTTCACGATGTGGATATCCGCATTGCGTCAGTCAGTCCACTTTACGGGCGTCGCCGATTTGCGCCCCATTCTTCAAGTTAGTATTAGATTTGTTTCGGTCACGCGAAGTTACGTCCGACTTGTGTCTATCTTGCATGGAGCCTCGGGCAGCGGGCAAACTGGGTAAGTCAGCGCCTTGTTGTTGTTTAGAGTCTATGGTACACCATCCGATGCTACAAATGCCTCTTTCCTTCCACCATTTTTTCTCCTTTCATCGCTTCCATTTTTCTACTTTCACTCACACACTTTCTGTTATCTGTTCCATCCATTTCTTTCTTGGTCTCCCTTGCGGTATTTTTCCTACATACTTCATCTCCATCATTCTCTTTGAGATTATTCCCTTTTCTATCCTCATTACATGTCCATACCATCTCAGCCTTGCTTCCTCTAATATCTCATGTAGTCCCTGTACCCCCTACTCTTTCCCAGATAACTTCATTCCTAATCCTGTTCCTCCTCGACAGCTAACATGTCAATTCCATTAACTAAATTTTTTAAATCTGTAGAGCTTTTTTTTTCTCTTTTTTTAATCTTACAAAAGGGGATATTAAAAGATTTTGATGGATAAGAAATAAAATCCTTAAATTGAATTAAACTAAATTTTTTTAAAAATAAAACTGAAAATCTCAGTTAATTTACTCAAAATTTTTGACTTTTAGGAAAAAATCTTGATTATAGTTCAAACAACCACTAAAACTCAACCTAAATTTGAATACGGTGGCTACAGAAAGCGAAAATGAGGATTTTTTGTTGTTGTCAGGGAAAACAGGGTAGTGTCAGGGAATTTAATCAAAAATAAGGAAAAGTCAAGGAATTTAAATATTTTACTAACTCTGCACCTAAACATCAAAAGTGGGAGAGATTTTGTTTCTTGAGGTTAACAAAATTAATTGTGTGTGTGTGTGTGTGTGTGTGTGTGTATGTATATATATATATATATATATATATATATATATATATATATATATATATATATATACACACACACAATTAATATATATATATATATATAAAAAATCATCAACTGTGGTCGGGTCAGTTTAGTAAAATGCCTCCATCTTCCTCTATTCTTCCACCACTTTTCATCCTTTAGTTTCCTCCATTCTTCTTATCTCTTTCTTGGCCTCTCTTGTGGTCTTTTCCCTACATACTTCATTTCCAAAATTTTTTTTTTCTTCCTCTCTTTTTCCATTCTCATTACATGCCCATAACATCTCACCCTTGGTTCCTCTACTATTTCATGTACAGCGAGTACCTCCATTATTTCTCGGATAATTTTATTCCAAACATTGTTTCTCGTGACAGCTAACATGCTTCTCACAAACCTCATTCCCATGGCCTTCACTTTCTTAGTCTCTCTTACATTCACTGTCCATGCTTATGGGTCATGTGTGACATTGGGTACAAAGTGTGTATGTGTTCGTGTGTGTGTATAAACATACTTACACATTTCATATGTGTTAACATAATTACCTAAAACATTTAATATACCTGAAAAAGAACTTAAAATAATGTTTATCTTTTGTAGCGTGTTAGACCGTGTGGCCACCGAAGTGTGTGGTTTATCAATTAAAGTTATTCAAATTAAATAAAACACAAACTGACATTTCTAATCTACTTTACAGGGCACAATGGTGGTTCCTAACCTTTGGGCCGCCCACATGGATCCAGAATTTTGGGGTGACCCTGAAAACTTCAGGCCTGACAGGTTTTTAGATAAACGGGGTCTGAAGAAAGATCTAACACTCGCCTTTGGTGGAGGTCAGATTATTGTTTCAAAAGTTACAATCACACTTACTTACATTTAAAAGGTTTAAAGCAATAGAAGAATCTTTTTAGTAAACTTTATTTAAGAGATGGGTCGAATAAACTATTTCACGAATCCAAGTCTTCATTTTAATTTCAAATCTCAAATTTAAATTTGAATTTTGGAAAAAATTATTAACATATATGAAGAAATAGGAATAAAATAGAATAATATAAAATACAAACAATAATTAAATATTAATTTTTTGTTGTTAAAATTCATTTAATCTGTTAATTTAATGATAATTACTATAGGCCTACATATTACCTTTAATTCAAGACAAACTTATATTTTACATCTAGTAAATATATGTGCTATATATTTTTATATATTATGCAGCCAATGATGTGAAAAGTTATATTACACTTTGTGCAGTATAATATAATAATTTAACAGATTACCGGTATGTGATGGTTTCGCACCGTATTATGTTATATATTTACATGTAAATGATGTAAAACATTAACATAAAATAGTGTTTAGAACTTTAATAAAAACCTCTATTCACTATTTTGAAATATATCAAGTTATATTTGGAAGAAGGTACAAGAAAGAAGAATAGGAACAATTTATAAAAGGGAAAAAACACTAATTGACTTTGACAATGTAAAAATGAACAACTCACACTTTACGTTCCTGCCACTGAACAAAGAGGTGATAGCTAGCTCCTGAAGATAATTGTTACCTTTCAAACCTGAGGCAAGGGGAATGAATTGTAACGATCGATTTTCTTCGACAGGCAGCCATCACTTCTTTGCCCAGAAGTGATTGCTGCCGCCTGAAGATAAAATATTGTTACTATTCAAACCTGAGGCAAGGGGAATGAATTGTAACGATCGATTTTCTTCGACAGGCAGCCATCACTTCTTTACCCAGAAGTGATTGCTGCCGCCTGAAGATAAAATATTGTTACTATTCAAACCTGAGGCAAGGGGAATGAATTGTAACGATCGATTTTCTTCGACAGGCAGCCATCACTTCTTTGCCCAGAAGTGATTGCTGCCGCCTGAAGATAAAATATTGTTACTATTCAAACCTGAGGCAAGGGGAATGAATTGTAACGATCGATTTTCTTCGACAGGCAGCCATCACTTCTTTGCCCAGAAGTGATTGCTGCCGCCTGAAGATAAAATATTGTTACTATTCAAACCTGAGGCAAAGGGAATGAATTGTAACGATCGATTTTCTTCGACAGGCAGCCATCACTTCTTTGCCCAGAAGTGATTGCTGCCACCTGAAGATAAAATATTGTTACTATTCAAACTTGAGGCAAGGGGAATGAATTGTAACGATCGATTTTCTTCGACAGGCAGCCATCACTTCTTTGCCCAGAAGTGATTGCTGCCGCCTGAAGATAAAATATTGTTACTATTCAAACCTGAGGCAAGGGGAATGAATTGTAACGATCGATTTTCTTCGACAGGCAGCCATCACTTCTTTGCCCAGAAGTGATTGCTGCCGCCTGAAGATAAAATATTGTTACTATTCAAACCTGAGGCAAGGGGAATGAATTGTAACGATCGATTTTCTTCAACAGGCAGCCATCACTTCTTTGCCGCGTGAAGATAAAATATTGTTACTATTCAAACCTGAGGCAAGGGGATGGAACTGTAATGATCGATTTTCCTCAAGAGGCAGCCGCCATCACCTCTTTGTCTGGTGGCAGCATTGTAAAGTGAACTGTATTATTCTTTTTATTGTTTAAGTCCTATTGTGTTTATGTATTCCTTTTCCTCTTTTAGTTGTCTTCTTCCAATTAATAGCAAAATGTACCTCAAAAAATGAATGTGAATTAAAGCTTCGATTATTCGAGATTGATGGGATCAAGACTACCTCTAATTATCGAAAACTTTGACTTAACGACAGGGCTGTGGAGTTGGTAAGCCAAGCCTTCAACTACTCTAGTTTTATACTCTCCGACTCCTCCATAAATGCCTAAAGCAGTGGTTCCCAAACATTTTTTAGATTGTACCCCTTGGTCATGATAGAATATCAATACATTTTCCCCAAAGGACAAATATCAGATAATCAATTAAAGGAGAAAATTCCCCGCCACGTTTGTTTCCCTCCCACATTTGATTCTCTTGTTGTTTTGCACATTTTCCCTTGAGAGCTGCTCATATACCCCCTGAAAGTCACTTTCATACCCCAGTTCAAGAACCACTCGCCTAAAGTATATTAATTAGTAACGAATTTACTGCAGTAAAATGCTCTAATAAGGATGACTTTATGGGAATATTCTTTGACATTGTGAATTTTATTTAAATAAATTTATCAATACAAATTAACTAAGTAAATAAAGTATTTCCTAAACAATTCTTACGAAGCATAAATTGTGTTACCTTCTTGGATAATATAGAGCTGAGCGAATCTCTGATAATCTAGACTATACTAGATAAACATTAAAACTGTAACAAAAACTTTTTCTTTGTTAACTGCATCTTACTACCCAGTCAGGCCAACTACTCATTTACACTAATGGGATAAGGATGAGGAAGGTCTAATTTAAAGTAAATGTGGAGAGTTTTTAGAAAATTAATTATAAAAAAGACCATACTCAGCTACACTTAACCGAGATGCAAATCCTGATCTCCCTATTACCGGAAGCTGCTAGGGTGACATCTTAGAGCATATAACCATTGATGTGAATTAATAAAAACTAAATTATGAAAATTTAGAATTATTCCAAGTCTAAAATTTATGTTTATAAGTTATATTTTTTTGGTTTTCTCTCACTTTACAACTTTGGATGCATTCAATCTTGTGTGGTTTCTAAAAAGGTAAATACAAGTTTACATTTAAAACAAAATGTGGGCTGAGTCAGAGATGTAAAGTAAGATCAAACTAATGTGAAGCTCGATTCATACGTTCCTCGGAACTTAGAGCAGAATCTGTTCAAAAAGTACAGCAATTCACGTGCTGGCACAAATGTATGTTGACCCATAATGCTTTGTTGATGACCCTTGATGCGTTGTAAAAAAACTTAAAACTGTTTACTATCATTTTATTTTCTAGTGGCTAAATAATATCTTTTAGATATTATGTCACAATTGAGTTTTTCTATTTATTTTGTTGAGTAGTTAGTGAAAAAAATCATCACAATTAATGAGAACGACCCACAGGCTTTTAATTTAATGAGTTATTTCAAATAATTTCACAACAGTAGATGCAGCTATCTGCTGTATCTTGCTTTTAAGCGCATGCACATATTGAGTCGGTTGGTTTTGAAATTTAAATGTTTTTCCAAACAGATTCTATGTAGAAGCATGGACAGAGCCGAGGTTGTTTCTACTTAATGCAGATGGACCAACGCATTTCATGCTGATGTATTGTTAGTGGTTTAGAGCTTGTCACATGACCACATTTGAGTTCGTTATTGTTTTTTCGGCTATTTGTGGTCCCACAGTAACAGATAGCTTGAATCTCAACCATGGTTACGGTAAACAAATCTTTGTGCTTCATAGGATAAACAAAACACCTCTCAGATTTACTTTTGAATCTCAGTCAGGTCAAAAAAATATTGTCTTCATTACTGCAAAAACAGGTAGTGCACAAATGTTTCAAAAGTCATAATAATAAAGGTCCCATGCGCTAATAGCTCCATTTGTGTCATTTGGTTGTAGCTCGCTTTGGTGGCAACATGGTCTGAGTCGTCACTCTCGCAATAGACTAGATTGCCGGTGATGGGGAGATCGAGGTTTGAAGCTTAGTGGGGTGTAATGTGGGTGGGTCTTTTTCCTAAATGGTTTTACATCTTCTGCCATTTGAATTTGGGTACATTTCCTCTAAATTAAACCTTCTTAATCCCTAACATATCATTGCAATTAGTACATAAGTATATAATCCAAACAAGTGCTGCTAACAAATATTGGTTGTATATACAAACATCATTTTACTATAGCTAATGTTTTGATTTAGAGGAATTTTTCACTTAAAGGTTGTTCCCAGTGTCTGAACCTTATGATCGACATTCCCTTGTAATCCATTACACATTCCCTATCATCTACATATACCGGGATTAGAATAGAGACCTCCAAGTGTTTGTTGTGTTGACACCTCTGACTATAAATGTGTTTTATCTTGTCATAACCCCCTTCACTGGCCGCATAGTCTAAGGCACTACTACTCTCGCGATAGACTAGACTGCCAAAGACGGGAGATCATGGTTCGGGATTACTAAGGGTGGTTTTTCTTAAATTGTTTTCCACTCTCCCTTCATACAAATGCAGGTAAACTTTCTCTAAATTCAACCCTCATCTCTAACACATTAGGTGATTAGTATATTATATAGTTATACAACCCAAACAGTAGTAAAGACGCTGGTGCTAATATTTTTTTTTTGTCATACCCTTATGGTCATGTTCCAGGCAAGCGAGTGTGCGCGGGAGAGACGTTCTCACGCCATCTGACGTTCCTCTTACTGTCAGGATTGTTACAAAACTTCACCTTCACTGCACCAGAGGACAGTCCTCTACCAGATCTCGATGATCTGGTGAATGGCATCACTCTAAGTGTGAAGGACTTTTGGATTAAAGTGGTACCCAGAGATTGAACCGATCAAAGGAACAAAAAAGATGTAGTGCATCATTAGACGCAAGTGTCTTTTTTATCCCTATATCCAGGAGACATCAAGGATCAACAAAGAGCCATGGAGAGGAAGATTGATAACTCTTTTATCAATCATAAAGTGTGTTATATGCTGGCGGTTAGAGAATGTTGAGTTTTATTTGTGATTTGGTAATTAAAAAAAAAACTTTTTTTTTTTACATTTTAACAAGCTAAGACATGGGTGTCAGACTCGTTTGATCATACATTTTGTAAAAAAAAATCTATATATTCATATTCTTAAGTACAAAATTATTAAATTTTATTAACTTATTACTACAAAAAAAAAAGAGTAAGTTCCAATCTATATAAAACAAAAAGACCCTTCTTTTTTTTCTTTCTTTTTTTGCCATAAATTTAAAACCTTTTATTTGCAGAAAAGATGTGAATATCGGTCGGTCTTTAACTATTGCACCTTAAGTCATTTCCGTAATTTTTTGAGAAATGTGTGTTTTTAAGCCGAGATTTTTTTTTTTTTTTTGCCTTTTAATGTGAGAAAACAAATGTTAAATAAGTATGTGCACCTAAACATCGCACATATTTAGTTCTCAAATTCAACAATTTTTGGGGATTGGTCCTTGTTTAAAAAAAAGTGTACATCAATTTCACATAGATGATTTCCTCAAATTATGTGCCAAATTCCAAAATTTTATATCCCTACTACATTAGAGAATTTGTTAGAGGATTCACATACTTGATGACTTGAAGAAAAGAAAAAAATTTTGGAAGCTCAAGGAGAAGGCAAAGAACGTATTGGTGGTCTAAGTAAAATATGTAATGTGATATGTCATTTTTGTGTCATCCACTTTATTGATGATGGTAATAATGTGAAGCAGGGTTAATAAAACACATTTTTTATTGAATTTGATTTATTTATTTATCTACTAGTTGGTATTTATCCTTTCCATCACCACTAATTCCCAAAGAGAAAAGACACTGTGTACGACTATGATACAAGAAAAAAGACACTGTGTACGAGTATGATACGAGAAAAAAGACACCATCCCGGGGACGCTGCAAATAAAAATGAAAGAACCTGTGGTTTAATTTCAACTACACTTTTTGTTTAAGAGGATTAATTTTTTTATACTAATTTTTAACGGGGTAGGAATAAGGAAGGTATAAATTTAGAGGAAATGAAGGACTACCCACATTTACATGGAGGGAGAGTGGTAAACCATTTAGGAAAATCACGCTCAGTAGACTCGGCTGGGAATAGAACTCTGATCGCCCTGTCAGTGGCAATCAAGTACAATATGAGAGTGAAATGAGACTATTCAACTGGTGGGGATTAGATGATATAATAGAATAACAAATTTTTATTAAATGATGTTCAATTATAACAGTTATATTGTGTGCATACTTTAACCATTAATTTTGCAATAATTATCAAACAAATTATTCTATTGAAATATTATTATTATTAGCACTGCGTCTTACTACCCGTTTAGGTTATACACACTTACGCTAATGTGTAATGGTGGGGTGGGGAGATGAAATGGAGGACCTACAGTTTAACGTGGGATCCGAACCATGGTAGAGGCATGGCATTCCACACATTCACAAGATGTCTTGTCAGAGGTGAAGGAAGGGTTTGGTAATCAGATAAATCTGTGTTGGGACCGAGGATTGAACCCAGACCTTCAGCACAGAAGTCCGACACCTTACCCCTAGATCGGCAGGTCACCAGTTCTATTGAATTACTTTTTTTTTTTATTTGAGGTATTTAAAATTCAATTTCTGAACCGAATTGCACATGACTTATAAACTGATTTAAATCCATAACAGACAAGACCTCCAGTCCCCGGCTGTTTAATCATCACCATGAACGGTCAAACCCACATTTCACCAATGATACATTTTTTAGCCATGCCAGGAATCGAATCCAGGACCCATGGCTCAGTAGAAAAACACTACCGACTGAGCTAAGTTGTCAGACTATTGGAGTATTATGTAACACTTTAACCATTATATTTCTGCCTGAAAAGTAATATAAAATAAAATTGGAAAATTTAGAGTGTTATTTCTAAGCTCAGTCCATCCCTGATACTTATATTTGGAAAGGTTTACATTAGGTCTAGGGTACCTTGGGTTGTACTTAAAATAGTCAACTATTTATTTGTCTACTCGAGCCAAAAATCTTCATTCTTGAGTATGATCTGTGATTTGTACTATTTGTACAGTGATGATCTGTGAATGTTTACCGTTTTCAATCGATATAATAAATCTATTACAAAACGTTTTTGATAAATTTAGTTCCCTATTTTAGTTTAATTATTTTGTTTCAATGTCTGATCACTAGAACTTACGCTAAAGAGTAAACATTGGTTTTAATACCAACAAATGAATTACTAAATAGCCCTATGTAATTTTTGGGACAACATAATTTATACACACCATTTTTCAGCACACGTACTGTTAAAAAAAACAGTTGAGCAACGTTCTGCGCGGCAATTTCAAAACAATATTAAAAAAACCTGCATTTTGAAACTAGGATGGAAATTTTACGGGACATTTAGTGATACGGTACAGTGTTCCAAACACTGAGACTTTTCCGGAAAATCGCAAAAGAATGATCACCCTAATATAAGTAATCAATGTAATAAATCTGTTTTCTAGTTGTTGGATCTTTAGTTTGTTAAAGCACACCTGGCTTCATTTTATTGTTTAAGCTTTCATTAAAATTTATGGTAAATTTTATTGGCGTTCTTCATAAAGTATACTGTACGCTAGTTCTTTATTTTTAAACGCGAACTAAACTTAAAAGGATGTTAGATATAGCTAAATATTTTTAATTATTCCATTCGTGAATTCCAAGTTTTTCAACCAAACCGAAATTAGTTTCCCTCAATATGAGTTTTGTTTGTTTTGTATTTGAGCTTTCGTCTTTATAGTATGTATATTTGTTTTTAAAAAAAATTGGTTCATGACCTAAGAATTAAGACAAGTTCTGCTAAGTTTGTAATTAATTTAATGATTCACCATTAAAACTTACCAATCATAAAAGCCGGTAAATGAGGAATAGATAAAACTATAAAAGCGCCAAATTATTTGGATCAATTGGTTGTAAATATTAAAACACAATTTTATAGTTTAGAACCAAAACTTTTTTCCTTTTAGACATAGTTAATATTATGGCTTAGAGCCATTATCATTTTAATTAACTGCAAATCACTCTTACTCAAATCAGTATAAGCAGGCACGTATGATAACTGTGGTTCTAAATAGTCTTGAACCTGTTACGTTTAGTACCTCACAATAGATACTGTTCTATTTTAGTTCTAACACGACTACCCAAACAGCTGTTCACTATTATAGTGTGGCATGTGTTGATGTTGGGGGGGGGGGGGGAATAGAACTAGTGTAAGATGACCAACCCAACATGTCAACATGCAGCTACTTACATTATTATGGTATCTAATTTATTATAAGTGCATGTGCCAATGTGTGTTAACAATAATAACGAACAAGAAAACACACATGTTGTCTCCGTCTTTACTAAAGTGACGAATGCATTTTATTTTATCTATATTTGAGTTGGTACGCGTAGCCAACAAAGCACTCGAGTATTCAGTGGCGGAAGATAAACAACACTCGAGTATTTTATCAGTGGCGCATCCAGTCCAGCCCAGTGGCGGTCGGCAAGAGAGGAAGATCGTGGGTGAAAGATTCCATCAACATGTCTTCCAGTGGTCCCGTGATTGACTCTGACTGCATGACCCTCACAAGGTTCGTGCTGGCGGAGCAGAGGAAAATACCGAGTGCAACGGGGGACTTGACGCAGCTGCTTAACAGCATTCAAACGGCCGTGAAGGCGGTCAGTTCAGCTGTAAGGAAAGCTGGGATCGCTAATCTGTAAGTACCTGTAGCCAGTGGCGGATCCAGAAAAAAATTAATGACAATATGGGCACCGTGATACAAATAATTATATTATTACTGTACATTATTCTAAAATAAATTTCTCTATTGTCTCTACGAACATTTATTTCTTAAACTTTGAAAACAATTAACCCATCTAAAAGCGTTTGTGGAGTCGGCATATATATATATATATTAATATATACACTCTTCAGGGATTATCTCAAATATTTTTAGTAATATTTCCACTGAACAAATCATCGAGTCTTTCCTGACCCATTGTTTATCCCTCACTGCCTGGAAAAACAGACGCTAATCTGTAAGCTTCCATTTGCGTATCAACTTTTTCTGATTTCTCTATCAATAATTCCCTCCATACTTTCAATTATACATGAAATACCTCTATTGGCAAGGCCATAGTCAGGGGGGGAGGTTTGGGGTTCAACGTCCTCCCCTCCCCCCGAAAATTAATTAACAAAATATATAGGCCTATAGCTTTATTTATGGTTCAAACAATACCAAAATTAAGGGACAAGTTCAAATTTTAATTGCCTTCAGCAGTAAGGGGTTATGTTACTATAAAAACACTTTAGAGATATTCTAGAGGTGTTTAATATTTATTATTTCTCCTAGCCTTCGGCAGTTAGGGTTTATGTTGCCATAAAAAAACACTTCAGATACCAGTATCTTCTAGAACTTTATCATTTAGAATTTTTTTACAGCCTCCGGCAATTGGGGGATGTGCCTACCAAACCCCCCTGAAATTATTGGCTGGCTACGGCCTTGTCTATAGGGGATATAAAAACCAGATTCGTGTGTTTTTGTTTAAGCCAGTGATCTATTCATCTGTTAATTTATTTTGTTAGATAAAGGAAATTTAGACGACTATTGTATATTTTACGACAGGAAAGACACGCGCCCCGGTTCCCATACCCTGACTACACCACTGCCTGTAGCAGTAGAAAAGTCGTCGATAGTTCTCAACTGATTGAAATCTGATTATGATTCTTATTCAGAGTCTTACCCAGAAGTAGGTGTGTGTGTGTGTTTTTTTCTGAAAAAGGGTGTGATTTGCTACAACGCAGTCAGACGCGAATTAGAGCCACGCGCGTCAAACGCATGTAGTTCACGCGAATATAGATGTTTTTCTAAAAAGCGACTGACGCGTTTGAAATATTATCATTATTATTATTATCACCGCGTCTTACTACCCGTTCGGGTTATACGCACTTACGTTAATGTGCAATGGTAGGGTGATTGTGAGATGAAATGGAGGACCTACAGTTTAACGTGGAATCCGAACCACGGTGGAGGCCTGGTATTCCACACATTCACAAGTTGTGATTAATACACGTCTTGTCAGAGGTTAAGGAAGGGTTTGGTAGTCAGATAAATCTGTGCCGGGACCGAGGATTGAACCCCGAACCCCCAACACAGAAGTCTGACACCTTACCTCTAGACCAAGGTCAGCCTACATTGATATGGTATTGAAAACTAAGGAACGTTCCTTGGAACGAGCCGAGTAAGTGTAGTCCGAAACATTTTTGCCATCACCTGTTGGCAGCAACCTAAATAACAGAACAACTGTCAGAAGTGGAGTATGTAGCTTATGTAGGTATTGTTACTCCCCCCCCCCCCCAACCCATTATCTCAACATACCTTACTACTCAACACATTATTTGCTAACTATGAGAAGTTTGAAAAAAAGGCAAGGTTTTGGGGGTGGGGGGTCCGGACCCCCTAAAAGAATGAGCTTTCTACGCTCTTGCTCGTAAGCATTACAAAAATAGGTTTGTTGGATGAATGTTAAAAGACTAAAAAAAAACTACTAGTCCTGACTTTGTGGAGACATATTCACAAATAGATTGTTAATAATAGCCAATGGCTATCTATGGCTGAGAAGGGGGTTTAAGATCTTCAACTCACTTCGGTCCGGCTATGCACGTGCGTGCTATCCGTAACTTGCACGATCTAATTCAGGTACACACCGTAAGGTACTTGAACTAATAAAATTCACCGTCATTCTCTTATAACAGTGGTTCTCAAAGGGCGGGCCGCGGGAGATGGTTTGAAGAGATGTTGGAATATATAATAAAGTCCACAAGTATTTCACAGAAAAAGATACAATGGTTTTAGTTAATATTATTTTTGTGCTACCCAGTCCGTTGGTCTCTCGGTTTAAATGTTTGAAGTAATTGGCCCTTTTCATTTGGAAATGCAGAGCCATGGGAACAAATGGTTATCTTCAAGAATTTTTATTGTTTTGCAATTTTCTTTTCGGAAACGGTTTGTTCAAGAATATAAGCATGTTGATTAAGTTATACTTTTTATATACACGCCTCCTCTATAACTTTAACAGTGATCAAATATCGATAAAATTGACATTTTTAAAAACAAAACTGCCGGCTGCATAGCCAAAAAATAAGAAAACATAACAATTGATAAACCTTGATACATTATCTTAGAAGAGGTGATGAAAATATTAACATAAAAATTTCACTCGTTCTCGAGAAAACATATTTCCAAAACCAATGATTTTTCCGCAAGACCTGTCCGGTAGCTATCGCCATCTTCAGTTTCCGTAATCCATCTGTTCTTGTTGGCGCGGAAGGATACTTTGGTCGGTTGCGAAGCCACGCTGCGCTTCTTTCACCCTCCCGCCCACCACCCCACAAAATAGGTTTTAAACTTACATTCTACAGGGCCAAGGGCCTTGAGCACGAGATTAAATATTCAAATACCGGCCGGGTTTTCTTTTTACTAAATGTTTTATCCCTCTCCATCCACGCAAATACTGGTCCATCTTCTTCATCCCTACTACATGTGCGTATGTGTGTACTATATGTGCGTATGGTTGGAAAAAATATGTGCTTTTTTAATCACAAAATAGTATTTTAATTCTAAGTACTTATATAGTTCATATACAGCTAGAGTGTAGCTGACATAGCAGGAGGTTATTTATTGCAAACATTAGCTGGGAGTCACTAATGACAACATATTCTAAATAATTATTATGTGTGCTTGATAATAATATATTATCAGTAAAAAGTGTTATCAAACACAGAGCTGCTTTATTTATTAAGCCGACTAGGGCTTACAATACTTCACTTGGAAAAATAGATAAACAAAACAAAAATCCCCAAATAAGAAAGAACATCAAATTTTAATTTAAAATATTTATATTAATATTTGAATTACAAAAACAATAATTTAAGTTGTCACATGTATGGACAGCCTTGCTGATACATTCACAATCACAATCACATACACAGTAGTGTAGGTCTAGTACCTAGATACTTTCAGTTTAATGTGTAAATATTCTCTTTGCGACATTTTGTGTGTGCAAATTAAGAACTTATGTCTTCGATCGTCAATTGTCGCATAACATTATTTTCAATTGAAAGTGATGACAATCGTTGCTGCCCCATTGTTGATCAGAGATAATTTTTTTTTATCAATTTCATCTTTGAAAAACTTATTTCTCCTTCAGCACTTGTTCATAAACTGGAAAGATAGATTCTGAATACTATATTTACATTCGGAAAACTGTTTTTGTGAGTGACATGATGACATTAGCATAAAATTAAGTAAAAACATCGGACACATAGGCCTCAAGAAATAAAAGTGCCTAGGGCCTATACTTTCATCGTAGATGAGCTATATTAAGGCTTTCATTATTTGGTGACATTATCTAAATCCACGTCAGTGGTCACATGGTCCCAGGCATCAATCTCGCAATAGAATAGATTGCCGATAGCGGGGAGATCGGTGTTCGATTCTGGTCCGGTGTACTGAAAGGTTTTTTCCCTATACTGTTTCCCACTCTCGCTCTCTCTCCACGCAACTGCGGGTATACTTTCTCTAAATTCAACCTTACTCACCCATAACTCACTAGTTTAATTAGTACATAGACGTATAGCCCGAACGGTTAATGAAACCCTGCGCTAAAAACAAATTAAGAAACATGATCTAAGATACACCATTGATCTTAAAGACACCATTGGTCAGAGTCAAGGTCCAAGTTCAAAATGACCCCATTGATATAAGTGACCCCATAAACAACAAAGAGATAAGTAGGCCTATGCAACTCTTTCATTCCAACGAGCATAACCGAACGCTGCCTCGCGCCCAGGGAGTCGAAACGGAAACAGGATATATTTATTCTCCAAGGGGGTTATTATTTTCATCTATTTGAGGTACACTATCTAACGTGCTCTTACCAGGGAAAACAAAACATCCAACCTCCGGCCTTTAATTCATCACCTTGAAAGGGGAAACCCACATTTCATCAAATATACATTTTTCGATAGTGACAGGAATCGAATTGAATTCGGTACCTTTAGCTCAGTATAGACACACGTTACCGACTGAGCTGCTAAGTTTATTATTATTATTAGCACCGCGTCTTACTACCCGTTCGGGTTTTACGAACTTACGCTAATGTGTAATGGTAGGGTGATTGTGAGATGAAATGGAGGGTCTACAGTTTAACGTGGAATCCGAACCACAGTGGAGACTTGGCATTCCACATATTCACAAGTTGTGATTAATACACGTCTTGTCAGAGGTGAGGGAAGGGTTTGGTAATCAGATAAATCTGTGCCGGGACCGAGAATTGAACCCCGCACCCCCAGGTCACCGAGCTGCTAAGTTGTTGGCTTCCTAGGGGGTTATAAAAGCGTCAATGAGCGCTTAGTAACAATCACACAATAGTTCAGCTACTTAGGAGTGTTTGGTGTCATCTTGCGCATCATTTTATCATTTAGATTAAAAAACTTAATAAGGTGTATTTATTTATTTATTTATTCATAGCTTTGAGTGACAGCAAATATGTCTAACAGGGAAGGAATTCTGAGAAATTAGAACTACCCCAGTTGTACAAACTTTGTCGAGAAGGCTCCGCTCAGAGAAATATCCGCTCACACGTCCAGTAACCTCCCAACAAAACATTAGTAAAAGGTGGAGGTAAAATATCCGCTCACAACTTCCACTTTTCATGCATTCGTACAGTCTAGGACAAAATAATAGTAAGAAATTAAATTTAAAAGGTATGATTCCTAAAAGTCTTAACTGTTGATGTGGTTTGGTCAGTTTAAAGTGAAAGGAATAAAAGGAAGCGGGAGGGTTGAATGTTGCAAATTGTAGATCCTCGTTACGCGTTATTAAAAAAAAAAAAAAGTCGCGGGCCCTCGGCGCCCTTTAATTACTTGATACGCCACTGAAGTACGGTAGCTATTAAGTTTATTTAGTAGAACTGCTGACTGTTTAAAAACATTATATGAACCGTTGTGTTGTTAGTCCCGACTTTTTATGAATATAAATGAACACATTACACAAGATTGTTCCAACAGGTTTACTTTGGCCGCGCGCCACCGACGTCATTCTCTAGATAAGCCATTGTTGATCACAAAACAGTCCTATGCTTGTATAGAGTGTGTGTGTGTGGTGACCTTCAGTGACGTGACAGATAACGCCAAGAAAAACAGTTCACCAAGTCATACAACTATAGCGGGGTCATTATTGTAGCCCAAACTGCATAAGTAGCTTGTTTGAACCAAAATTAATACACACTCCCTAGACGCATCCGAAAAGCTATGCTAATACCATTAAATTGTGTTCAAAGTTTCGGCGTACAACGCCGGGAGAGCAAAGCTGTTCAAGCTCACGTGTACAACAGGTTGCATAGTAGATAGGCGCATGGCACTACACACCTTGACATCTTGGAGCATGGCAGCAGAACTTATCATAGTTAATAGTAAACACACCAGTACATCTAGACATGGGAATACGTTATGAGGGTCGTCATAAACGGTCCTACATCACAGAAAGTGCTTGCCATTATTACATGTGCAGTGCCGCGCGCCTTATCCTATGCAACCTGTTGTACACGCATGCTTGCACAGTTTGCTCTCCCGGGGCTGTACGCCGAAGCTTTGAACACAATTTAATGGTATTAGCATAGCTTTTCGGATATAGATGTATAGGGTTTTGTGTTACTTTTGGTTCAAACAAGCTATATGTGCAGTTTGGGTAGTGGTTTTCCGAACATTCTATATATACTAATATACAGCACCGCCCTTAGCAGACATGGAGTCTTGTGCAAACTTCGTTTGCGGACCCACCAATTATCTCCCCCCCCCCCCCCCCCTACAAGGGATTTTTTTTAAATCTTAGATTTTGTTCCATGTTATTACACCAATTTGCACCTATAGCCTGTCCAAGGGGTTTTGAACTGGCGGCCTTGCATTTTTTTTTACGGTTCCCGAAGTTTTTTGGAAAAGTAATCTACTGCATAGTAAAATTGATATTTTTAGCCGAGAAATGGAAAGTTTTAACTTGCTTGGAAAAAATCAACGATAGTTCCAACTGAGGTACATTCATTAGTACAACCCTGCTAGGTTTTAATTAAATAGTTAATGCATTCAAAAGGCTTTGTCGTCATGATCACAATAGAGAGATAGACAAATCGGTGGGGTTAGAACGGAAGACTTGCTTCACTCATTTAATAAACCAAACGGTTATGTATTTATTTGTTTTTACATTCTACAATATTTGCTAAATCGCCTGATCGAGCACACAAGCAAAAATTTCCCATCCCATCTTGTTTTTCCCCCTGTGTAGCTTAGGCAATCCCCCCCCCCCACACCCCTCCCATAAAAACACGAGGCCCTGTGCGGCTACATCGTTTACACACCCCTAAGGTCGGCCCTGATAGTTTAGTATATAGGATCATTCTTGACCTTTTATCCAAAGAGACGCACACAGATATGTAACACCTAGGTGTGTACATCCTTGAAAGAGGAATAATCGAGGTATATACGCTGTTTATGGTAGGGGCATCTGTAAGGTCCTCTCTCCTACAAAATTCTATAACATAGTATATTTCTGGCAGATAAAAAGGCCTTTAAGAAATCCCTTCCTATCACAAACAGGGTATATCTACAATCCACGTTGTTAATGAAAAACAAGGTCAAACTTAGGAGGGAAATTGGTTAGAAAGGGGTGAGGGGGCTGAGGGGTTTGTACCGACCCGCGAATGTTGGCACCCGGTTTAAATGTTAAGCTTGTTATTGAGGTTTCATGATGACGGAGAGACCAGGGTTTGAGAGTGTACTGAGGGCAGTAGAGCAATCAGATTGCGAAGTAGAGGGGACTCAAGGGGTTTAGGGGGTAGGCCCCCCGAACCACCGCAGGCAAACTTTTTTTACTATATATACAGCTAGAAGCTTTTTTTGGAAGGTTTTTAATTGGTATTTGTTAACTGGATCATTAATATTAGTAAACAATAATCTTTCGAAGAAACACTGGCACCGAAAGAGGTAAAGGGTTAATCCTACTGACCAAAGAATAATATTTTCAGAACGTGAAGATATCCCGCTTCCATTCCTTTAAAGATATTCCACTCCTATGAAATAAATATATTTGGTGATTGATATATAGACTATTTCTGATCACCTGATATTTTCTTTGCTCACAATGTTTAACAGGTCATACTCTCCCTCCCCCCTTTTATTTATCTTCGGATCTTTGTAGATCTCAGGGAATCCCCAAACTTCGGTAGGGGGGCTTTCTCAAGCATCCCATGGATATAGCTAAGTGCGCTCATGTCCATTGTATTAGTCAATAGCACAGAAATTAACCATTACATTATTTTGGTTGTCACAAAGGGTGTAGGTACAGATTTTCAACTTTTAGCATATAAAATCGGTTGTCACATGAATGTGTAAAGTACAGGCCTTCATTTCTTAGCATTACAATGTTCATGTTTTCATTTTTCACTTTATCCATATCAAGCTATAGTTCAAGTTTAAATAACCTTTGTAACATACTCAAATCAAAGATAACATTTGCCTGATCTTTCTTGACCTTTAAAATAAATACTATTATTAATGTACTGTTCATTAATAACACCCAATATAAAGCCAGTACAAAGTACGGTCTTGTGTGGTGCCTAACAAGATCCACAAGTTTCCAACAAATCTTATGAATAAAAACCCAACACATTTATTATAATACTTAAAATATCGAATACATCTCATTTGTGGAAAATCTACCAATTAAATGCTGACTGACAAAGAGAAGTGAAACAAAACAACTTGGGAAAACCTGTATCACCAGGCGCATGGTTTGATGCGGTCACTCTTGTGTTGATTGGCTCGTGATGAAATTGAGGTTCGAATCTCGGTTGGGTGCATTTTTAAGTGTTTTTTTTCTCTTATATATAATGTAATACACCCCATGCAAATGCAGTACATTCCCTCTTTAATGCTACCTTGCTCATTCATATTTTATTAGTGTAATTAAAGTATGTATGTAATCTGAACTGGGCACTAATACTTGGTGAAATATTAATCTCTCATAGGAAAATATTTTATTCGTTAAATTGAAAAATGACACCTACACATGGAAATCGGACCTAGGACCTTAGGCTAAGAAGCCACTTGGCCATCCAGGAGTTGTCCCTTGTCCAGGTCCATTCTTCACTCATATTTTAAGGCAGAGTCTGTGATTGATGTGAAGAGATTGTCAGCTACATATACAGATCAATTGAGATCATTAGCTATAGGATAACACAGCCATCTTCAATTCAATACTTAAGGTCCCGGGTTTGATTCCTGTGCCTAGGTGTAATTTTTAAAATTAAAGAATATGCTATTTACATGCAGCTTTAACTGTAATTAACTATAGTAGCTTGACTATTTAATCCCAAAAGATTTTAGTTTAAAGTGTTTGGTGGATGTTTATACTATTTCATACATATTTTGCCACTTACTTTTGAATCTTTTGTTGTTGTTGTTGTTGTTGTCAGGTATGGGATAGCTGGCACCACAAACGTTCAAGGGGAGGTGGTGAAAAAGCTTGACATTTTGGCCAATGAGCTGTTTATCAACATGCTCACCTCCTCTTACACAACCTGTTTGCTCATCAGTGAAGAGAATGAGACTGTCATTGAGGTAGGTACCGTTATCTTAGAATAATAACATTATTACACTCCCAACAGTGGTCAAATGGTATAAGATATCACACACGCAATATACTGGACTGCTTTCAACAGGGTGATCACGTCTTTGATCCCCGTTGGGAGTATTGAAGTTTTTATTTTAAGTGGAATGAATAGTAATCATCGATAATGTAGCTGAAATGGCTCCAGAATTATGTGTAGTCCTGAATTGTTTGGGACCTGCTAGTCCAGCCCTGATAAAAATAAATAAGTTTAAGGTTTGTTCATTCAAACTACATTCCTAAGTTTTAGGAGTGTGTGAAGTCTATTTTTTATATTTGAAGCGAATTTGAATCTAATAAGATGAAATGTTCCTAAAGACGAATCGAAGTTTGACTATTAAATTGTATAACTTTAGATATTATAATTTATCACTAACAAAATGTTATATATTCCAAACATGATTAACATATTTTGTCCTAATTATGTAAATATCACAACATACACCTTAATTATTTTATATCTATACCAAAACTGTACATAAATGTGTATTTTAATTTTAAATATGTTTATTGATGAAGATTTGTAATTGTTGAATCTTACCTTTGAACCAATGTCGAAGCTGATGAATATTTTAAGTGAAGTCGAAGTTTTAGAAGCTTTGTACACCCAAATAAGTTTTATTGTTTATGCATTTACAATTGTAGTTTTGTTTGACATGTTTAAGATATGTACCAAGTAATCTAATACCAACTTAATATCTCAATAGGTAGAGACTGAAAAGCAGGGGAAATATATAGTCTGCTTTGACCCACTGGATGGTTCATCCAACATTGACTGTCTAGTCTCCATCGATCCATTTTTGCAATTTATAGGTAACACCAACAAGTTTTCTTGATTTTATTCTGGTTAAGTGTTGATATGTGTACAAAAGGTCTTAGTATTTTGCAAAATAACACAAGCTCCATTTATATTATATTCCGTGACTATTTTTAACAATAATATATAAATGATCCATATGGGTAGTTGGATATATGTGGATTATTACAAAGAATGAAGTAGTTTTGAAAGAGGAAAAGATGGCAGTATATCAAAGTGTGTTAGTGCCAACATTGTTTTATGGATGTGAAGCTTGGATCTGTCAGGAGAAACAAAAGATCAAGGTGAATGCATTGGAACGACATATCTAAGAATAACTATGGACAACATCAGTAATGAATGGGTGCGGAAGGTCGGTGGTTTAAAAGGAAACCCAATAGGTCAATGTGAAAGACGTGTCTTAATTTGGTTTGGGCATTTTAAAAGGATTATGTGGCTTGAGTGACAAAGCAAATATATGAACAAGTGTGTGGATCAAAAGGAAGGGGTAGTCATGTAAGACATGGTTAAATGTTGTAGACGAATGTGTGAAAAGGTAAATATTAAGAGTTTTAAGAATAAAAGAGCATGAAAGTTGGTGAAGCGAAGGGTTATAGTGAGCTATATGCACAGTTTCTTGCCTACCCCATAAGGGAATGGCGTGATTAGGTATGTATTTATGATACATACGAGTAAAAATGTGTGTACCTCTTGATGCAAATGTTATCAAGCAATACATGTTTTTACTATATAATGCCTGTGAACTAAAAATCTAATTCTTATCTGAAACAGTCTATAGGTGGTCTAAGGCATTAGACCCGCACTTAGTCGCTAGTGATGGTAAGGTCTCTTCTCAACTTCTGATCAGGTGCTCTGGGAGTTGTTTATTTTATCCTCTTTTTTTTTTGTCACCATCAAGTTTCCCATCCCCTCTGCAGGTGAATGCCGGTGAATTCACTTGGATATGACCCCTATTTACCCTGTTCCCTTGGAGGAGCTGGCTTAGTTTACTCTTTGCCGGTTGTTTTTTAGACGACAGAACCTGGACACCCCTCCTGGCCTGTCCGAGGCTCTGCAGCCAGGCAACCAGCTGGTGGCCGCTGGCTACGGTCTCTATGGCAGTGCTACGATGCTGGTTCTGTCCATCGGCGGGGGAGTGAACGGCTTCACTCTAGACCCCGTGAGTCCTCATCCCTCACACAGGGTGTACCGTAAGATGAGGGACACACTTCAGCGGTGGACAGGGGATATAGACACAATGAAAAAAGTTCATATAAATATGTGTTCCATTTGACTTTGTTTCTGAAGCTGTAGCAATGTTGCTGTGGAGCTGCTTAGCATTATAAAAAGTGCTCAAAATGGCCACCGCCGACTACCGACTGGTACACACATTCCCCTGACTTAAATCCATTAGATTTTTATTTGTGGGGCCACTTGAAACAAATTGTTTACTCAACACTCATTGCCAGCATTGAAATACTTCCAACGTATGTAACAAGGTTGTAAAACGAATTAAAGAGATGACAGGACACCTGCAGGCTTGCATTCAGGTCTAAGGTAACCATTTTGAGCACTTCCTGTAGTGTTAAGCAGCTCTACATTACTGGAATACAGATATGATTCAAACTCAGAAATAAGGTCAAATGGAACACATGTTTATACTAACTTTTGTAATTTTTTTTGCGTCTCCTGTCCTCAAGTGAACTGGGTCCCACATGTTACGGTACATGTGTATATTAAATTATATATATATTTCTAATCGTGATTGTATGTATGTTTGAACATCTATTTACCTGGAAAGTTGACAGTCTTACCTTGATGGATTAAACATGGCCCTATCATATAAGCTACACCATATCCGACAAGGTAATCACTTACTATAACCTTTGGGGTTAACAGATTGTATCCTTTGTTTACCTTTCATGGTTCCACTATGGCTCGGGTAGTAAAATAAGGTCATAGTGTAGTCCATCAAGGTAAGACTGCATGTGCAGAGTGTGCAGGTGTATAAATATAAAGAATATTTTACAATGAGATAAAATGCAGAAATACAGGGTTTTTGTTGTCGAACCACTACACAGGTGTAAGATATGGTGATACAGCAATAGTTTTGCTCAAAGGTTTTATTTAACAAAATCTTTTTATGAATGAGGATCTGACACTTGAGCTCAGTCGATAACATGTCTGTCTACTGAGCTAAGGGTCCTGGGTCTGATTCTCGACATGGCCGAAAATTTATCATTGGTGAAAAGTGAGTTTACCCTTTCATAGTAATAAATTAATGGCTGGGGACTGGATGTTGTGACTGTCCTAGTCTTAAGTTAGATTATAAGCCATATGAAGCTACAACAGGCCTAGCAAGCCAGTAGTGAAAAATATAAGGTTTGAATAAAAAAAAATTGACCCAGATGATAAGCTCTAAACAGTTAAGGATGTGAAGTAAAATAGTTATGAATCAAGGGTTTTAAATTTTAAGATACAAAACTAAGAAAACCTGTGTTTTAATGTTATATCATCATACCATTGTTTTTGTGAAGTATTTCTATTTCTTATCATATCTATTTCAATAAAAGAATGTGTTTTTTGTATTGGATCACATTCGTTAACTCCATTCATGCACAATTTTGTGTTCCAGTCCATAGGAGAGTTTGTACTGACTGAAGCCAACATGAAGATACCATCTCGTGGAAAGATTTACAGCATTAACGAGGGCTACACACATCTTTGGGATGATGCGGTCAAGGAATATGTAAACAACAAGAAGAACCCTAAGGTATGACTAATGTTTTAAGTTCATTATTTGAGGCATAGTGTTTCTTATCCCTCTTTCTTGTTACCTTATCTATACCCATCAAAACATTGCTATCATGTATTAGAATATGTTTATTGTTGAAAAAGATCTTGCATCTGACAACAGTGTTTTTATAGTCAAAGCTGGGTAATCTTTGCATTGTTAGAGTAGTCACAGCCCTCAACTATTCTAGGAGTGAGATATGCATCACTGGGTACACAAACTAAATATCGGTCTCATCTAGTCTGGTTTTCTGGTGACTAGGAGGTGATGGTTTGAATTCGGGTCAGGTGTTTGTTTTACCTAAATGCTTTCCCACTAGTACTCCATGTGGATACGGGCACATTTCCTCTAAATTCTACCTTTCTATCTACCTGATTAGTGTTAAATGTGTAAAACATCTTCCCTCAGGACCCTCATAAGTGATTGTTGGATTGAAATCCTCAAGATGGTTTAAATGTACCCACCCTCAGAAGTGATGGTTTAAATGGAATCCTCAGAAGTGGTGGGTTAAATGGAATCCTCATATGATTGGAACATTCTAACTAGAACATTCGAAAGTGATGGTTGGACTCTAATTTTATCCACTCTCGACTACTGCAGAACACATTTTATTGTTGTTATGAAACTTAGTGTGATGTAAATTAAAGAGTGTTCACATTTGTATTTATAAGTTGAGACATAGCGACAGAAGGAATGTTTACTTTCATAAGAATTTCATTTGAAAGTGTTTTTATGTAGGCCCTCTTTTGTAAAATCAACCTTTCTTTACAAGATACACAATACAATCCATATCGTGTTGAGATACCCTTTTGATAAATATAATGGCATTAATATTTTGTAATAAATTATGTACAGCCAATTTCAATTTCATTCTAGTAAATTACTATACGGTATTAAAAAAATTAAACTTTTATTGTAATACTGTTTTGAATATGCACTTTAGCCTAATTCTTTACTATTTTGCAGGTTGGAAAACCATATGGAGCTCGTTATGTTGGCTCCATGGTAGCTGATGTGCATAGGACCTTGAAATATGGAGGTATATTTATGTATCCTGCTACTAAGGATTCTCCCAAGGGCAAGGTGATTATATAACCGCGGATTCCTTGGACATTTTTTATTTTACTTTAACCATTACTATTAGAAAATATTTAAAATTAATAATTTCTAGAGATGGGTTGAATACACTCTTTCTGAAAGTATTTCATCTTCATTTTACTTCCAAATCCCAAGTTCAACTCTTGGAAAAAACTAAGAAAATATATTTTAGAAATAATAACTTTTTTTTCATTCATTATAACATTCATACATTCAGTTAAGTGTTAAATTAATGGTCTGCTGGGGTATGGTTGTGTTAAGTTGGTTCTATAATTATGTTGGGGTTGAACTATCAATAAGCATTATTAGAGCTAATAACAATTCAATGGATCCGACAACTTATCTCAGTCGGTAGCGCGCCTGTCTACTGAGCTAAGGGTCCCGGGTTCGATTCCAGCATGACTGAAAAATTTATCATTGGTGAAATGTGGGCTTACCCTTTCAAAGTGATGACTGGATGTTGTGCCTGTCCTAGTCTTAAGTTAGATTGTGAGGAATATGAAGCTACGACAGGCACTAGCAAGCAGGTAGTGGAAAATATATGGCTTGAATAAAAAACGACCCAGGCCAGAAAAGGTAATGGAAGTAAAAAGGTTAAACTAAACGCAGATGGTTTTATTTTTCATATATAATTTTATGATGATGATGATGATGATAAAAACATGTTAAACAGGACACAAGTGGCTGAACTTTTTTTTTATCACCGAGTCTTGCTACCCGTTCAGGTTATACACATATGATAATTACTCTAGGGATAGGGATAGGGACAGAAGAATTTGAGGTAATTTACCCACATTTTTGTGGGAGGAGAGTAGGAAACCATTTAAGGAAACCCACCCTCAAAGTACCCACCGAGATTCTAACATGTAGATCTCTCAGTCATCAGCAGGCCAGTCTAGGACATGAGTGACGCGTCAGACCATTCGACCACTGAAGCAAATATTTATGGCTGAATTAATTTATGTTATAATAAATAAAAGGATTTTGTTAGATCTGTTCATTATTTCTAGTTGCGGTTGCTGTATGAATGTAACCCCATGGCATACATTTTAACTCAAGCAGGCGGTCTTGCCTACAACGGGAATATCCCTATACTGGATGTAGTTCCAGAGACAATCCACCAGAGGGCTCCCATCTTCCTTGGCTCCAAGGAAGACGTGGAAGATGTGTTAGCAGTTATAAGGAAACATAATAAAAACTGATGTTCTTTGTCATTAACGAATCATTTAAAATTTGTTGATCATGTCATATAAACTATATTGAACTAATTAAAAAAACTATAGTTAATTTGATTTGTTTCATCTCAGAACATGGAAAAAGTCATACATAATAGTTAAATATTTTATACAATAAAATTAATCGAGATAATTGGATCAGTTATAAGTTCTTGCTGGTCAAGGTGAATACAACTTTGTCACTCCTAGCAATGATTTTTAAGACTTGGGTAAATGTTGAGATGAGCATATTTGAATTTAATTCAGTTTAGCAGTCTTAGTCTGTTGCAAGAGTAACATGTTAGCCCACGCGGCCACTGAAGCAGGTAACTTTATGTTATTCATAGCCAGTATTGGCACTAGAGTGTGAAACAAAGTTAGTCTATCATTGAGACTACTTGGTTGTGTATCACATTTGACCATCTAAGAAACTTGTCACCTTTTTTAAAAATTAATTTATGTAGACCTAATTTGCAAGGGTGTGGAAGAAGTCCTTTTAAACTTTGAGTCGAGTTCGAATTGAGTTTAATGAAAACATAGTTTTTTTTCCTAGTTCGAATCATGAAAGCAATATTTGTACTAAAAATATTTCAATTTTAATTTCTGTAATAAATCTATTTATAAATCATAAGTACAAACATACTTTTTATATAGAATTTTTAATTTTATTTAATATAATTGTACAATTTTTCTTTTTAATTAAACAAAAGAATATATTGAGAGATTTTATCTGTTACGAAATAATATCTCAAAAATAAAATTAAATAAACTCTAGTTTTTAAGAAAGTATCTAAAGTTTCAAATACTTTCATTTTTAGAGTTTTGTAAAAAAATCTTATAGTAAAGTTCAAGCAGATACTTAAACTCAACTTTAACTTGAATTTTTGATTTCACACACACTCCTACTAATCTGTCTTTTTAAATAGTTCAAATAGAAACAAACCCATTCAATAACTCTACAGTGGTTTATTTTTATACATTTTTACTGTATACAGAATATATGAAGATAATTGCTAAATAGAAAATAAATTCAGATTAATCACATGTAGGTAATATATGATTAACATACATGGGACTGAATTAATTCCCGTTTAAAATAAAAGTAACTTCTAAAGTGAAAAATAGTTTGAGTCTATAAATGTGAAGAGTAATGCATTTACAGATTAGACACACTGTTTTTATAGTGACACAAACATATGACTTTAAAGATTTATATTAAGTTAAGTTTAAAATTAATAAGTTAAATAACTTAAAATGTCATATTTTCAAGAGATATTGAAAATATCCACAAACCGTTTGTTGAAGTTTATTATTGATCGTTATTTTCTTAGACACTTTGGAGCTTTGTTCGTCACTCAAACTATGGTTGTAAAGTGGCGTCTTATCTGAAACAAAACAAACAATTAGATCCAAATGAAGAAAACTAATCTTATCTGAATATATAGCTCTTTAAGGAAAACTTATTTTTACTTTTGAGTTATATATTGCTATATATATAAATGGTGGTACAGTAGGGCCCCACTTTACAGCATTCCGCTAGTACAGCATTTTTCAATTATATAAATGTTTCATATGTTCGGCTCGTCTCATTTTTCCTTTTTTAGGATAACTATGCAGTGAATGACATTGGCTGTCTTATTTTTGTCGGTAATTCAGTCTGTTCACGGTAGTGATGGGCACTATAGATTATCGAATGAAGAAAACCAATGAATGATCATTTGATAGTTTTCATTCAATTGTTTTTATTTGCGCATTTTATATATAATAAGTGTAAACATGCTATTAGTATGTTATATACATTTAAAAGTTATAAAATGAATGTATAATTGCGAGTTTACCATAGTTGGCTTCACTGATTGCTCATCCCCTCAGAGATGTGAACTGATGGAAAACCTCCAGGATGTGAGGGTCCAAGTCCTGAGTAAACAGAAGTGTCTCCAGTGTTGACGAGTACTTCTGCACTTGCTCGTGGTGCTGCAGGAAGACATAGAGGTTGGTTTAATTTATGTATATAAAAAAAAGGAACACTGGATGGTGTTGCAAACTTTCATCACCAATGTTTATTTATACATGTAAAACTATAATTGAGTGGAATGCACTATTTTAATGAATCTTCATTTTAAATATTTCAAGATGAGTTTATGTAATAGATCCATGCATATTTCATAAGCACAACATAAGATTTTTCTTAAGAATGATTTTTTTTGTCACAAAAAAACTCAAAAATTAGGATTTTTCAGTTGTTCAAGTTTATTAAAAAAAAAATCAAAGCAAAGAAAATATTGAATGACCATAGTTGCTAGAAATAGTATATTTAACTTGTACCACATTAATTAAACTCTGAATTTTCAAGCTAAAATCGAGGATTCGGAGTAATCAAATTTTTCGAGTTTTGTAAAAATCTTCGAGTAACAACTAAAACTTGACTTGAATTCAAATGTTCAGATACTCACACAGCCCTAATTTTACTACTAATCTAGAATATTGAAAAAAAAAATTAACAACATAGGAAATTAAAGAATAATAAAAATAGTAATTGAATATTAAATATGTTTGTTTTAAAGTATTCTTTAAAAAGTTAATAAATTTGGTTTTAAAAAAACCCATAAATAATATTAAAAACACCTAACACATACTAACCAACACTTCAAAATTGTGATGCCGCATGGTATTTTCCCTCAATACTAGCTCCTGAGGAAGCATAAGGTATGCAATATACCGTTAGTAAAATGTTTGGATAGAGGATAGTATTAAGTTTGATAAACAAATGAACAAAGATGTTGATGGGATCTCATGGACGTTCATAATATTTTACCTCAATCAAAGATTTGTTTATGCTTTACACAATAGCGGTTATCTTTTTATAGGGCGGAGGTTTTATGTTGGTTTGGCCAGAGCTCTGAAAGGGGTTTGCAAGCTGGCAACATTTTGGGGAGCATCTATGTAAAGTAAGATGGAACACTGACCAAGAGAAAGACCTGCTGTAACCGGCCAATGGTCCACTTGTACCAATGCGTGTTAAAGTCCCGGCCGTCTGTGTCGCTGCGCACCAGGTGCTCTGAGAGGATCATGATAAACCTTTGGAAGATGATAAGAAACAAGTTCTTCTGGTTTGCCTGGGCTGTTTCTTGGCACTCCTCCATGCGTTCGACCTGGCACACACACAATTCAACGGTCAAAGCTATGGGCGTTTACCAACACATGAAATTATCATCTACAATTAATTGAAAAACACATATGGTCTGTGAGATCAAGTTTTTTGATTATGTAAATTATATTAAAATTAGCTCTCAGATTTTAATTTGTACAAGCAAACTTACTATATTTAATAAAATAAAAATGACACAAGTGAACAGTTTAAAAAAAATCACTACTGCAGATTATCACAAAATACTTAAGATAAAATAAATCAAATGATTGGCATTGGGGATTGGCTTGACAAAAAAAAAATTGGAGGAATTAAAGGTTATGCGAAAAAATTTACTTAACAGTTTAGGAAGATAGTTTGTGAGCGACTTTTTTTGGGGGGGTGGGGGGGGAGGGCATTTGCAATTTTTTTTAAATGTTTAAAACCATTTTTCTGACCAAATACTATTTTTCTTTAAAGAATTTTAAACCAAATTTCATTCCTTTTTAAGAAGAAATTTAAAAAATTTCTTAACCAAAATGCAGTCTCTTAAGAGTAATTATTTAAAGGCTGAGAAAAAGCAGTCTAAGGGCTTTATTAAAATTTCAAAAAGGAATTTGTTTAGTTATTTTTTTAAATTTAAAATTAAATATTTGCTCAAATATCTTTTAAGGATTCGACAATCTCATCCCTAAATTTTACTGTGAAATTGTAATGGAGTTTTATGCATGCACTGTTGGCTGCTTGAAAAATAGGTCTGGTCCTAGATGGCTGCCATCTATAAAGACTTTCGCGAAGCTTGGTAAAGCTTGTGGGGAGTTCAATGGACGTTTGCTAACCTCACACCCCTGAGCAGTCGGCCAGGTGTGTAGAGAGAGAAGGGCGGTTTAGAATGCTCGCCGCCAGCTTCATCCTGATAATGAGTTTCTATTGTGTTTTATTGTATTCATTAATTCATTCAATTGCTAGAATTGTTAGCAGTCGGCGTCACTGCACGGGTGAATGTGGATGTGCTGGTATAGTGTGTTGAAAATTATATTAATATTATAAGTTTGTATGCAGCCCACTCTGGATAATAGGTGAATGTGTGGAAGTTTAGTTTTTTTGTCGCCCCAGAACCACAAATAGAGCGTGTGATAGTGACAGGACCGGTAACCCTTCCCCGCCCACTGTATTCACAAACAGTCAAGTTCAGGGGTGCATATCCGCCAGTTGTGTCCTCTAAATCCCTAGGTGGTCTACTCAGCTCTACTCTTACTTGGAGGCCCCGTTGAGAGGAGATTTTGCTTTCCGCAGTGAAGCTAGCCGAGAAGAGATTGAAGGTAATTTTGTATTAATTAAAAGAACAATAACATAGTGTCTTAGGTACTAACAATAACTTTATTAAGATGGGAAATATTGATTCCAGGAACTAAAAAGCTTTCAATATGGAAAAATAAACCTTTTCTTGTTTGTCTTATCTAAATCAAGCTAGCCTGTACTCGGGTAGACAATAGCAAATGGTATTCATAGCAAACCCACCATTTCTTCTGTGGGCTTCTCTCGGTCATCCCCAGCCTTGCGCGGGTTATTGTTGCCAGCATCTGCATCGTCTGAGTCGGACTCCTCACTTTCGGCGTGCCGCAGTTTCTCCCTGGCTTCCCTCAGTTCGTGTCCTAGCTTCTCCACATGCTTGTTCATTTTACGTATGGTCAGGTGCAGGATCTCCCACAGGTACAGCCTGACAAGTGCCGATAACACGGCTATGTTACTTTCCAACTACATACATTAGAGAAGCTCCGAGAACTTCAACTTGACTTAAAATATTCGCCGGCTTCGACTTCAATTCAAAAGTAAATATTCAGATTAAACAATTACAAAGTTTAAACAGTAAAATTATTTGAGATTAAAATACACTTTTATGTTTAATTTTTGTTATTTTGTGCTGTTATTTACTTCACAAATTAATGTTCACATGGCATAAGTTTAAAAAATATTTTTAGCACTGCATATTACTACTCATTCAAGTTAAATTTATAAGAAGTGTACCTACATTTGCATGAAGAGTGAAAGTTAGAAACCATTTAGAAAAAACCACCATCAGTACAAGAGACCGGAATAATAGAGCCACAATCTCCCTGTCATTGGCGATCTAGTCTATTGCAAGACCATGAGGCCAGTGAAGAGGCTCAAAGATAATTAAATTACATGTTGTAATAATTACTTAATTAGGACAAAAATGTTAATCGTGTTTGCCATATAACATTTTGTTGATGCTATATTTAAATACCTAGTGTTATACAGCTATGCAACATAAAACTTTTTTTAAATAGTCAAACTTCAATTCAGCTTCAAGATGATTTCATATTATTCAATTCAAATTTGTTTTTAATTTAGTAAGTAGACTTTGCACATCTCGTTTAGAGATTAAATGTGTATATTTTTTATAAAATATTTAATCTGTAACTTCAGAAATCAATTAAATACATATTCATAGTATTTAGAAAGAATAACCCGAATTTTAAATGGAAAAAGTTAATTGATCATCTTTAACTATGTGTTTCCAAAATATGAGTGAAAATTAATTATGTGAGTAAATACAGTACAATTCCGGTTTTCTAAATTTTGACTCTTAAATTTTAACCATGATTTTTCAATTTCAATTCTTTAACATTTAAAAATGTAATGTTCTTTCCATGCATCCAAACTCACATTGGAAATATATTATTTTTAAAATACTTTGTCATAATTTATTCGCGAAAAATTAACAACTAAAGAATTGTGAGGAAAAAAAAACTACTTAAACAAAACATTAATTTTGTATATGCAGAAGATCACAAGATTACAAATCTCTTACTGACTGTATTTAAAATTATTTGAGAGTTCTAAATTGAAATGACAAAAAAAGAAAAAAAAAAGAGAAAAAAAAACCAGTAAAGGCTACACTTAAAATTTATCAAATTCTAAATAAAGCCATTTTGTTTGAAACACCTTAACTTTCTCTCTAGGATTTGAGAGTTAAGAATTAAGTGAGGATAGATAATAGAATGTGAGATATACAAAAATAAGTTATGAACCAAATTGATAAAGAACATATCATAGAACTTTGTAAAACATTACACCGAGGTGAGGGGTGGCATACTTTGTGAATTCTCCTGTCATCTCCTTGGAAAATATCCAGTTAGCAACAGCCGAGCATTCAATGATCAGCGTCTTGAGCATCTTGTCGATGAGCACACACATCATCTGGTGGTGGTTGTGCCACAGCTCAAACATGTTGCGCAGAATACAAATCTGGGGTTCCTCATATTCTGCCAAGATCTAGTGGGAAATTAAACAACTTCTTTTAAAAATACTGCGTCTTACTACCTGTTCAGGTTATACACATATGTACTAGTTATGCTAACGAGTTAGGGAAAAGTAATGAGGAATTTAGATTAAGTGTAGCTGGATTTGCGTGGAGAGAGAATGGAAAACCATTTTGGAAGAACCACCCTCAATACACTCGACAGGGATTTGAGACCTACTCTCCCTGTCATCAGCAGTCTAAACAACAACTTAGTTTTGAACTAATGCATCACCAATATTTGAAATAAAACCAATGGTCCATTATAATGTTATCCTCCCATCTGCATCTAGGTCTTCCCAATGGTCTCTTCCCATTAGGTTTACCAGTCAATACCCTGAACAAGGTTCTAAACCCTCCAATTTGCACTGCATGTCCTAACCACCGTAATCTACAAGACTTGCCTATCCTAACATTGCCTTGTGTTGAGTACAGTGTATGTAAGTCATCACTATGTAGCCTCCTCCACTCACCAGTAGCCTCATCCCATTTTGGACCAAATATTTTCCTAGGCACTTTGTTTTCCAACGCCCTAATTTATTTATTTTTTCCACCATATAAGAGAGACCATGTTTAATTCCCATAAAGAACAACCAGTAAAACTATTGTTTTTTATATTCAGAGTTCTACATTCTTTGAAACCACAAAAGGTGTCAACAATTGATTGACCAAGTAATAGCATGCATGTCCCGATTGTATTCCTTTTGTAATTTCCAATCTAATATAATTATTTCTAGTTAAAATTATTCCTAAGAGCTTAAACTCATTAGCCCCATCAAATGATATGTTTTTCGCAATAATCTCTAAATTATTGACCCCAATAATAAGATAGCAATAAAAAACTCCAGCGAGATATAGGGGACGCACAAACCAAAGGTCAAGGTCATCTTCTAGTTGGCTGATGATGGGTAGTTTGAGGTTCGAATTTCGGCCTGATGTATTGAGTTTTTTTTCCCCTTATAAGTTTAACCACTCTACCCCAAACACTCACAAACATGGGTAAATTTATTCTAAATTCTACCTTTCTATTCCCCTATTTATTTGTTTATCACCACGTCTTACTACCTGTCCTGGTTATACACATATGTACTAATTAAATTAATGTGTTAGGAATAACGAAGGTTGTTTGAGAGGAAGTGTACTCACATTTTTGTGGAGGGAGAATAAAAATCGCTTAGGGGGAAAAAAAACCTATATACACTCAAGATAGATTCAAAACTCGATCTCACTTGATTTAACTAAACATGGTAACCAGACGGGAAGTATGACAACATGTAAAAAAAAAAAATGTGACTCCTGAAAATTGTCAGGCATACCAAGAAGAAATGCAACAATAATAATGAGGGGTGTACCATCTATGAGAGCTTGGTTCCCCTAGCCAATCAAAGAACCCTGACCTACCTTGAAAACATAGTGAAACTTGGAGATAGCAGCAAACGAATGTGAGAAGCTCTTAGAGCCCAGGTTTAACAAAGTCTGCACAAACACGTCTATCTTGAGAGGGTTGAACCTGGAGTCCGCCTCGTCGTCTGGTCGTGGGTTGGGCAGATCTTTCAGCACGTTAAGGACCTCCTCTGGGCTACACTTCTGCCTGATGGACACCACGAGCTGATGCGCCGTTGTCGTGCCAGGGAGGGAACCTCAACAAGACAAGGAGAAACATAGGCACAAATTAAAAGAGCATTTTTTCTTTTTTAAAAAGAATACATAACAAAAAATTAATATTAAGAA
Source organism: Timema cristinae (assembly GCA_039000515.1). Lineage (NCBI taxonomy): Eukaryota > Metazoa > Arthropoda > Insecta > Phasmatodea > Timematidae > Timema > Timema cristinae. The sequence goes on from JBCFYV010011172.1 coordinate 22,021,647, forward strand.
CCTGCATTAATAGTTATGTAAACAAAAGGTGTAAATCTCGCCTCATCTGGTTTTACAGTGACAGGGAGGTTGGGGTTAGAATTTTGGTCACGTGTACTGAAATTATTATTTTCCCAAATGATTTCCCACTTTAGTTTCTACACAAATTTAGGTACATTTCCTTCAAACTGTACCGTTATTATTCCTGGCCCATTAGTGTGAATATGTTAATATAATGGACGTGTAGAGAGACATGGATCATGAAACAAAATTATAATGTGGTGATTAAAATCCTCCAGCAAAATAATAAAGTTTGCTAAAAAGTGGAAAGTAACATAAAGTCACACTGAAATCTCTAATGATAAAAGCCACCTTATGGTGCATTTTATAGATGTATGGAAGATAGAGTAACACATCTAAATAGCTTATCAACACATCAGTTATGTAACATGGCTTTTTGAAGGTGTATAAAGACAGTAAGTAACACAAGCAGCAATTAGGATGGACGCAACTTCCCTCTCATGTATCACTTTCCCCTGCAGACTCACTGACCTTGAACAATCCTCCTATCGAGCTTCCAAGCACACACATGAGCGTAGACTGACAGAACAATAGCTTACAAGATGGTTGTCCACAGGAAACAACAACAACTCTTTGATTGACCCCGCCTCCTTACGGTAGCTGGGTGCAATATTGAGGGATACATATATGTCTAAGTCTGATGTAATATAATGCTCTTTGCAACATCCTGCTCAACCTCATAATATTATATTGCTCAGACTCTTATTCAAAAAATTTACTCAATTAATGGTTGATTAACCGCCTTGGTGGTGTAGTCATCTAACGCGCTAGTTTCTTGTTGACATGAAGTTTCTTTGGAGTTGGCAGAGCTTTTTAGAAGATATAAAAACTAATTTAGCAAAATCAATATTAACAGTTATATAGTTGGGCATAAGAATACAGTGGAACCTGGATAATTCGAACTTGAAGGGACCAGGAAAAAATTCAAACTAAAGTTTCTTAAAAGGAATTCCTTTTCCACTTCCTTTATCACCGCTACTTTTTCAGCAATGTTAATTATTCATAGGACTGTGGCTTGTTGGACAGTGACATCGGATACACAAACACACAAATGCTACTGTATAATATGTACTAAACAAAACTAAAACTAAACAAAATAAAACAAAATACGCTCGCATGTCACAAGAATATCACTACGACCAAATCACTAAGAAAAACGCACATAACTGGGATGGGGAGGGGTATGAAGAAGGGTATTGACCACATTCCAATGTCGCCTCTCCTGTTTTCAAAAATAGAACAACACGGAACCACAACTAGAAGTAGGAAAACAATACTGCACAGTATATTACAAATTATGAAAAGTTCAAATTAACTAAAACAAAATTCGAACTATCCCTGATTTTTTAATATTGTTTTAATACAAAATTCACAGAACCGGGCGAAAAATTCTAATTAAAGACGATTTTGAATTACGGAAGTTCTAATTAGTCAGGTTCCACTGTACATGAAACCAAAATTTAGTAATTTTTTTTTAACAGTCAAATAAGGAAGGTTGCATATATAATGTATGTTAACTATTCTCTTTATCTAATCATCAACATGTCATGGACCTCAGCAATAAATACCGAGCAATGACACAAGAAGTTTACACAAACTTTAGAAAGTGTTCATTAAGTGTCAGGGCCCAAAGAGAAGTTGTCAACGTCTTGTTGACAAAACTGTGATGTACACTCTGTTTCAATGAACTACCGAAAGTTGAACAGGCCAGTTTACTCAGCCGCTGCATCTACTAGTGGGGTGACACAAGTTTCCTCTACGTGTTTGTGTCTGACTTTTACTGTTTTCCAAACATTGCAAAGAACATTGGAAACAAATAACACCAACAGGGGTGGGTGATGGTAGCATACTTAACCACGACTTTAATAGCGTCTGGGGTTTGATCCATGACATCTCAGTCAATTTCTGTACCAAATTGTGGTGTCTCGCTTTTTCCACAAGTGAACTTTAGTGGATCCCTTAAAATGCTCTCTCTTTTATCTGCACATTATATTAGCTAATTTTATAATATGGAGAAAAAATTTAATATAAAATGCACAATAATAGAAAAATAGAAACAAGTTTATTTTTGAATGAACATATTTTCCAGTTATTATTATGCCAGATATATTGGAGCCAGAAAGTTTTAGACCACCGGATTTTCAGCCACTACTACCAACATAAGGTATTTAACGAGTCTCTCCCACTTCAGTAATCACATGGTCTCAGATGTCACTCTAGCGATGAGCTGTATTGCCAAAGACAGGGAGATCATGGTTCAAATCTAGGTTGTGTGTAGTGAGATTGTTTTTTCCTGCATGGTTTCCTCCTCTTCTTCCCTGCAAATGCAGGTAAATTTGATCTAAGTTTTACCTTTATATTTACCTCATTATCATAATCAATAGATGTGTGTATAAAACAATCAAGTATCTAGTGAGACGCAGTAAAAACAACAAACATGTAGTCGCCAGCTATGTTGCCGACTTGTGGCTTAGGATTTCTAAGTAACTGTCAATCCTTGGATTTAGAAATGATTTTTATTCAAATTTAATACAAATTTGAGGATACTAATGATTAGAATTTTGATGAACAAAAATTATATATTTTTGAGATCACTACTTTTATTCTCACAAAAGAAAAAATATATGGAGGTGGGGGGTGGTAGTAGAATGACAAAGTTATGGGACAGCTGCTATAGACAGTCGGTCCAGTAAATGTATCATGATTGGTGTGTGATTGTGTGTATGTGTGCAGCCAAGTGTGCGCATAAGAGAGCCCACTAGAGATGAAAGATAATGGCTCGACAGAGCGTAAAGAAAACAACTAGTTGAGTGAAGAAACCAGCCGGCAGGCAAGTCCAGTTGTTCGTGGTGATGTGACCGTCAGTATGTCAGAAGAGTGCGCTATGTTGAGGACACGTCTCACCCGCTAAACCATGACAGCATGCTGCGGACTTAAGTGCGTGGCTTGGCTGCTGGTAAGTTAACAATTATTGATATATAATGCCTAGATCGCGCATGTTAAACTTGCTTGATAATAAGGGTTGCAATGAACCATAAAACTACTTAGGGGCTACATTTAATAAAACAAATTTGTATTGTCATTTTCTAAAAATAATTTTAGTTCAGTATCTTACTATTACAAAAAGAGGAGAGTAAGTCTCTTAAAAAAGCAATACGATCAACCCTATATTTTTTACTAAAAATTTGACACCTTTTGCTTGCAATAATGACATTGAATGTCAGCTAATAAACCTTATTTATGATTATAGAATTCAATATAAAATCTATTTGTGATAAGGATATTAAGAAAATTCATATAGTGAAATATATACAAATTTAATGAATATATCTGGATAAATGAGTTAAAGTGGATATTGTTAATTCTACATATATGATTAGATATAACATGTAATAAAAACACATTAAAATGTGAGTCAGGTTATACTACAATGAATAAGTAAATATAACACATTAAAATTAATCAACATAACTAAACCACATATACCGATTATTAATGACTAGTTTAACATAAATTTGTGGTCATATAATTGAAGGAGTGATTGAAAGATGAATAAATTGTAAAATGGACACAATGTTGAATAAATAAAAATTCTATTGAATTATCCACTTTAACTAATTTATACAGATATATTCATTAGATTTGTTTATATTTCACTATATGAATTTTCTTAATATCTTTATCACAAATAGATTTTATATTGAATTCTATAATCATAATTATAACTGCTTCCTTATTACACTTTCACCATGTTTTTCAAGAATAATAAACCTTATGCCAAGTCATTTATATGTTGACAAATGTGTGTCTGTAAACACAATCAATCTCTTGGTGTTTAAATTCATTTCATGTGAGAAAACCAGTGTTAGCATACAGAGGTGCTGCTAAACATTGCACGGTGTGCAAATTCAGCAGTTTTTGAGAATTGATCCATGTCAAAGAAATAGTATATCAACCTCACATGCAAAAAATTCTCCAAATTATGCTAAAATTCCAAAATATCGTATTCCCAAATGCTGTAACCCTACAACGTTTGATGGCTCATAATATGATATGTGGGCCACCAAAAAAATTATTTGATAGGGTCGCATGTGTTCCGCGATTTGATATGACTGGCCAAGATACCAACGTATTTTCACCCTTAGTGAATATCTGGCTGAACCATGAGCAACTAGTTAGGCCAGACAAAGAATGGATATTGTGTACAATTCACAAGTGTCTCTCGCCAAAGTGAAAAAGATGTTACGTTTTTTGGAAGAGTAAACAGATATGGGTTTACAAGCTAACATTAAACTCTGACACATATTTAAACTAAATGTTAGAAGGTGTTTTAATTTCATAAGTGTTTATAAAAAGTAACAAATCTACATTAAAATTAGGGTTATTATAAAAAAATATGAATTGATAACTAAGCCATAAGTAGTTCATTAATTGATCATCTTTAAAGACACTTTTCAAAATAATGCAATCCAATTAAAATCTTTTATTTTTGTAGCTAGTTATATTTTCATAAAGTTTGAAAATTTTGATAAGCGTATTTCAATTATGTATGTAGCTATTGAGCAACCATTATGATCAAACTTTTTCAATAGTGTAGACACTACTGGACAGAGTAATTTGGCCATTTGAACAACTTGGCCTGTTTTTGTCCAAACCACATTTAAGAAAACAATAAGAGCACTTGGTGATCTAGAGGTAAGGTGTCAGACTTCTGTGTTGAAGGTCCGAGGCTCAAATCCCGGGCCCGGCCCAGATTTATCTGATCACCAAACCCTCCCTTCACCTCTGGCAAAGTGTGTTGAATGCCAGCCAGGCCCCCATCGTGCTTCGGAACCCAAGTTAAGTTGTAGGTCCCCTATGCTTTCCACCATCATCATTTTCACATATCCTACCATTTGGGGATAATGCAACTCTCCTTAATGGTGTCCCTCCCCTCAGAAATTAATTCCTCCATAAACCAGGAGAGCAGAGGTAAGGTAAGTTCTAACAGCCAGATTGAGAGCATTAGCCTCACCCACATTTAAGAAAACAAATACTGTAGAACAAAGTTATTTAGGAATCTGTTTAGCATTTTAATGCCCATATTTATTACATGAGTGAGAGAGAGATGAGCAATGTAGACTTTAGAAGAAATGTACATGTGTTTGTGTGAAGGGAGAGTGAAAACCGAGTAGGGAAAAGCAACATCAGTACTGATTCACCAAACCAGAAATTGAGTCCCAGCTTCCTTGTCACCAGCAAACCAGACTTGATGAGCTTGACATTTAGTATGTGTGCCCATAGATGTGGATAGTAAATTAAGATAAAGATGATAAATTTCTGAAGTAGCATTAAATGGCAGATAAAATTAAAACACTGAAACTACAGATCATAATCACTTTTAAATAATGTCTACTTATATATTTATATTACAGGTACAAAAAAGTATCAAGAATTATTATACTACACTTGCTTTGAATCCCCTCTGCTTTTTTATGACGAATTTCTGATAGATTTTATCGCACACAATTGTATAGCCAATACAATACTCAATGCCTCAACACTTGATAGAAACGCAGAATGTGTTGTCAGTAGGAAAATTGTGCTCATCACCTTAGCCGAGAAGCCAGGGTTCATTCCTAGACAAAAGTAAAAGAGGTATTGCCACATAATGTTATAACATGATTCTTCCTGGTGAATATCTGTGCAATTTCTTCTACAGCCTATTAAATTATTCTATAATAACCTCTTGTTAAAATGTACCTCTAAAATTAAAAACACTATAATAACAGGGACTTTTACCGGCAGGAAATAAAGTGGTATTTTAACAGTTTTATCACGATTCCGTCAGTATGTGCGGGTGTTGTAACTATAGACTGGCTGATGCACAGGGCTAACAATTTACTAGGCTTGGCCGCACACTGGAACATTCCAGGTAAGGAAAAACAATGTGAACAATCGGGACATTCACTTTATGGCACTATAATGAGAGCGGGAAGACAAGTTCTTCGATGCAACTTCAACTCGACAGTCTCAGTAAATACCCCCTGGCATTGTTCAGAATAAAAAGAATGTGGGCGATCTTGCATGAATATATTATGTTATTTCACTTTCACCAGAACAAAAAAAAAACTTGTCACAATCTTTTTAGTAATTAAAAAATAGAATTTCAAATGTGACACCCTGCACTTCTTTGTTTTTAAAATTCAATGGAACATACTATTCTTAGAACACTTTGTAAATAGTGGGGTCAAATGATTTTTAAAAACGCTAACAGATGCACAAATGAAACGGTGCAACCAAACTTAGAATAAAAGTATAAATTAACATTTTACTATTTGTTTCGCAAAACATCGCTATAAAATTAGCCATTGAAATCAATATTAGTTATTATTTTCTAGTTAAATTATTTAGTTTTGTATTTTACTCATTTTAGGCCCGAAAAGATTTTTTTCCCAGTACTGAGTCTTACTACACATTCCGGTTATACGCTTATGTACTAATTATGCTAATGGGTTAGGGATTAGGAAGCTTAATTAGAGGTAATGCACCTGCATTTGCATGGAGGGAGAGTGTAAAAACATTAAATTATTATTATTATTAACACCGCGTCTTACTACCGTTCGGGTTATACGCACTTACGCTAATGTGTAATGGTAGGGTGATTGTGAGATGAAATGGAGGACCTACAGTTTAACGTGGAATCCGAGCCACGGTGGAGGCCTGGCATTCCCACATTCACAAGATGTCTTGTCAGAGGTGAAGGAAGGGTTGGAAAACATTTAGAAAAACCACCCTCAGTGCACCTGACTGGGATTGAACCCTTCATCTTCGGCAGTCTAGTCCAACATGGGAATAGGGGGTTAGACCATGCGGCCACCAGAGCGAGTAACACTTTTCTTAAAATGTAGTTAGAAACTCTGAACATTATAAGTTATAAGTCATCTTATAATGTTTACTTTCTCTCCACACCTTGAAGAGAAAATATTGTGATCATAAAAAAAAATCAAACTCGAGATGTTGATAAATGTAGACTTTTCATGCCCCCCTGAAACCAAAAAGTGGTTTTCGCAATGACGCCCTGTCTGTACCTTGGGCTAGAGCCGAAACAATTTTACTTAATGGGCTAAAACATGGTATCTGGGGTTTTTATAATGTACCCCTAAGGGAATTTTGGAATTAGTTATCAAGAGTAGTTTACTTAAGAGCAAAAAGAGAAAAAAATTAATTTTCTCAAAATTTGCTCTAATGATTCTGATTAAATTGTATCTAGACACTGTTTATTTTGATGAATAAGATAAAAATTCTCATTTGCTCATGAAAATTACTTTAAGGGTAGTTTACATGGCGAAGTTTTCCAATTTTGATCATTTCTCCGCAACCATTTGATATAGAAAAATTCTGAAATATATTTTTATAAAACCAATAATTGATGAGCTACAAAGAAATATATATATACACTTTAATTCAAATCTTTGAAAGTGAATTTGTTTCTTATGCTCTTTGATGGACAAAGATATTTTTCTTTTCTCAATTTTTCTGTAACCGTGTTCTTAGTTCCTAACGCCTTAGGTAACAGGGTATTTACTTCATTTATGATCTTTGGTGTAGTGTTTCTACAACAATATATAGACTTATTATTTCGTTTCACAAACCTTGCGGATTTTAGTTGTCTATTTTAAGTTAATAGCGAAAGAAAATCTATGTGGTGTGCTGTAACATTTATTTTTATGAGTTAATATGAAGAGGGTTGAATTTAGAGGAATTGTACCCAAATCTGTGTGGAGAGGTCGTGTAAAACCATTTTGGGAACACAACCCTCACCCGCTTCAGTGGCCACATAGTTTGAGGCACTACTCTTGCAGTAGAGTAGACTGCCAATGATGGGGAGATCGAGGTTCGAATCTCAGTTGAGTGTACTGAGGGTGGTTTAAAAAAAAGTTTCCACACATATGTGGGTACACTTCTCTGAATATAACCTTCCTAATCCCTAAAACCATTAAAGTGACTAGTACATTAATGTATAACCCTAACGAGTAGTAGAACTAAGTGCTAAAAAACAAAACAAGAAAAAAAAACCACCTCAGTACATCCGATCTTCTATCATTGATAGTTTGTCTAAATCTTATAATTGATATGATAGAGATATATGGTAACTAACAAGATTTTGGTCTTTTATTTGAAAATTATTTTGATGAACTTACTTGCAATGAAATTATGATTTAACGTGATACTAATAAATATTTGTAAAATAATAAAATTTCAAATCTTATTAAAGAAAGAAAAACTATTGTAGTACTTTTTTTTAAATGCACTATTTTGATTTTCCGAACAAAATTCCTCAAACAATTTTAATACATATTAAAATTTTATTTCTTAAAGCCTAACTTTTTTTATTTTTCAGTTAGCGTTTGAAATCTCCATTTTGATGAGCCAAGAAATCTATAACTACAAAGAATCACAGGAATATAAGAGACCACGCTTTAAAGATGGTCGCCGCGCGGGGCACATAATCTTATATCGATCAACAGGCTCCAGTCGCCAAACAGATTATGATGCTTCATTTCCAGAAGACACACAAACCCATCACCATGATCGCCACTTCAATGACAACAGACCAGAACCGTTTTCAAGATCTAATGACCACCACTACAAGGAACCACAAGAACATCACTATAAGCCACCACGCACTCCATACTGGCCCAAATTTCCGCCACAAGACACTTTCCCCCAACAACACATGAAGAGAGTGGGGTTAAACTTCCCACCTGACGATCGCTTCAATCAACAAAGTTCATTTCTCAAGCAACCTGGATACCTCCCACCCACAAATGAAAAAGATTTTAATCAAGGGTCTAAGCATGTCCCATACAATGGCGACGATTTCAGAGAAAACTACAAGCCGAGGTTATTTGCAGGACACAACAGACTTGATGAGAAAACTGTTGAAGCGATAGTGGCATCTGGTCCAGACGGCGTTAGGCACGTTATTCACAGTCTTCCGGAAGGCTACGTAAGATTCCCAGAAGAAAATTACCATCACAGGTTCTCTGTGCAAACAGCACAGCCAGAGACACACAGACATTATTATAAGGGAGTGCCAGTGTATGTTAGTAAGAATGGAGGAACTTCCACCGAGAAAGAATATGACCCGAGATTTATTGCGCTTTATAGAATCATACTGGAGAGGACCCACCACAATGAAGACATCACCGACAATGATAAGCTGTCAACAAAGTCCATCAAAGAGTTCCGCCCTTCCACTCCGTACCACAGATACTCCGAACCGGATCCTCATTACCATCCGCATGGTTCCGCACTAGCAACATATCCGACCACAAAACTTGACCAACCAGCTACAACTGTATTTTTACCTTCCAGAGCTCCCCCGCCCACAACTCCGAAACTACCACACCAGTGGAAACGTCTTTTAGGCCAGAGAGATTTCCAGATTCGATTAATGCACAGTTGCCACCACCAAAATCTGATGAAGACACAAGAGTACCTTATGTTTCTGCAACAACAGTAACACAACAAACTCCAATCTCTCGACCCACGACTCTGGATGACTCAGGCTCAGAGATATCATTGAGGAAACAACCACAGTTTTCTCCAAATGATGAGAATAAACAATCTCCCACCCTAATGACTTTGAGATCTATCATTCCTACGGAAAAAAATGATTTTATTCCTACGGTAATAACAGACCCTAGTTCAGTTATACAGAATTCAATTGGGAATGATGTTAGTACAACCACGTCAACAGTGCCTTTATTATTATCATCTGATATTAATATCAAACAAGACTCTGAAACACTTACATCTCCAGGTACCACTGAGGATCCTCTAACAATATCAAACACCCAATATTCTAATACAACACCAACATCTCCAGTTTCTACAGAAAAAATAACACAACAAGTTGAACTGGCCGATACACTTTTAAACATCGATGCAACAAGATTCACTCTGACTAGTTCACAACTATTGATCATCAAGTTTCTACAAAAGAAACTCATGACCAAGCTTTCAACTCATCATACAATACTGAAGAAGTAGCATACGATGTAATATTAACATCCCCATTGAGTGTCCAATCAATCAAGTCTTCGTCAGAAGATGCAGGGATTGTGGCTACAGTTCAAGAAATCCCCCCCTCTTCCCAAAGTCAAAACAAAGAGAAAGATCATGATACAGATATGGGTACTGCGCAAGTAGTGTTACAAAATCCCACACCAGAATATCCAAGGGAAAAAATTAATGATGAAACGGATGAAAAACTGCCTTTAGACGAGTCTGTTCTCCCACTCAAAGTAAATAATACGCATGGCGAGCAAGAATCACAAACCACAATCATAGAACAGACATCTACAGATAGTAACACAGAATCTAGCCAATGGGTAAGCTTTTCCAACACATCCCCAACAGATACCAATATTCAGAACATTACATCACTTAAAACTATAAAACTAGATGAACACAGTTTAGAAATTGTAGAATCAGTTACATCTACTGACGCAACTTTCTTTTCGACAAAAGCTGTAGATGCTACAAATTCCACAGAGCATAAGGATGAAGTTGACGGGCAAGAATCAGAGATTGACAAAACAACCGAGACTTTGATAACAAATGAGCCAATGACCACTCCTTTGAGCCATATTATGAATTTAATAAACTATGCACGCACTCACACATTATTACATCCTGAAACTACTGCAAATACACCAAAAATTTAAATCATTGTGTAACTAAATACATGTTCTTGCATGGAAGCAAGTATAGGAAACAGTGAAAGAAGATAATAGAAAGACAAACACAATATATTTTTCACAGTGGAAAGATATAAACTTCATTCTTTTAAAAAAAGATTGCTGTTAATACCTTTGGTTTCCGATTGGCTTGATCTTTATTAAAGAGTGTCAAGAATGCCATGCAAATCCCTCAGAGAAAACTAACTGATTTTTGGAAAATTGTATTTGCCCATTGCACACATTTTCTCTTGAAGTGTCCTTAAGTAATTAGATATGGTGTGTTGGAATGGGTGATAACAATAAATTTGATCAATGTGAGGATTTAGGGGACATGATAAAAGGCCAGTGTTTATGAAATTTTTTATATTAAACATTTTTGTTGTTGAAATAAAACAAATATTGCTTCAGTACTAATATATAGTTTAATTTTCTTCACAAGGTGATGTCAACAGTTGTTGAATATTTGTCAAGGTGTCCTGGAATTTAATGACAATTTCTTCTCTTCATTTAAAAATATTGTCATCTGATGTCGTTATGCTCATGACAGATATTCATTCAATAACTGTTGATACCACCACGCGAATAAAATTAAACTCTATGTTTCTACTGGAGATTTTTTTTTTCATTTTGTTAAAAAAAGTTTTTATATAAAAAACTGCAAAAAATACTGGCCTTTTTTCGAGTCACTATCTACACCATAAAGCCACTAATAATCTGTCCAGTAACAGATTTTTTTTTGTTCTTTACAATGTACAAACCTTACTAGATTTGTTCTACTTATTTTTACTACTTTAAAATATCTTAATAAGGAAAATCTCTTTTCACTTCATGAGGCAATTGCATTATATTTGGAAGAAGGTACAGGAAAGGTGGATAGAAACATTTAAAAGGGACAACACAATATGGCTTTTACAATGAAAATAAGAACACAGTTCACACTTTACATTGCTGCCAATGGACAAAGAGGTAAAGGTTGCCTCTTAAAGAAAATCGATCGTCACCACCCAATCCCCTAAAATAGGTTTCATTCTATCGAAACTCAACAGGGATCAGGATCAGGTATCTTCTTTCAATCATATATACAATCATACCTCACAATTTAAGAAAAATTTGTAAACTTGACACCACAGCTTAACTGACACAGAACATAGCAGTGAAATGAATTTCAAAATATATGTAGTAATTTTAAAAGAGAGAGGAAAATAGAGGCAGCAGAGGGAGACACAGCACATATAAAATACATCATTTATACAGCACGAGTCAGTCCTACATGAGTTAAGATTTTTTTTTTCCCATTCAGATGTGAAATATTGTCCATTGGAATTATTGTATTTTTATTTTATTTTTAGTATTTATAATGTGCACTTTCTGAACAGACTGATTACATTAGCATTTACTTACATCCATTACTGTTTCCAGCCTATGGCCTGAGTCGATTTTTTATTCAAGCCATATATTTTTCACTAGCGGCTTGCTAGACTTGTCTTGCCTTCATATCTATCTTAAGATTAAACAGGCACAACATCCAGTCCCCGGCTGTTAATTTATTAATGTGAAAGGGTAAAACCATATTTTCATCAATGATAAAATTTTCGACCGTACAGGGAATCAAACCCAGGCAGATACACTACTGACTGGGCTAAGGGGTCGACTGATAACCTCAATATACACACGTTTACAATTCAAAACAAGGTCAAACATATAATATGAAATATTCCTAAAGTCAAAATAAAGTTCAAATAAAAAAAAATGTTGGAAAAAATATTACTATTTATTGCATAGCTATGTAATTATAGGTATTATATAAAGTTTACAAAATTCTTCATTAACATGATCAACATATTTGGTCATAAGGTAAAGTAATCTAGAATCATAAAATGTAATTTTACTATTTTAGATTTTTGTGATATGAACAATGAACATTAATTTGTTATGAAAATAACTACCCAAATTGAAAAAAATTGAACCTGAATATGCATTTTATATGCAACCATTTTAAATGGTTATATTTAGTAAATGTCTAAATCAGAATTTTACTTTTGAATCAAAGTCGAGGCTGACAAATATTGAAGCCAAGTCAAAGTTTTTGAAGCTTTGCGCACCCCTCTAAAATTTCCAATTTGACTGAAAAAATGTGGTGTATTAAAGGACCTAGTAGTTTCAAAATATTACACAAGATAATCAAAGTTCAGTTTATAAATCCCATGAATGTGTGACCAATAATGTTATTGTCTATTTTATATAAAATAAATATGTTGACTAAACTGTATAAATCAGGTGATTAAAAATATATAATACATGAGTCGTTCAAACATGTATGTTTAGGATGCAAAATCTCACATTAGGACTGAATTTCACATGTTTGTAAGATTTGCGAAGTATTAAAATATAACTTGGGTGATAAAACTGTGCGGAAATGTCATTTTTTCAGGAAATACTAATTTCCCACAAGAAAATGATTGAAAACAAGAAATAATTTTAAAAAAAGTTTTCACTATGGGATTATTTTTATTTTTCGGATTTATAATTTTACTCTGAACTTAGCCTTCCCATTCATTCCAATAAGAAAATAAAATTAGAAACTTAGGGCAACTTGATCTCCATTATATTCAGGAAAAGAGGAAAAACTCTTATTAGGTTTCAATTTAGAGGTCTAAACAATAAATTTAAATTCCGTGGTCTTGTTGAATTTTCTCAAGGGGAAAAAAGTACACAAAATATTTATATTAATTTATTTTTAAATTGTAAGTTTACCAAGTAAAAATCTAATATTTTTTGTAACAAGTGTTGGTTAAGGTTTTGATGAAAAGTAAAATAAAAAACCTTGATATAATGCAACTATTATAATTGTGTATGTTTTATCTAGCATTTTTGGTGAAAACATAAAAAAATTCTTAATGTAGACTTTAAGATTGACTAAAAAAGTTCTCGAATAAACAAATTCACGGTGTGCATTTTAATAACTAGTTACACAATGAAACATCAATATATTCAAGCTAATCTGAATGAATAAAAGTGAGTCAGAGTCTTGACCATAAGAATACCAAAAACATTTCTCAACTGAGCCAGTGTGTCTGTTTACTTATGTTACTAAACCTCTAAAAAAAATACTGTTGGTCTTTAAAAATAGTTTACTGAACTATTATTATCCATGATACAAAAGAGAATGGATGCAATTCCAAATAAAGGTATTATCGTAATAGAGATGTGTCTTGATGTAAAATAAGTGGATGAAGGTGTATTTCATGCATAATTTGATATTTTAAAGCAACTTTTATCATTATCTTTCACCAAACATGTTTTCCTGCCTTACATTTAAACAGGGATAAATATTATCAGCTAACCTAGTGTGATTGTTATTTAATGGTATCAATTGTGTTGACTATATATAAAATAAAAGTCATTGAAATTTTGGGTAGCCATATACTTGTATTATCATAAGGTTAGTATAACTTTAGTAAATTAATAATATTGTTAATGAGCATTAAATACAAACTCACAATGATAGACATTCCTTAAATGTAATCTTTTAATTTATTTTCTAATTAATTTTTCCCGTCCATAAGAGTTTTGGGAGCATCCAATTTGCCAAATTTTTTCCCAAAGTTTGTGATCCTGAATAGGCCTACTTCATTTAGTTAATAGCAGACCATTTTATTAATTAAATTGAAGGTCCGCGTGATTTAATTATTTTGTTTGAAAGGTCATAACATATACTAACTAATCTTTAATATCTACTTGTAGAAGTCCAATTTAGGTATATCCTTTTAATTCTTCTTTCAATGGGCCAAATTTTTTGTGTCCTTTTTACTTTCTCTTTAAAGTAAGATTAATAACAGGGGTGGTAATAATAAATAGCTCATTTAGAAAATGATTGTAAATCAGAGGAAATAAATGATAACATTTTTTATTTATTTTATAAATTTCAATGCAGTGGAAAATTTAGGTATTTAATTTTAAAACAATCTTATAAATTTATCAAAATAAAACACTAATTGAAAGTATGTTATTAACTTATTTTTAGAGATGGGATGTTTTATTCTTCGAATCTCTTTAATCCTATGGGATTCAAGAGAAACAAGAATCTACAGATCTCAAAACAATATCTTGAATACATGGAGGCTTTGACTTGAAATCACAATTTTAAGTGATTGGTAACAGTAAATATAGATCTGTGTAATCAATCAAAGAGTTAACTCAAGTTTCTTGACTCAGAATCAAGCCCACTATTTATCCATGCCTTCAACTATGCTCGTAAATGCTTCATTTAGCTTAGGCAAACACCAACATGATATTAATTTTTATCTTACCTGCTCCTTCTTCCGCATACTTAAATTTAGGCTCAGGCTTTGCTGGTAACAGGGCCTCATAGGAGGGAGGCATCATCTCCTTGATTCGCTGATGATAAGATAACCTGCAATATGATGTAGCATTAAACATGATGACCAAGAAAAAAAAAATCTAGGAAATTGGAGAGAAACTTTTTTTTTCCACCAATCACAGGTTTCAATCCAAATAAAGTTGCGCCAAGCCCGATGAATTTTGGTGCTGGAACCAATACGTAATATATCCTCTATCACTTGATTGAATATACAGTAGACTCCCGACTATGTGTATGCAGGTTATCAGTGTATGGGTCTTCAAAATATTACCGTATAAAGTAATTTTCGAATTTTAACAGGAATAAACCTTTTTGATTTAAAGCAGAAAAAACGCTATTACTTCAAAAAACAGATGTAGGGGAAACAATACCATACAAACTGCACTATTTTTATGCATGGCTATGAAAAATTGTTTTACATAAATTATCAATGTTATAATTATAGTATATATGTAAACATTAAAGAAAAAGTAGCTTAAATATTTACACATTATTTTCAATCACTCGTATATTCTATGGTAACAATTAATAATTGGGAAATCACTGTATATGTAAAATGCCTGTTCATTTTTGAATAACTTGGTTGCATATTTCAGTGCGTGAAAAAAATAATCTATACAGTGTATACAAAATTATTTATTGTCTATGTTTAATGATTTACAACTGTACTTTGTGAATAGTATCCAAGGTTGAAGCTAAGAGTGATCTGAATTTGTTTGCGTGTTGGTGTACAAGCTCCCAGCAATGAAATGGAAAAGCTTCATACCTTATAACAATATTTCCCTTTTTAGTAGTTTTTTGTAACCTTAAGAATGTATCAAAGTTTTCTTCATTCTTTTGAGACATGTAAAAGATACAGCAGAAATTGTAGGTGTTAAAACAAATGGGCAAAGGTGTTTGACATTAACTTTAAGAGAGAGATGGATGGGAATGACTTTTTTATTTTAGGACGGGACAGGTAAAGAGTCAAAATATCGGGATCAGGAATGGGAACAGGAAATTTTAAAATCGCTCTTTAGAATAATCTTAGATTTAAAATATATGGATTTTTAAACTAATATGATAAGACTTGTTAAAGTTATAATATTAAAACCGGCTTCAGTGGCTGCATAGTCTAAGGCAAAGAATAGACTGCCGATGTTGGGAATATTTAGTTTGATCTTTGCCGGGTGTACTAAAGGTGATTATTCCTAAATAATTTCACACTCTATTCACACAAATGCAGGCACACCTCTAAATTCAATCTTCCTCGTTCCTAACACACTAACGTAATTAATACATAGGCGTTTAGCTGGAACGAGTAATAAGACGTGGTGCCAAAAATAAAAACAATAAAAAATAACATAATAAAATAAATGGGGGTTCAGGATCCCGGATCTCGTCCACCCCTACTTTAAGATATTGGTTTATAAGACAGAGTTTTTCATTTTGAGTCTAACACAAGTGAACTTCTCAGAAAGTTTCCAAATATCGAGTTAAGCTGGGCTTGAATTCAATAAATATATACTTTTGCACAGGGGTTTTGCGATGCTTCGAGAAATTTGACTTTAATTAAAATATTCGTTCACTTTGACTTGTGAGTGAAATTGCACACTCATCAATTATGAAACTTTGTCAAAAAAAAAGTTTAAAGTTAAAAAAACACATTTGGGTTTATTTTTTAAATTTCCTTTTGACAATCACAAATTAGTGTTAGTGTAGACAAAATCAAAAATAATGATATTACGATTTGTGATAATAACTTAATTTAATATTCTAAGACAAAATATATTAATTACATTTGGAATATAGCATTTTGTAAATTAAATTTACTATCTAGCTTTACATAGTTATGGAAAGTATAATATTTTCATACAACATTAAACTTTTGTTTTTAATATATGAACTTAAATCCGGCTTCAGGATTATCTCATATTATTTTATTTGACTTCACTTTGCTTTGGATAAGTGGACTTGACACTCATTCTTTGAAAATTATTTATTTTGAGTATTTGAAAAAAAAAAAATCAAATTATACTTAAAGGTTTAAAATTAAAATAAGACATATTTACAATTAAATATTACAAAAATATTAGACCATTATTTTTGAAATTACAATAGAGTTAATATTTTTTTACAGTAACAAAAACCATAGGTCAACTGCACATTTCCCAAACAACATCCGGACAAGTAGAGAAGGGAGTAAACAATAAATAAGCCATCTGCAGACTCACAATGCAGAAATACACATTGCACATTTCCTCTTGACGAGTTCAGATAAAATGGAACCAAACCAAAGTCAAAGAATAGGGTTTTAAAGGATCAGCCATTACAATGTAAGGAGTGAACAGGTCCTTCTTTTGTAAAATGAATGAATAACGTAAAGGACAAAATATAAAGAAACGTATTTACCTGAGGCACTTTAGCAAAACCTCTCGTATAAACTTGGGCCTGGGGTGTTCTGGATCCAGCTGCAGGCACGACTCCCAGTCCTCCCAGCTCCAGCGGAACTGGAAGTTGCTCAGATGATACGAAAACCAGTTCACAAACCTGCAACCCCCCACAAGAAAACAAACACTGTCACCATCTCAACATAAGGGTAAATTGTTTTATTCTTTCAACTAGTCAAGATTTACAGCGCACACAAATTTACATAATAAACTCTTAGGTAAGTTGTTATTTTACTTGAAAAGTATTACTTCTAAATTTAAATAACCATATGCAGGGTCAGCGAAAAAAAAGTCCAAGATTTTGTAATAAGATAGCTATGGAAGTAATTGAATAATATATAATAATAATAATAATAATAATAATAATAATAATAATAATAATAATAATAATAATAATAATAATATAATTTAAAAAAGAAAACCTACAGAAGGTCCACAATATTTAGAGCAAAAATCATATAAATTGATCAAATATTTTTTAAGATATGTAATTATGGAATCTCAGATATTTTTTTTTGAGGATGCTGTAAACAAAATAAACGTATCGATTTAAAAACATAAATTTATTTAAACAAGTGCTATTATTATTTTTTTAACTCCTTCCAAATATAACACAACTACCTGATAAAGCAAAAAGAGGTTTTCCTAATCTTAGACGATGAATAAAATATATATCTATAATTTGAACTGTTTTGTGTGTAATCAAGGAATTCATGTGAGCATGCCATATTTAATAATATATTGTACGAGGGCCATCCAGAAAGTAAGGTTACGACATTTATTTAGAATCGAAAAATGCTTGTATTTAATTGAAACTCACAGGATACTTCAGAAATATATTATACTATTTTTCAACATAATCGCCGTCGAGATCAAGACATTTCTGTAGTCGGGGCACCAGCTTTTGTATGCCAGTGTCATAGACCTCCGCCGCCAACTCTTTCAGCCACTTCTTCACAGCTTCCTCGACCTCCTGATTGTTGGAAAAACGTTTCCCACCCAAAAACTCCTTTAGTTTAGTGAAAAGGTGATAGTCCGAAGGCGCCAAGTCGGGTGAATAGGGTGGGTGGGTGACAATATCCCATCCAAATGATGTCAGCAGCTCCTGTGAAACTCGCGCGGTGTGGGGCCTGGCGTTGTCATGCAGGAGGCTGACTCCCCGGGTCAGCATTCCCCTTCTGCGGTTCTGAATGGCTCTTCTGAGTTTTTTTAGGGTATTGCAGTAAGCCTCTGCATTAATGGTAGTCCCTTTGGGCATAAAATCCACCAAAAGGACGCCCTTACGGTCCCAAAAAACAGATGCCATGACTTTTACGGCTGAATGGGTTGTCTTGAACTTTTTGGTGGCTGGGGAAGATGAATGACGCCACTGAAGTGATTGTCTTTTGGTCTCTGGGGTGTAGTGACACACCCACGTCTCATCCCCTGTCACGATAGAGTCCAGAAAATCTTCTCCCTCCTGTACAAAACGATCCAAAAATTCACGCGCGGTGGTGACGCGATTTTGACGGTGCTCCGGTGTGAGCATTCTGGGCACCCATCTCGCACACAACTTCTTGTAACCAAGTTTTTCCGACACAATATCACCAAGGAGACTTCTAGAAATGTCAGGGAATTTTTCGTGAAGGTCATCAAGCGTCACACGGCGGTCATTTCACACTTGTTCTTCAATTTTTCGCACAAGTTCGTCTGAAATCACTGATGGTCTCCCACTCCTTGCCTCGTCGTGAGTATCAGTACGGCCTTCTCTGAACAACCTAACCCACTTCGTGACATGTTGTCGACTCATCACATCACTACCATAAACTTCCACGAGCTTCCGATGGATATTCGCGGCGGTATTGTTCTGCAAAGTCAAAAAACGGATGACCGCGCGGATCTCGCATGGACGGGAGGTGGCGGGAGCGCGCGACGACCTCTCCATAGGAAGAATTTACTGTGACTGAAAAAAATGGCCGACAAACACGCGGGACCAAACAAACAGACCGTTAAGATCCCCCCTACACGTCAGGTGTGCCAAATTTGAAACAAAAAATTTCCCCAGGCCTTAGGACCCCTTGTAACCTTACTTTCTGGATGACCCTCGTATTTTAGAGTTTGTATTCATATTTTATAATGGTTTAAAATTAGGAACGCTTACCTATCAAAACAGGCTGTGTTCATAGTGTCAATTCGCATAAAAAGGATTTCTGTCGCTTGAGCCAAAACCTGTAAAAATAAATATCAAAAATACAAAGATCTATAATTATAATATAAAAACACGTGGTTTTATTTTGTAAGTAATTTTTTAATACCTTATAAAATGGAAGTGCTATGAGGTGACATAAATATATATATTTATATTTTTATGTTAGCATTCCTACCAAACGTTGATTCAAAATTAATTAAATAAAATTAGAACTGTATGTAGTTTATTTTTTCAATTTGAAGCAAAGTAGAATCAAATTGAATGAAATATTCCTGAGGCCAAAACCAAGTCTGGATGTCTTTTTAATGTTTTGAGTAAGAAAAAAATAAAAATGTTGTACATATTTATAAATATTCAACAAATTTAAATAAAACACCTGAACATGGCAATTGAACCCAGGACCTTTGGCTCAGTACGCCAGTGCTCTAACCACTGAGCTATCCTGGAATTTGTCCAATGTTTAGGGTCATTCTTCACTCATATTTTAAGGCAGAGTCTGTGATGAACATATGGAAATCGTTGGCTACAAATGTGTGATCAATTAAGATCACAAGCTATCAGATAACGCATCTCAGGTTCGATTCCTGTGTCCAGGTGACATTTTTTTAATTGAAAAGAATATGATTTTTAAATTCAGCTATAACCGTGATTAACAAATACAATAGCTTAGCTATTTAATCCATCTTAATATGTGCATTCATACAATTGTAATTATTGTACTATTGGCAGCAAAAAGCCAACTATCAAGTCAATAGTACCTATCAAATCTACTGGATAACAGGAATATTTTGTAATGCACCGCTGTCGAACCTAATATGTGTCAGCCAGGATGGGGTTCCCCAAGATTTTACGAAATATTCTAAGAGTTCCTCCAAACAAAAAAGACTGGGAATCACTTCTTTGACACTTAACATCATTTACATAAGTTTATTTTCAAAAATTGTTTAACATATTTGGACTCAAGCTGATGAATAAAGTATATATCAAAACATGCAAATCAATTAGTGTATTGCAGTTTTTTTTATCATGTAAACATGAATTTGTGATTTATGTTACTGCATAAAAGAGAGTGAAATATAAATGTGTTTATCACATCCACAAGCGATCATTCGGATTTGACGTTTTGCACCCCAATGCGAACTATTACTTACTTGAGGCATAGTACTCGGTTGTAGTTTGCACAACTCTATGAGAATTGAGCCATAGACAATCTCTAAGTAGCGGGGAGAAGGCATGTGAAACAACTCCGCAAATATCACTTCGACAATGGCGTAGTCTAAAGGAATCTTCAATTTGTAAGGAAAGTTGAGGAGATGAGCAGCGCTGAAACAGTTTTAAGAAGGAAACATCTGTGAACTTTTAATTATTGGTGCACTTTTGAAATTCACAGATTGTACAAGTACGAGTCTCTTCCAGATAGCCAGATTTAGTTGGTCTATTGAACATTGGTGTAACTATGAGAAAAGAGGGGGAGTGACGATGTTTGAACATAGATTGGATTCACATAATCACATAGAATTCAGTAACTGCGTATGAAGGTGAGTTTTTATATCGTTTGAATTAGATACTTATGGCCATTTTTAAACACTACCTCCATGAAATCTTTAGCATAAAATTGAACAAACTTGTTTCGGTGGCTGCATGGTCCAAGAAGGGACTACTCTCGCAATAGACTGAACTGGTGGTGACAAGGATATCCGAGTTCGAATCTCAGTCAAGTATAATGAAGGTAGTTTTCCACTTTCTCTCTTTGCAAAAGAGTGTATACTTATTGTAAATGCAACCTTTTTCGTACCTAACACATTAGAGTAATTGGAACATTTGCGAAAATGAAATAGGTAGTAAGACGCAGGGCAAAATAAAATAAAAAAATTGAACAAAAGTGAAAAGTCTAAAGAAGTGGAATTTAGGCATATGAAAGATGCCTGTCCCTATCAGAAAAGTACTGTTTTTACTTTGGTTCAATTCATAATGTTAAATATATAACAAGACACATAACATACTGTTATAGATGAGGGGTCTACAAAGCCTTGAAATTACTGATATTGATTTGGAAGTTATATTATTTGATTCAACAACTCAAATTAAATCAAAATAGAAAAAAATTAATAATCCCACAATGTGCCTAAAATATGTTAATATATTTTTAATAACAATTCTTGGAGTAAAAAATGCTTATTAGTTATCAATGTACTGATCAAAGAATAAGTCACACTTTTTTTTTTTCAAACAGCCTTTATAAACCCCTAGCATAGCCTTTAATTGCACCGTTGGATAACCTCGCCAGCACCAGCAACTGTTTTCAGCTGGTGGCCAGGTCAGTTTAGTTAAATACCGCCATCTTCCTCTGTTCTTCTTCCACCCTTCCTCCTTTAAATGCTTCCATTTTTATCCTCTCACTTGAACACTTTATGCTATCTGCTCCTCCCATATCTTTCTTGTCCTCCCTTGTAGTATTTTTCCTACATGCTTCATCCCCATCGTTTTCTTTGGCATCCTCCCCTCCATCCCCACTACATGCTCATATCATCTCTGGCTTGCTTCCTCTACTATATCATGTATACCCAATATTCCCACTTTTTACCAGCTAATATCATTTCTGAACCTTTTTCTCTGTGTGACGACTAACATGCTCCTCTAGGGCTGTGCGGTAGATTTTCTCAGTATGATGCAAGTCTTCGAAATGCCGCCCCTTAAATGTTTTTTCCATTAAATAACCTTCGATTGTGATTTTTTTTTAAACAACTGCACAATATGTACGAATACTATTTTTATTTAGAAAATATAAACTACTTTAAAAGAATGATATCAACTATCAACTACAACAATCTACTCAAGTTTTACACTTCTAACTTTAAATTTGGCAAATACGTTAATTAGGGATGTGTAGTCTAGTGTGGCAGCCAATGTAGATTCAATATAAATTAATGACAGATTTCTAAGTTTTGTTTGGCTTATTGAACTTCTTAAGTAATATTTAATTAATTTTAATTTGGAAAAACTCCTTTCCCCACTAGCTACAGAAACAGGGAGTGTTAATAAAATTTTCAGAGCTACAACAGTCCTTCACAAAGATGCAATCGGGAAGGGGCGGGGGGAAACACACATTGAAAATGATTAAATGATTATGCTTATCATGCTATTAAAATAGGATAGATAAAATAATTAATAGAACTGAGTTGCAAAGCTAGTAAAATTTGTAGGTAACCGAACATTATAAATAGATAACCAATATCTGTCAAATTAACAGCTAGCAGCCGTTTTGACATATGCCTTTCTTTAACTTGTTATTGTATTGTCTCTACTTTAACGTATATGAATTTGGTAAAAATAGAGCAATAAATAACGAATGCAAAAGTAGGCAAATGCAAATATTTCCTAAGCAACTCACTATCACACACAGAACGCAAAAGTAGCCCAATATTACCTAGATATCTATCTATCGCACACAGGCACATGTTCCACACCTGAGATATACCCAGTCCATGCAAATGCTAATTTTTAATTCAAGTCACTATTGTCATAACATAATCATTTTCAATGATAATAAGTAACTACAATTGCTGTAAAAAAAACATAATTCTCTTACCGGATCTACTTTTTAAAGACAAAAACTGAATTAGTATAGATGCAAAAATATTATACTAATACAGATATATTATATATCTGATTTACTGATTTAAACACAGCACAGTCACTTGCCACTTCTCAAGACAAACTAACATTAAAATCAAATATGGTCAATAATTGTAGGCTCTAAGCAGAACTATCAACACGTAACACGTGCAATTGTCTTTTGTGATAATTGCCGCCACAGCTTTTAAGAGCGGCCGCGTGGTATATTAAAAACCAAAATAATAGCTTCGCGCTGACAGATCAAAAGTCTTTCGGCAAGCGCTCACTAACGATGCACCTGCATCAGAAACCGAAATCAAAGGGTACCAAAAGGGCTTAGCAGAGGCGTGCGATAAATCATAAATCATGTACATCAATATCAGTATAACATAGACCAATATAGAAAAGCGTTGCGTAAAGATTTTTAATTATTAAATGGTTCTTTGATTTCGCTGATCATGCCACCCCCTTACGGTAACGCCTAATGTGGCTGCCTCTCTTGTATCATAGCACGGCACAGCCCTGTGCTCCTCACAAACTTCATTCCCATGGCCTCCACTTCCCTAGTCCCGCTTACATTTAATGTCTATGTTTCTGCTGGATAATACATAACAAATGTTTAAACTAGAGATATGTATTGAAATAATTTATAATCATCACAACAGATGGTACCACATACTTGGTCAAGGTAAATTAGTGTTGCATGAAGATGTTGAGCTTAACACTTATACATGATAGCTTATAGGACTATAGTTTAAAACTAATATTTTTAAATTTAAATCATAATTTTAGCATATTTAACTAGTATATGATATGATTCTATAATTATTTGAAATTCACACATAATATTTGCTTTGATTCGAACACGGAAACCCTGCTTTGCAGATGTATACTATATATTAGAGCAATGTTATCCACTAACCAGTCTTTTCTTTCCAGATGATGCATCTCTATGATCTGGTGAAGATGTTCTTCTATGAGAAATCTTTCAATGGAGTGAGCTCCTGGTAAGATTGGACCCTAACAGGAAAAAGTCAGAAAAGCATCAGAAATATGAAAAAGTACCTGAAAAGTAAAAAAATAAATGAAAACCGTGTAAAATAATATAAAGCAAATGAGAATAAAGGGAACAATACATCCTAATAAAAACATTTGTGTATGTGTGTTTAACATTGATAACATTTAGCTATATTCATCATCAGTTTATTGTTCCAACGAACCGGGTACAATTTGTAAGTTTCTTCCATTTCTTTCTAACTAGTTACATTTCTCATTATTTATCCCACCACTCTTCTGGATGTCAGCATCTATCCATCTTCTTCTCAGTCTTTCCCAGACTACCTCCCGACTACTAATAAGTTTACCTGTTAGTGTTATTTTGTGATATTGATATATATTTTGAAAGTGACAGTTGCAGATCACATGACTTGAAGTATGAATACTCTAAAGTGGATTTATATAATGAAAGCCTATTTTCTCTTACTGAGGTACATTTTGTTATATACCGGTATGTATGAAGGTACAGGAAAGAGGAATATAAACACATAAAAGGGGACAAACTCAATATGGCTTTTACAATGATAAAAATATCATAGTTCACACTTTGAATTGCTAACACTGAGCAAAGAAGTAATAGCTAACATATGAAGAAAATCTATTGTTACCACCCAAGAAGCATTCAATTTAGAATATCGAGATAGTGAGTTTTGATCTGAATTTGATTTGAAATTGAGAATCTTTGATTTTCACAGCCTAATGCCGGGAACGTATTCAGCTTAATGTTTCACTTAAGGTTCACTTAATGTAAAGAAACTTGTGTGCTCAGGATTCAAGTAAGATAACCTAACTCAAGCAAATTTGAATTGTATGAAAACAAAATGTTCACTAATATGAAACCCGATAATTTAGGGCTTATTAGGCTACAAGTAATTGCAATAGAAGCTTAGTGGATATACAAAATAAGGTGCAACAAGAGGCTAGGGCATTTTAGAGTTCATGAGACGCAGAAAAAAAATGTGCTGAAGAATTTGTCTGCATAGCATAAACAAACAAATGAGATAATAACCATTCCTGTTGGTGTCACTCGCAACATGGTTGCTTACCTAGAATAAGTGGATATCTTCACTTAACGTGAAGGTTCTTCTTTGGACAACTCTTATTAAGTGAGCGTTACGCTAATTGCATAGTGATGGCTTTCATTTAAAAATATAAGAATCGTTACGTTAAGTGAAAGTTAAGTTGACATGATCTCGGCATTAGGTATTTTATAATTTTGTACTAAGGTGTGTAAGGCACTCTGTAAGCAGCTCAGTAGAGGTAGAATGACACAATTCTTACTTCTGGGCAATCCGTGTAGTCAAACATCCTGAAGATGACATAAGGCATGGGATAGATGTAACTGTCGTGGTGGGGGGGTGGCAGCATGGTGGGCAGATTGTGCTGCAGGGCCTCACACAAGATACTGTCGAAAGCCAGGTATGGCCGGGGAATGTGCTTCTCTGCCCAATTATCCTGGCGCAACTTCCGAATCTGAGCCCACAGGCAATCTAGGTACTAAAAAACAATACAAAATAAAAAATTAAAAAATTCTATAATAACACTCAAGGATTTTCTGTTGGAGGATCATGGCTTTGTGAACAATGAGAAAAAGGTGCAAAGGCTTTTCATAAAAAGGAGGAGTCACTTTAGATGCATTTTTCAAGACAAAAGTTTGTATGTCAAAACCCATAATGACCCCAGCAAATATTTGTTTTATTATTAATTTAAATATGACCGAGACCTCTTAACTATAATCTAAGAGAATAAGAAAGGTCTCATGACTGTCTAAAAGATGGCAGCACTAACTCAATTTGAGTTAAAATTAGACTTTCTTTCCCCCCCCCCCCCTACCCTTCAATTGTGAGGTATGCACTAGTCTCCCTGGACTGTGTTTGAAACCAAATTTAAACTAATAACATATCCAAGATGCATATAGTTTCCAATGTTATCAGCGTACGGGAGATGCATATGTGCATTTTAAGGAAGATGACAAACAAAAATGTATTTTTATAGTTGCCTACAGTACCTTAAATAGCCAATATTATTTAAGAAATCCTAAGCTGCAAAAAAAAAAACTCACCATCATCTGCAACCCAGTTAGAGGTCAACAGTTAGTGTGTTAACATAACTTTTTTGTTTCATAACATTAGTTTGTGAGAATATAAATAATGTATATATAAAATTCACACAGCAAGGAAAAAGGATGATAGCCCCTTCTTTTTTTTAATTGTTCAAATGAGTCAAAAAATGGAACTACATGCTTGAAGAATTTGAAAAATAACAAAATAACTTTTTAAGTGTTGCCAAATTGATGTAACATAATGGAGGATTGAATAGATAGATGGATGGCTTGCTGAAAAATTAATCCAGATCTTATAAGCTATGGTCAACATTGGGATATACTTTATCCAATTATGATTTTGTTCATATTAATTTTTAGTGGCTTGATAAAAGGTAATGGAATTAATTTTTTAGTACAATGTAAATTCACATTCAATTAAGAGTGGTAAATAAATGGTCTGGGGTTTGCTTGCTAGGTTTCTATTATAGTTATAAATTGGATTTAAAAAAATGTAATTTTAAATAGTCTAGGGATTTTTGAATTTAAATGACCCATTCCTATTTAAATGAATGACTATTCCAAAGATTTCAACCAAATTTAATGAAATTACATTCTCCCCAATGTTTTTAAAACAAGAATCTTCTCGGGATAGTCCTTACACACCTCTTCTTGTGGGTGTGGTGTATCGCAGGACCAAACCCTGAGAGCAGCATGGTGTTTCTTGCTGCGTTTGCCAAGAAACACTTCGATAGAAATCAGCAGATGTTCCAAGCCTTGTTCTTTTTTTTCATAGAGTTCACGGCCCACCCAAGGTAATGTTGCCAGCACTGCGAAAACATACCAGTCCCTGCGCACCTGGAACCATAATACATAATCACTAATGGTGTACTTAGTTCTCTCTAACTCGAAGCAAAGCAGAATATGAAATAAGTCTAATCAAAGTATGAATATTTTTTTGTCAATTTTTCAAGCTTGACAAGAGAATAATATGTTATGCTTATTTGTAACGCTATGCAGTTAACATCACATAAGACATTTATTAGTGCACAATTAATTGTAATACCTATTTTATACATGATAGATAAAGTTAAAATCACAAGATACCATTCAATTACCTCAGATTTTGTTAATACGAATATTAATTTATAATCTACCCTTCGTTTAGCCTGTAAGGTAACAAACTTACCTTACATTATTACACAGTCACCCGCCTCGGTGGCGTAGTTGGCTAACACGCTTGTCGTGTTGAGCTCGACTGCTGAGGACGGGGAGATCAAGGTTCGAATCTCAGTCGGGTGAGCTGGGGGTGGTTTTTCCTAAACGGTTTTCCACTCTCCCTCCACACAAATGCGGGTTCACTTCCTCTAATTCAACCTTCCCAATTCCTAATCCATTAGTGAAATTAGTACTTAAAGGGTATAGCCCGAACGGGTAGTAAGACGCGGTGCTAATTATTATTACATAGTCATAGTGTAATCCTTTAAGGTAAGACTACTATCTTTCAAAGTAAATGGAGTGTGCATAGCAGATAAAAATGGAAATAAGTAAACATAAATCGAGTATTTTAGTTGTGAATATTTTATTGGTAATACTTGAAGGCTATATTTTTTGAGGCCAACTTTTAAGTTTCTATACTTAGCACACCCCTCCTTAAGCCCCTCCAAATGTTTAACATATGAACACATATTTAAGATTATAAAACTACTTTTATGGTCTCGGTATCGACTCACCTGTGGCACTCCATCCTCTTTGGCCGTATCCACCATGTTTTCGAGCAACTGCAACAACGACACTGCAGCGATCACATGACAGTTCACCAGGTCAGCCAGGAACCTCAAGGAATAGCGGGCCGTATTCCATTTGCAGCCCTTTAGAGCATCTTTGAAATTACGGACCATATACTCCACAAACTGGGAACAAACAAAGCAAATCACCTTAACACATTTCCTCATTATCATCAGCTTGTGCCCGAGTCAATTTAGTAAAATTCCTCCATCTACCTATTTCCTTCCGTCCTCATTCATTCTTTTATCCTCACTACAACACTTGCTGTTATCTGCTCCTCCCATCTCTTCCTTCATCTCTCTTTCAGTATTTTCCCTCCTAACTTCAGCTTAATCACTCTCCTTGGAATCCTTTCTCTTACCATCTTCATTACGAGATCATATCAACTCACACATAGCCCACTCCAGTGGCTGCATGGTCTAACGTGCAACTCTTGCAGTTGACTAGACTGTTGATGACGGGGAGATCAAGGTTCGAATCTCAGTCAAGTGTAATGTGGGTAGTTCTTCCAAAATAGTTCCACACACTCCCATCATGAAAATGTGGGTACAATTTATATAAATATAACCTTCCTCATCCATAAAACCATTAGTATAATTAGTACATAGGTGTATAACCCAAACGGGCGGTAAGGCACGATGCTAGGGAAAAAAAAATTCTACGACAGACACAGAATCCAGCCGCCGGCCGTTAATACTATAAAAGGGAAAACATTCATTGCACCAATTATACATTTTTCAGCCATGCCAGGAATCAAACTCACGACCTTTAGCTCAGAAAAGGCATGCTACTGTCAGATAGGTAGAACAAAAAGTGCTTTAACCAAATGTTAACTGCTTATAGCAGGTGTACAAAATAATTCAAATTCAAAATTTGGCTGAAAAAATTGAATCTAAATTTTTACGAATCCTTGAATATCCTCGAGGATTCCAAGGGTCCACCCTTTAAATAACCCTATACTGGCCTACCTGGCATAGCTTAGGGCTGATTTAATCCCCTTATAGCAAACTGTCAAGTGTCAGCATACTCAAGATAGTCTGTCACTCGGTGACAATTGTATTACCTCGCCCCAAAGTTGTAGTTCTTGGCATTGAGCAGCCCGACTAGTGTAGTATAGATGGTGCATTTCTCCGGCATCTTGACAGCGCAGTCGGTCAGAATACGAAGGATCTTGCTACGAAAAGTGGCCAGGTCAGCTTCCAAAACACTTGCTAGCCCTTCCAGGTTACTTTCCAAGGAAGAGGTGCTCTGGAACAAAGTTGAAAGTCTTCTCAGTTATATTTAATCGACTAATGAGTGACTCTGAAACAATTCTAATGTAATGTTTTTAGATAACCTTCAGTAGACTCTCTACATTAAGGCTTCCTGTAATTGAACACATATGAATATAAGGTTAGGCTTCGCCAAGAATAAAACAAGAGTTTCTCTCTCCTCAAAGTGGTTTGTTTCATTTTTCAAAATGGGCTAAAAGTTCAGTTCGTGCAAACCCTTCAAATGAGTTCAAGGCCCAAACGAAAAAAAGAAAATGAGAAGTTGGAACGATATATATTTATAAAGATTTTTATTGGGGTTTTATCCGGCATTAGATAAGTTGTATTCCACCATGGCAGTAAGAAAAAAACACATCCCTCAAGCATCATTTCTCTAATGTCTCTTCTTTTAGGTTAAGAAGCTCCAACAAATCACTGCTTTTGGTCTATGCCCTCACAATATTATTCATAACTTTTTCTGGAATAATTTATGCTCTTATAACATATAAATACCACTATCAAATTAGAAAATTTCTGTGATATAATCCCAGAAAACCAACACACCATGATTTAATCAGAGCCCGCTCAGATATAAAACTTGTCAATTAAAAATATATAATTAAGTTCAGCGTTTCCCAAATTGTGGTGTGTTTAACCCCATGGGTACACAGAGGGTTTCAGGGGGTATGTGATATACCATTGAGTTTAAATTAATAAAGTAAAGAATTTGGGAATCACAGATTTAGATCATTCAAATATGTTTTAATTTTTACACAACATAATGAGGTAATTTAAATCATGATATATTCTAAGGAAGTTATCATAAAATATAACTACAGTAGCCTTATGGCTTCTTTGGTGCTGACTGACACTATATACCTAAATTATGACTGTCAGAAGTCAGCTGTGAACTGTCAGTCAGCACCAAAGAAGCCATGGGCCTACTGTAGAATGTCTGACGCCTTAGCTCTATTAGTAACGTGTTTGTTTACTGAGTTTAGGGTCTTGGGTTCGATTCCAGGCATTTCTGAAAATGTATCAATGGTGAGCTTGAGATTTCACCTGTTATAGTGATGAATTAAGGTGGTTGATGAAATATGTATTGTGCCTGGTAAAGCTTTTAATGTGGGGATGTAGGGGACGTGAGTTAAGGGCAACTTTTTCATATTTTAGATCAAAATATTTGTTTGGTCAGAATAAATCAAATACTACTCCAGTAGAAACTTAGAGTTTTTTCTTCACATGGTGATATCAACATAATAAACAGCCTTGTACATAGGCTACTCTCCAAATTTAAAATGAAACCAAAGGTCATAAACGTTCAAATCAAATTTAAATTTGTGTGATTAGATAATAATAATAATAATAATAATAATAATAATAATAATAATTATTATTATTATTATTATTATTAATATTAATATTAGTCTTACTACCCACTTGCACTTGGTTTATAGTGTGTAATGGTAGGGTGATTGTGAGATTAAATGGAGGACCTACAGTTTAACGTGGAATCCGAACCACGGTGGAGGCCTGGCATTCCTCACATTCACAAGCTGTGATTAATACACGTCTTGTCAGAGGTGAAGGAAGGGTTTGGCAATCAGATAAATCTGTGCCGAGACCGAGGATTGAACCCAGACCTCCAGCACAGAAGTCCGACACCTTACCCCTAGACCACCAGGTCATCCATGTGATTAGAAAATTTGGGCATAAGCAACGAGATTAAAGTCATGAGGCTGTTAAAATAGTAAATAGCTTAGTTCAGTTTCAGAAGATTAAAATCTATATAAATACTGGCCTACCAGCAGTAAAATAACTGAAATGATCAACACATTATTAGAATTATCAATATTTGGATTACTTCAACATGCAACAAATATAATAGAAAATATATTAATAATGGCACTTCAAAGTGATTGTTTCAGTAAATCCTTAGATACCAATAGTCCAGTGTTGTCATAGTTTATATAATAACTCAAGTTAATTCAAATAATGTTATATGTTAAATATAATCGATTAATTCCTCACCACTTAGATCATATTTAAATTTTTTAAACACCTAAATAAGATGACTAAAAAAAATTCTGCTCAGTCTTCAAAGCCTTGATCAAAGTAAGCTGTCGTTCTGAGCCAAAACATACTTAGCAGTATCACTGTCAGCTGTGATTTACAGAGTGTGGAACAAGTAAACAGAAAGTGTTGCCATAGGAGAGCAAATAAATAGTTAGGTCTATGAAAATTATGATCTAAGATTAAAGATTATTGTAACAACTCCATCTGCTAGGCCAGGTAGCTGCTTTGTTGTATTACATGCGTGAATTAGTTTCTGTAAACAACAAACTTAACTTGGCTCTGTTTTTTTTTTGTTTTTTTTTTTAGAAAATATTATAATTCAAATTGTTAAATTACATGATACAAACCTTTTCCCCAACTCGGAGTATAAGAGACTCCAATCGATCTTCAATCTCCTGGTTCTCGGAGACACGTCTTCTCTTTCTGTATACACGATCTGCAAAGAACCATATGGATAGAAATGTTTTGAGACAAAATAATTAGAGTTAGACTTGCTTTGGTGGCCGCATGGTCTAAGGCGCTACTCTCGCGGTAAATTAGAATACCGATAAGTGGGGGATCATGCTTCCAATGCCAATAAGCTATACTGAGGCTGGTGTTTCCTGAGTGATTGTCCGTTCTGCCTCCACACAAATGTGGGTACACTTCATATAAATATAACCTTCCTTATTCCTAAAACCATTTGAGTAATTAATCCTAGTAGGCCTACGTAAGCATTAAACCCGAATAGGTAATAAGATGTGATGCCAAAAAAAGTAATTAAAGTTAGGAAACATTAACTCTGTGTGTTTAAACCATAGTACATTAAAATTAATTAGGTTTTGAGGAAAGTACCAACATCTCCAAGAAAATCAAATACACCACTACCTGCTTTAAGCACAGATTTGTGGGGTATGGTTCAGATCGGCGTTTTAAGACAAGCATGCTATAACCAATGACAAGTATTTTCTAAAAAAGTGATTATCTAATATACTAAACACTCTACTAATATTACACTATTTACCTAGTGAAAACAAACAAGCGAAATTGACTAAAACAAAAAATAGTCCAAAGTTTAAGAGATATTGTAGCCTACTATAGTGTGTGTAGAAACACCATTCTTGGATATTATATCATTTTACATAAAACAAGAGTCCTAAAAATATTTAAAAAAAATGTAATCACTTCTTTAAAAAAGTAAATACATACTTGTAATTAAATGGTTGTATATATGTTATAGTATATATTAGAGGTGTGTCAATTCAGTACAACTGATTACCGGCACCGATTACTGATTGTTTTTGTTAATGGTACGATTATTTACACCAATTAGTACTGATGATCAATTATTTATAAATAATTGTTGGGAAATATGCTTAAGAAAATGATAACAATTAATGTAATTAATACAAAAAAGATTTTATATTTACAATCAAAAGTTAAAATTTTGATAATCCTAATTTTTGTTTAATAATTATAATTTACAATAGACAAGCTTTTGTTCAAGAAAGCTAGTTGATTTATTTTATGTGGTTTAAGTAAGACTGGGTATTATAAAGTAGTATTATTTTTTGGATTTTGATCACTAAATTCCTACCTAAAAAATTTTGCTTTAAATTTTACTTTTGACAAAACGAGTAGTTGGCTTAATAATTGCCGATTACTATTAAGTGCCAATGCACTGATAATTGCCTGATAACAATTCATCGGTATCCACATTGGTACACCCATAGTATATATAATAATTTAACACTAAATTCTATATAAATAGTAGGCTAAATGTCCAATTGAAATTTCAAAAAAGGCAATCTAGAGCAGTGATATTCAAACTGGGGTATGCGAAGACATTTTAGGCAGTCTGCAACATTTAAAATAAATCTAACTTGTATATAATTTTATGATAAACACTGAATAATCAAGGCCAGATTTAGGGTAAGCCCCATGAGAGACCTGGATATAAGGACATGCAATTCTGGAGCACCTGTTTTATTTTAGATGTAGATTAGGCCTAGAAAATATGCATACCTACCTAACTTGTAATATGTACCAACAAATTTGGAGGTACAAAGTTAAAAATAAATTATACCTAAGGTTATGCAAAAAAAAAAAGGTTGAATAAAATGGTGTAAGGTGTCAATGTTGGAATAGACTGGATTGACAATTATGAGGAGATAGATGTTTGAATCTCGGTCAGGTGTACTGGGGCTTAGTTTTCCTAACTGGTTTTTCATTCTACCTCCACGCAAATTCGGGTATATACGTAATCTAAATACAACACTCCTCATCTCAAAACACATTAGCTTAATTAGGAGGTTTAATATGTGTATAGCTTGGAGGGGTAGTAGACACAACTACCAAAAAAAAATTCACTTACTGATTTTGAAACTTTTTTCTTTTGATAAATTTTGTTCCAGCCAAAATGATGTATTAGAGCATCATCAATGTCAGCAAAATATCCCATTATTGTGGATTTTAGGATAGGCAAGTTTTCGTGACACGTTGAATGAATTAGGTTATTTATTTACAACGTTATTAATAGTCCCTATAGCCATTAACCAAAAAGCAACCCATTATTTTTTGGCTGGCCTAACCTTACCTAGGTACTAACATGTCAAAGGGTTATTATATTTATAGACTTAGTCAGTGTTTGTATAAACAAGTCCTGGAGGACAGCCACAACATGGGCACAGAGTCCAAACAAATTAGCCCTTAAGTATCAAGGTGTTAATAGAACTAGTTGTTGCTTCATAAACTAA
Organism: Timema cristinae; assembly: GCA_039000515.1. Taxonomy (NCBI): domain Eukaryota; kingdom Metazoa; phylum Arthropoda; class Insecta; order Phasmatodea; family Timematidae; genus Timema; species Timema cristinae. The sequence continues at coordinate 22,055,996 of JBCFYV010011172.1, forward strand.
ATAAAACTAATCGGTATAAATTAGTAGACTATTGGACAATCCATTATTGACCTTTTTTTTAATCTAAAATAGAACTACTTCAATACAATCTGAAAATATCATTAGCTATCTAGTCTACATGACAATATTTTTTCTAACCATATCCATCGTCATCTTCGTGTGGTCTCCTTCGGCTCATTTTTAAAATTTAGCAATTATTAATATATCGCGAAAGATATTTAATGAGTGATATCAAAAAGTATTTAATACTTTCTTCTTTACACGAAAACTCAACACTTCTAAACGTCACAGCTGACTAAAAACACAAGAAATAAAATTTCTCTAAATTAACATTAACAGAATGTAGAGTTCATAATTGTTGGAAATATTACGCCGAAACGGAAGTGGTAGAATTGTAAAGGCAGCAGAAAAGTTATACTCTACCGTTGCGAAGCCAAAATGAAGTGTAATGGAATATGGTACAATGCGAGACCAAATTTCATACCTAATATTAACGGGAAATGAGCATAGTTTTTCGCAAGCTTTGGGAATTAAAATGAGTTGACAGCATGAAGAAATCTTTCAACCCGGTTTCGGACGTAAGGGGTGAGAGCGTCGAAGTTTCAAGACGGCTTTACAGGTAAGGCAAAACAAATTTGATTGGGTGAAAAGATCATGTTTCTTTTTATAACCTTACCTCATATAGGTAAGTAAACTCTCTTTTGTGTATCCAAAATATCATTTAATGGCTACTTTTGTTCATAGAGTAATTTCCGATGCTATTCGACATCTGGATGATAGCCGTGGAAGAGCAGAAACATGCAATGACCTCTTTACACTGCCCTTGGAAGCTCAAAGGGAAAGATTAAGGGAATATTGTGAAAGGCTCATATTTGCTGATCCCATTGGGTATGGGCGTAAAGGAGAAGAACTACTTTGGAGAAAAGTTTACTATGATGTTGTGACAACAGCAAAGCGTCTTAGAAAAGTAAGTCAAATCCTCAGGGTCATTCATCTTTCTAGTGTATTTCAATTAATTTCTTTGCTCTCTGAGATAAGAATTGGTTCACTGCACAGTTGTAAGCATTGAACAAATATAATTTGTGAGCAACAGGTTAGCTATGCTTGGTTTTAATATGCATTACTTGAAAGTTAAGGTCCTGACACAGACTCCTATCCATAGGTCCATAGTCTCTACTCTGTTCCTGTTCCATAAGAAATTTTACTCGCGATTACAGAATCAATATCCGTAGTCACGTGACTATTTCAACCACTGAGTTATTGAGAAATTTCATCCAATCAAATAATTTGAAAGGAAATCATCTACAGCAAGGAGTAATCAAGCAGTCAGCTGATCAAATAAGAATTAAAGAAACAAAACACAACTTTGTTGAGAAAACTTTCAGTATCGGTATATAGTATAATGTAGGTTAAGTCCAATCACAATAAATATAAATTTATATTGCAATTTTAACTATCAAACTTAAAATAAACAAGTGTTTGCAATAGCCTGAAAATGCTAAACAGAAGTACTAGTATTTTGGATGAAAACAAAACAAGCCCTTTTAATATTGTTTATAATAGGGGTGTTGAGCCTACAAAAGCAAAGCCAATATTTATCAGAACTTGGTATTTCTCAGAAAACATTTTCCTGGAAGTCGCTCTTCCTGGGGTGTTTAGATTTTTAGAAAAATGTTTCTGAAATAGCTCCACGTGTAGCCATCTTTTCATTTTGTATATTTTTCCATAGTGACATCCTCTCATTGCCATTCATTCTTTTATTTAAATGCGCATGCACATATTTACTCAATCTGATATTGTGGCATCAATTTCTTACGGACTATGCACCTGCGGATACGTAGTCTGTGCCGGGGCCTTTAGGCTATAAGATCTATGATTGATTAATTTGGACTGTTTGAAAACAAATTAATTCTTCACTAAAATAAAAGATAATACTTTAACTTAGTGCCGATTAGGTTAAAAGTACTTGCAAAAGAAGCTTTAGGCCCCCTCCTGGATTTACAAAATAAAGTGTAATAACTAGGCATATTAAAGTTTGTGAGATGCGGACAATTTATAGGCCCCACCAAAGATGATATCTGTATTCCATAGACAAACAAATGAGGTATTAAATAGCCATGTTTATGTGACTCAAAAAATGATCCAAACCACGATGAGGGCCTGGCATTTCCCACATTCACAGATTGTGATTAATACACGTCTTGTTAGAGGTGAAGGAAGGGTTTGGTATCAGATAAATCTGTGCCAGGACCAAGGATTGAACCTCAGACCCCAGCACAGAAGTCTGACCCTTTAGATCGCCTGTATTAAAAAGTATTAATGTATGCATGATATTAAACACATTATCGTTAACATTCCCAAACAAAAGATAAGTAGCATACTCTTAAACAATATTATGATATTGTTTCGGATTGGATATAGTTTTTTATTAAAAGTACTTAATAAAATGGTCTGAGAAAACTTAAGTTTACATTATTTTAAATGTAAAATATAACAAGAAATTAAAAACTTATTATTATAACAAAACATTGATCTTGTACAAGTGCTGGTAACCCAAATTCTAAACATATGATTTTTCAACTGTCATTCAGGTAAAATGCTATGGTGAACATACTGTATCCTACAGTGTTTTGGTTCTATAGAACATTTACATGGTCTTTTTAGAAAATATATTTTTATACAAAAAAAAACTTTACCCTGTGGTGTTATTTACATTAAACAAAAAAGTCTGCCATTATAATATTTTGATCGTTTTGTTAAATAATCAGTTAATTAAAAGTGACACATGACAACTTTGCATGGAAATAACTAGTCTAATGTATTATTCATTCAAAATGTTGTAGTTTAATAGTCACAGACTTGGAAGGGTCGGTTGGTTAAGCTTGGTTGATATTTTTTAAACTATAAACACATAAAAGATTAAGCTTTTATTTGAAAGATTTAAGCTTGGTTGAATTTTTATTTATAAACACATTGCATTTGCTATGGGAAAAACAAGATGTTCAAAGCATGGATGCTGTAGATTTTTGCATCTCACGATACCCTTTGAAATAGGCGAGTAGAGTAAATGTTTCCTAAATTATTAATTAAAGTCTTGGTATACGGAAGGCTTTTTTGTTTAGTATTAATTAAGCCTCTAACAATCTTTATTAAACTATTCATCCCCACCCCTCCTTTTTTTTTTATAAGACAACATAGACAATCTGGGCCCCAGTGTTTCTTTATCTTTTTATCATTTCAATTACAAGTTTTTACTTTTCAGGCCGTTAAAGTTCAGTGAGAATCTCTCTGTAATCCCTTTGATTAAAATGAATCCCTCCAGTCTTCTCACACTTTTATACTTGCAAAATTGCAAAACCATTATACAACATAATTAGGCCTTTTACTTGTAAATTAATATTTTATTTGGCTATATTTGGTTGATTCTTTTATTTTAAAAAATCAATTTTTTATTAATTACACTTTTTAATCGAGGAAAATTTTTGAAATTATTTCTGTAAACCATTGAAAGATCAGGATTTTTAAAATTAAACATTTGGCAACTGCCTAAACAGGATTGTTAATTAATTTTGTTTAGAAAGATGCAACTTGATGACCTGTTTCTATGAAGGATATTGTTTGTCCTTCTTCCAATTATTTGATTTTTATTGCATAACTTAGGCCTACTGTAGGCCTACCCTATTTTCAAAACACCAAAACCATTCATTTTTGCTCGTAATCTTCTGCTTTAATTTTTTTCTATATATTTCTAATGTTTATGATTTGTTTAACAGGATCAAAGTTGGGGTGATACAGAAGTAGCTCATCTAAAGAGCCATCTTTTTGCTGGAGTAGGTCACTACCACCACCTTATTGACAGACTTCAGATAGAATACCAGCTGGATCTGAAAGGACTTGTAGATTTCCCTCTGCCTCTCAAAGGTGAGGGGTTAATAAAAGGTTGGCCTGCAATGGTTTCTCATTACTTCATTAGTATTTTAGTTGGTCAATTTTTTGGCCCTTACTTCCTTCATCACGAGTTTACTGGTTACAAAGGAGTGTGGGCGTGTGTTTTTTTACCACACAATATATTTCTTCCCCCAATTTGTGTGCTCAATATAAAGAATAATCAATAAAGTAAGTGGAGCAAGATCGGTGTTGTATGCAGGATTATGATGTAATGAGACCTCAAAAGTGGGAAAGAGAGTTTGGGTTTGATCCCGCCCACCCCCAACCTTCTGTCAGAAGTGATAACATTTGAATATAAGATGGCTCTACAAGCTAATTAGAGGAGGTCTTAATACTAAAGTAATAAATAGGGACATGCAAAATTCGCATTTGTGATAACACGAATTTTTACACAAATTCTACGGTTTTCACACTAATAAAACAAATTCAAGCTTCTTTTTTTTTTCTAAATAAACACAATTTCTTTGTAATTTAGCAAAAATCACGTCATGCAATATAATTTTCAACGTGGTAACACTGGTGATAGTGCTATGCCAGGGCTACAGTTCACACAGGTCGTATCAGTTTTTTTCTTATTTTATAGGTTTAAAACGAATCTTAGAAAACATTAGTGTTTTCAGCATATTTAGCCATATTTTCTAAGATTAACATTAAAAATCACAATTTATATTTTTATACATTACGATACTTTAAGTTTGATAGATCGTTTCTTTGTTTTCAGCCTTTAAATGATTTCATGCTAGGTCTAAGTAAGGCCATTAATATATATGAACCTTATTAAGTGCTGTCATGTTTGGCAAAAATTATATCTTACTAAGCGTTAAAGGTTTTGTGTGTATTTATATTTGATTTTTCTCCGAATAAGTTAATAAATAGTTAAATACACAAAATGAATGGAAAATGTATACAATTTTATCCTAGTTTTTTTTAATGCATACTAATTCAACTTGTATTTAGATAAATAATAGCATTACTTTCAACTTATAATATCATCGCTTTTTGGGGAAAATAACACCACTTTTCCCTAAAAATAACCTCAACATTTGCATGTCTCTTGTAGTAAGGAATTTAGTGCCAGGGGGACATCTATTAGTGACCTAAAATTTTAATATAATTTACTATAGTAAAAAGGGTAAATTATATACATTTAGGGAAAGGATGGTAAAGAAACAGTCTAGTTGGCTTCAGTGGACTAGACTCTGCTGATGACAAAATTGGGGTTTGAATCCTGGTTTGTTGCACTAAGGATGGTTTTCCCTAACTGGGCTTTCACTCTACCTTAATTCAAATGTGGGTATACTTCCTTTAAATTCACCCTTCCTGATCCATAACACATTAGTGTGATTATTAATTATACATATGACCCAAACGAGTAGCTAAGCACTGTGTTAAAAATATAATACAATACCGGTAACAATTTTAAAAAACTGCCAAAAAGAACCGTGTCTTTAATTAAACCCAAGTTCAGAAGAAACTTCGCCATAGGTTATAAGTACATACTGACTCTACCTTAAACTATGAGTGAAAAATGACCCTGAGCATGTGATAAATCTCAGATAGTTCAGTGGTAGGGCATTGGCTTCATAAGCTGAGGGTCCTCTGTTTGATTCCTGTGTCCAACTGTAATTTTAAAATTTACAAATAATATAAATTGTGTGTTAGGTCCGTAGGTAATACATCTTGATCCAGGCTTCACATCATATTGCGGTTTTCTGTGGTATTCAGTTAACAGTGAAATTGTGACAAAACAATCCTAGGCCCTACTTTGGATTAAAAAATGCAACAAAATTAAAAAACTTTCACTGGTCCCAATTCCCTTATGAATTTTTTTACTACAAACTAAAAAGTAGTAAGCACTAAATTCACATGTTTCTCTAAATGCTCAGGTAAGAGGTCGTCTTCAAAGAGGTCCCCCGACAAGACGTGTGTGGAATGGTCAAAGCAGGCAGTCCATCGTTGTCTGGTATACCTAGGGGACCTAAGTCGCTACATCTTAGACTTACATCCCCACTGGGACTATGTCTTGCTGTGCGATATTATCTTCAGGTAAGTTGATTCCTAGCGTTCCTCTTAAAAAATTATTGCTACCACCACCCCTGATACAACCAATCAGAAGGGTATTTCTGATCACACGACACGCAAGCAGATTGAATAAGTGAGAGAGATTATGAAAGAGGTGAAGCCCCAAACATTTCTTAGTTGGCATTTCCTCAACTGTGGTGTTGACTCAATATGATAGAGTTCACTTAGGGTCATACCCTAGACATCTAGTCTCCAAGATAAGCAAAAGAATGTAACTTGCTGCTTGCAGGCAGTTGTTTCAATGAAATTCACTATAATCAAGAAATGAAAATAGCAATGCAATTTAGTTAGATATACAGGTTAATTTTGGAATAATAGGGTGGAAATATCTGTGGCACTACAGTGCATTGGATTATTCACATATTTTTCCCTTCGTAGACTTTCTTCATTAAATTTACACTTATTAGTTTATTTTTCCTCTTTTCCTTATTTTTATCAATTTCCATTATAACACAATTAAAATTCAATAGTAATTGAAGGGTACAAGAGAAAACTGCTAAAGTTACATTAGCCACATTTTCCAGGTCATCATTTATTGATCTCAAATTCCATAAAGACCCAAGCAAACATAGTTTTTTTTTAAATCATTCTAAATATGACAGAGACCTCTTTTAACCACAGTCTCGTGTGCATTAGATAGGTCTTAAGATTGTTCTAACACAGTTGATACCTTTTTTGGGGTCGCAGCGTTAATCCGGATGGGTCGTGCAAGGTTTGTAAATACTATAACCTCTTATTGTATTTACTCTTTTATAAGATTTTGATGACCATAGTAAAGTTCAAAATTCAAATAGAAACGGAATACATTAAAATAGTTTAAATTTATTTTGGTTATCTTTCTACGACTGCATGTTTATTGACACAGTTAAATTCAGCAGCCTCTATTTGGGTGAGTAGCATTGCAATCTCTCGCTTGCTCACATGTAGAATGCCTGCCAAACTCGTCAATTCTCTTCTATGAGCTCTCGTTCACTTTCGTATAAAAGACGATTGTTGCCGAAGCTGAGTCAGCCTCCTTGACTGAGTGGTCAACAACTGATCATGCACAGTGTATGCTTATCTGGCAAACTTGTGACATAGCCGTATTGTAATTTTTGTTTCTGTGTGTTAACATAAATTTGCCTCCTTTGTTCAATAAATTGCATGTGAATTACAGTGTAATTAATACTGACATGGGTAAATTCCTAAAAAGAATTCCTGCTAATTTCAGCAGGGGAGAACCTTATTGTAAAAATAAAAGTAAGAAATTATATAAAGATTTTTTTTATCGTTCGGGTTCACTGGCGTTGAAAAGATGGTGAGGTGAGACCGTTGTGCTTGCGGTTTTTGTCTGTTTTATCATCAGAGATTATGAAACCAAGCAATCTGAAGTGATACCTGGAACCAAAACAGAGCCAGCATGCAGGAAAACAGTGTGATTTTTTTTTTAATAAAAAGTTTAAAGAATATTTGAACAGACAAAATCGCTGATAAAACCGACATGTTTTCCACCAAGGAACTTCTGGCATACCAAGCTTTGTATATGATCACAAAATGTTGGAGAGGGACTACGTTTTCGTGCTACTCTATAATGTTTGGCAAAACATTTGCATATCAAGTCTGAGATAACACGTGGGAAGGCAGATATTCGACATGGCAAGACATACAAGAACAGCTGAACAAAGCTTTGAAACTTTCAAAATTTTCATTACAAGTTGATGAAGCCATTGTCTCAGTGAAGGATGCCCACCTTACAGCTTATGTTCGGTACATCAATAATCTGTCAAAGAGGTCCTATTATTCTATAAGCCAATTCCAGGAAGAGCCAATGCTGAGGGACTTTACAAGATTATATATAATATTTTGACAGTAAATGATATGAAGTGGGAAAATTGTGTTGGGGTGTGTACTGATGGTGCCCCTGCTATGTCTGGAGAGAGGTGTGGTTGGAAAGATCTTGTGACAGGGAAGGCTCCCAACACCATCTGGACTCACTGTATAATCCATAAGGAGTCACTTGCATCAAAAAATTTTGAGTACAGAACTGTTGTCTTTAGTTCTATCAATAAAATAGTGAACTACATTTAAGGCAAGACCTACTCAATCAGGTTTGTTTGCTGCTGTAGCAGTGACGTGACGATCCCTCCCCACCCCTTTCTATCTCCGCGCAGTTGTCTGGTTTAGTGTTGAAGTATGGTTACCAAACCAGCTGCTCGAGCGAGGTGGGAGGAAACTCGTCCGTCATCGGGACACTCATGAAGTGGCTCATCTGCATTGTGCATGGAAACGAGCAGATCAAGGAGGAAATAGTTTTGAATGTATTATCTCAATATCTCTGTTCAGACAATAAACCGCAATTCAAAGTGCAATGTATGTGTTTCAATCAGTGGGTCACAAGTCTGGGTGGGTTTTGCTTAGCAACAGATTCAATATTAAAGAGAAAACTAACAGGCTCGTGGATTGTTAAAAGTGAGGGAGTTTAAGAAGCAAAAGAGTTTAATGGCATCAGAGCAGACAGAGTAGTTTAACTCCTTTATGCGAGGGTAAAGGTGTTGAACACAGTGCACTCTTAAACTACTCTGCTGCATGCTAGTTGCCATGCCGGAAAGTGCCTGCAAATGTGTTTGAACGTAAGGATGAAATTAGTCTTTACCTCAAAGACAGTGACTATCCAGGAATAAAAATGAGATCAATGAGAACATTTTCTTGTGCAAACTAGCCTATTTTGCTGATACATTTGAAAGAATTGGTATTTTTAACTCATTAATGCAGGGGCCTGGATCGAACATTTTCCCTTTAAGTGACAACGTGAGCAATTTATTGGGAAACTGGATCTATGGTTAATTAAAGTTGAAATTTTTCTTGACATGTTCCCACGGTTGAACAAAACGCTTTAAGAAAATGACAATGTGCAACATGATTTTATGGTGATATGGTTGCCCGTTGGGCACCAATTATGATAATACACTTCTGCGATGGGCGCCTATTAAAATGTTCTCGGCCCGCGATGTGCATCGATTAAAATGTTTATCAGCCAGCGATGGGCGTTGATTAAAATGGTATGATTTAATATTGGTATTTATAACCTCGTGATTGAGCGCCAATTAAAATGATGTTCTCGTATTTGATGAGATAATTGGTATTTATAGTCCCATGATCGAGCGCCAACTATAGTGATATTTCTTACTTATAAAATAGTTAATACCTTTAAATTTGCACATGATTTACTTATATCATGGCGCTGATTTATTACAACATTCTGTAGATTTATGCTACTGGCACTGTTAATATATTGTATTACTACTATGTTACCAAGCTCTGTTTTATTACAAAATTCTTGTGTATTGCTGTCCACTGTAATGGATTTCTGCACACATGCGGCTTAAATATGACCTACCCGCTTGCCTCTTGGACCCCCTTGTCACCAGTGTCAAAACCAACTATAGAAATAGTCCTGGCGTCAGGTGTTGTGAAGGCTAGCTTCCTATTGGGTAGCGTCACTTGCTTTTTTGGTAAACACTACAGAGTTGATTTTAGAAAGAAAAAATAAGCTTTATGGTGTAAAACTTTGACAATACTTCTAAAAGCGCTTGATTCTCTATAGTTGAAATATTAAAAGGAAATTTTACATACATTACTTTCAAGAAAAATAAACTTCATCCATGACTTTTTGAATATATTAGGGGGTCCAAAACAGTATCATTACAATTTTAAAATATTTTCTTATCACTGTTCACCCACATTACTATTAAGATTCAAGAAATATTTTGAGGAATCCGTTGTCAGTAAAAATGAGTAGGTGTGAAATCCTTTTTTCTATGAAAGCAAGAAAGAGGCTGCCAATAAGTGAACAAGAAAAATGTTTAGCCCTGTCCTCAGCTCACACAATGAAACACAATTTTAAAACGTGTGCGCTTACACAACTTTAACTTTAGGTTTTTAACTTTTGTAACAATTTCACTGTAGCTACTGTTACTTATTAGTACTGTTTTCCTCCTTGTTTCCAGGCACTAAACATGAATTGGGAAGTTGGTATGCCTCACAATCAGTTGGGAACCCTGGCAGGGTTGAGAAATTATGGTTGGATGCATCATATCACTACATGAGATGGTAGATTTTAATTTCTAGGTTTTTTTTTATACTTTTATGTACAAAATTTTAATGGTGTGCGAAGCTTCAAAAAGTGTAAGTCAAAGGTCAAATCGCCTCGACTTTGACATCTACAATAACCTTTGCATATTTGAAAGATTCTCAAGTAAGGATAAAACTTTGATAAATTATCAAACTATTTAATTTATCTTACTAAATATTACATTTTTCAATATTTGATAAATTTTAAAAAGTTACTAAACATAATTTTAACGCTGGCTAGTAATTTAACTAACACGACTTAAGCATGGATCAAAAATGGGTAAGTAAATGTTAACATAATATATTCACTATCGCCAACATAATTTTGTAAAAAAATAAAAATGCCTATAAAGAAATAACACCAAGGTCACTGGTATGAAGCAGAGAAAGCATTTAGTTGTGCTATCATCACAGCTCGGGTCTATGTTTGGTCTCTAATATTCTATCTCTTTGGAATTATGTGACAAATTTACAAGTGCATTTTGACACAGAAGTTTTTCACAACATATTCACATTTTCTTTATTACTCAAAATGGCTGGTACGGAAAGTAGGAAACAGTACGGAATTTGTTTTATAATTATTATTAGAGAAATGCAGATAAAAATACATGTGTATGTAAAGTTTGCAAAATAATATAAATTTCCACGATGTAAATAAAAATTAAAACTTCGTTAAGAATCAAATAGCCAAAGGTATTAATTATGTTTTTTAGAGTGGATTACTCCATCTAGATATCATATTCTGAAAATTGGAAACACACCTGGACACGGGAATCAAACCCAGATCGAGCCAAAGGTCCCAGGTTAGATTCTTGTCCATGTGTCATTTTTCAATTTTCAGAATAAAACTTGATTGAAAAGTTATTAAGCTTATCAGTAATCCTGTGTGCATTAGTTATTAATATAGTCTTTAGGTAACAAATAAGAAAATTTTCCTGGCCCTTGTTACTGAAAAGATCTAGAAAAATAATTAAGTTAAAAATTAAAAGTGGCGTTAAGTGACAACAAAAATCTTAGGTAGCTTCAACTTTTCTTCACAAGTTTCAAGATTCGCTTCACATTTAAAAAGTGGCCTTCATACACCACTACAAAATTTGTGTGTGTGTACTGTCTTGTTTTAACTTGGATTGAGGAAGCTAAGAGGTGATGCTAAAACTATGAATTTAATTAGTTTTTTAAAATTTCTTTTTAACATCATTGTTGTTGAGTTATTACTGTTCAAATATAAGAATATCAGCTTTTATTTCTTCACTCTACTGATATTTATTTTATCAGCCATTAAATGAGTATATATTAATGATTGAATTTTGTCGAATAACTACTGAAATTAACAAACACACTGACAAACATTACAAGTCTGTTAAACGCAACTGAAGAAAAAAAAACCTGTGCATGCATAACAACACAAGAGACCAGAGACGAGACAACAACTACACATGTCTCATAATAGCCAAGAACTAAATAATGTCAACAATTATAGTGTTAACAATTGATAGCAAATGTATTTATTGTATTTATTTGGAATAGAGTACTAGGCCAAATCATGTTTTAAATCAGGAGGGATAGCCAGCACACTTACCTTGGTGATACTGTAGTAGAAATTGTTTTGATAGAACACTAAAAAAAACACATTTTTAAGGACAAGCTTTCACTGTCACAGACAGCTTCATCAGGTCAAGAGAGTAGATTGATGCTTTTGGTTGCACTGTAAGGTTGACTGTCAACAGCTAATTGCCAAGAGAGTAGACTGATGCTCTTGGTTGAACTGTAAGGTTGACTGTCAACAGCTAATTGCCAAGAGAGTAGACTGATGCTCTTGGTTGAACTTCAAGGTTGATTGTTCACAGCTGTTTTTCAATTATTATATCACTGTATTGATGGTAGCACTTTGAATAAATAAATATATAGAAAAACTAAAAATTGTGTTATATACTGTATTATTATTGTGGCATTGAATGAATAAGTTGCTGGTAGGCAGGAGAGGCTGAGGTTAGGGGCTTGTTTGGATTTGGTGATATATTGATGGGCCACTTCCCATATCCTTAATCATGAAGGGTTGCATATTTCTTTGTCCAGCAATTTGACCACCTTGGTTGTATAGCAGTGATTAAAGTCCAGATTATGGGTTTCGGCATGTGATGCTACAGGCTTACCTTTATTTTTCATTTTTGCGTCATATCGATGACCATTCATTCTCTTTCTTAGTGTTTGTGTTGTGAGACCAATGTATTGTGCTTGGCACTGGTTGCATTCCAGTTGGTAGATGAAGTTTTCAGAATCACAAGTATGGTTGCTTTTTATAGGATATTTTATTTTAGTTATATTGCTTGAAAATGGATTTGTTGGTTTATGTATGGTGCAGGTTTTGCAAGGGTTGCGGTTGCGGGGAAACGAACGTGATATTTGTTTGGGTTCGTGTTGAATAGTAGGGTCTGGCAGTTTGGGTTTTACAAGTAAGCTGCGTAGATTGGCTGGTTGTTTATAGGTTACTTTTGGGGGCTCCTTGAAGACAAGTTGTGTAGTGGTGGAGGATTGCAGTATGGGGAAACCTGTTTTCAAGAGATTGTTGAGTTTGTGAAGTCCAGGGTGGTATGTAGTGAACAGAGGGATGATGTTTGTTTCTGTTGATGTTGTGGGCCTGCTATTTTGAGCTCTGTCTATTTGACTACACACCCATGTTTTGGGGTAGCCTCTGTTCATCAAAGCATGTTGCAGTTTTTTATTGTATTGTAAAAGGTCATTGTGGCAGAGAAAATTCTTTTGTCTCTAATGGCCAGGCTATGTGGGAGTGATCACTTTGTGCTCATTGGGTTGCAGCTGTCATAATGAAGGTATTGTTGATGGTTGGTTTCCTTGGTGTGCACAGTTGTTTTAAGGTGTCCCTGATAGAGTGTGATGTCTACATCCAGAAAAGTAATGCTGGATGTGGATATTTTCCAGGTAAATCTTAGCGTGAAAATTCGTTGAGGTCTGCCAGGAAGGACTAGAGTTGCTGAGTGGTACTTTCCCATATCATAAAGATGTCATTGATGTATCTGAACCAACAAAGGGGCTGTAGTTAATAATAGTTGAAAACGCCTTTGCCAATTTCATGATGTCAACATATTCTTGCCTTAAATAATGGTTTTAAAATGGCCCTGGTTACTAAATAAACATTAATATTTCAGATAATATGGAAATTTGTCATTTTTAAACTAACTTAAAAAACTTGTAATCAACTGTGGGCCATTAGTAATTTATTGTACTTGATTTGACTGTTGGTATACTTGCATTACTAAACCATCCTTAAAATAAGTTTGGCCTATTACAAATATTAGGAGTGGACCGGATCCCGAAAGCTTGGGAAAATGTCGGGAATTTATCCATTCCCAAAATTTGGGTGGGATTAGCTCTTTCTCATCAAGTTTTGGGTGGGGGAAAACGAGGTTATTGATCGAGCGTGTACTGCTGTATCATCACTGTTAATCTTGTGTAGATGTCTTCTTCTTTGAACCTTGTTTCTGTCCCTTTATTGATATTTTGACTCCTTTCCTGCCCCGCAATGAAAATGTCATTCCTGCCCATCCCTAATAAATATTTAATTTTATTTTACAGACTAAACTCTTCCATATGTACGTTTAAATGAAATCATCATTGTTTTCAGCCTCCTGTGTCCACAGTCATTTGAAGGGGCCGAAGGTAACTTGGTTCGTCTCTTTGAAAAGAACTCATGCTGGCTGGAAGGGAGGGTGGTAACTCCCGCAATATGGGGCTCCCTTCTCCCACATCGTCGGAGAACATCCACAGACTGATATCTCGCTTTCTCTTGCTACAAGATGTTTGGTTTTTTGATAAGACCGCTGTGCCAGATTTACCACAGGTGAGTCACAGCTTACCAGCTGAACGGAAACAAAAAAAGTTGTCTGGAACACAGCTCTGGTTAGATCAATGGTCGCAAACGGAAATTATCTGATGATACAGATTCACATTTTATAAAACAATTTTTACATTCTTAGTACAATTGGAAAGAGGATTGTCTAGGAGAGTAAGGAATATGTATGATAATAATGTGCGTTGTGTAAAGACTGGAAAGAGGGTGGACATAGTGGTTCCAATTTTTTTTTTAATTGATAAAGCAGGGGAGTGCCCTCTAACCATTACTATTTGTATTGGTGGTGGAAATAATAATGAGTAGAGTGGCGGGGAAACTGGGTGAGGAGAAAATGAAAGCAATGATGTTTGCAGATGACTTGATGGTATTGGTGTTTAAGGAAGAGGAAATACAGGAACAGTTGCAGAATTGAATGAGGAGGTGAAAAAAATGTGGAATGAAATTAATTATGACGAAAAGTAAAGTTATGGTGAAACAAGGCCAAGTAAGGTGATATAACTGATGAAGTAGATTTGAAAGAAGCAAAGCATGTAAAGTATCTTGGTAGTGTGGTTGAGGCAAAAGGGGGCAGCAGAGAAGATATAGTGAGACGAGGACAGCAGGGAGAGGTTTTCTACAGGTCTGTAAGAGATCTACTATGGTAAAGAGAAGTGACCCTAAAGTGTAAGGAAGTGTTATATAGATCATACTTCACACCCAAAGTAGCGTATGCAGCAGAAACTTGGAAATGTATAACAAAATAATGTAGAAACCTTGCCCAATTATGTAAAGTAAATGATAGTGAAGGAAGCCAACAGGAAAGGAGAGTTAGGTTAGGCCTAGATAGGAACAAATACACTTCTCCCTTCATGTCTTCTTAAACTTTACACTTCTTCAAAACTTCCACAGTTGCACATTAGTTTGAATTTTCGGCAATATCACGTTTTCATTAATGTCTCTTCATATGAAAAATATCTCCTAAAATCCAAAACAATGTGCAACTGTGGAAGTTTAAAGAAGTGGGAAGTGTAAAAGTGTTTGAAGAAAATAGAAAAGTGAGTTTGTTTGTATCTAAGCCTAACCTAACTATCCTTTAAGGTTGGCTTCTTTAACTATCCCTTCATTATTGTAGAGTGTTTCTACACTGTTTTGATAAAAAGTTAACAAAACCGATGTTTAAATAAGCTAATATTTCCCTGAAATGCTTCAGTAACTTAATTTACCATATAAGAAAACAAGAATCATAAACAATTAGAAATTAGAAGTGTTTCATATTGCGTTTATTATTCCATTGTGTAATTGTGCATTATCATGTCTTCTGTTCCATTTCCATTCCTCTATGTATGTTGTACAGGATCTCATTAGACCTTATTTTATTGAGAAATTTACTTCACTTCAATTTTAATGGTTATAAAGTTGATGCTTATACTTTAAAATTAAAAAATACTGACTAAAATAATATTCTAGCAAACAATATGAAATAGTAAATTTTTTATTTCTAATGTGATAAGTTTGGTAAAATAGGTATTGATTTTAAACAGGTTAACCGACATAATTCTATAACTAAGTTATTGAATATAATAAATTAGATATAGTTTTGTAGCTAAACGTATCAATTAATACAAGTTTTAAATATATTAAGTTTGAAAACATTTAATATAAGATATTTTTGATATTACATTTTAGAAAGGGACTAGGTAAAAATAGTATAAAGAATCATTCAATTATTTAGTAAGCTTCTTAGTTATTTTATTTTCATTCCATTGTCATGCAATAAAAGTGAACAATTTCAATCAAGTATAATTCAAAATGGACGACAATATTGAAAAAAAATTACCGGTCAATAGTGGTTTTAAGGCTCTATTACGTTATTAATGTTGAAATTGAAATTAATTTTTAACGATTTGTTAAGTAACCGGATGATTTATAAATGAAAATACTGATATTATCTCAATTAAATAGACTACGCCTACTATTGCGTTTTAAAAATTATTATTTAAGTACATCAAGTAGAAGCTGGTGGTCTAGGGTAAGGTGTCGGACTTCTGTGCCGGGGGCCCAGGGTTCAATCCTCGGTCTCGACACAGATTTATCTGATTACCAAACCCTTCCTTCACCTCTGACAATACATATTGTGAATGTGGGGAATGCCAGGCCTCCACCGTGGTTCGGATGCCATGTTAAACTGTAGGTCCTCCATTTCATCTCACAATCACCCTACCATTACACATTAGTGTAAGTGTGTATAACCCAAACGGGTAGTAATACGCGGTACTAATAATATAATATTATTGATATTAATATTATTATTATATATTTATTATAGTAATAATTATTATATTATATATATTATTATAATTATATTATCATCATTATCATTATCAGTATTATAATAAGCTTAAAAATGACTAGCCTACAAATCTTTTGAGCTTGGCCTAAGCGACAAGCTCGAGTCCGAGCTAAAATATGAGTACTCGCAGATTCCTGGGAGAAGGATGAGTAAAATTGAAAAATGCCATATGGTGTCCCAGTTGTTGGTTCTCCTTTGAATGGTCTTGTGTGCTTGCAGTTGTGCCACCAGACCTTGCAGGACTTGCAACATTGCTTTCATACCTGAAACCCTTCATGGAGCCCAAGGAATACCAACTTGAGTCTGAGGAGCACTCTAGTGTCCCTGATTCCCCGGACTACCTCTGTGACAACACTGTCTTGAGAATGGTCGTTATGGTGCTCATGTGTGTGACCAAGCTACAGGATGCAGGTAAGAGATTGAGATGGATTTTTGTAGAAAAGACATTTTGTTTCATGTCAAATTAATAGAGAACACTGGTGTGTAGTATAATAAAATGATTAGCTTTCGTTAAATATATAGTTATATTGTTACTAAAAGTCTGTGAATAAAAAGCTTTTTTTTTTAGCTAAAAATGGTTTAAAAAAATCAATTCAAACTTATGTTGAAATTTTGCTTTCAAACTTAAGGGGTGGAGAGAGTTCTTTGAATATAAAAATCACAACTAAATTTCTCATTCTCAAATTTTATAATAAAGGAAATTGATAAAACTAAAGAAAAAGGAAAAATAAACTACTAAGAATAAATTTGATGAAGAAAGCCCACCTAGGGAAAGAGGGGAAAATGTGAGAAGAATCCAATCTGTCTTTCTACAGATAGAGATAGAGATAGATATTGATAAAAGCTATGAGATATTCATGTACGCACAAGCTGCTCCACCCCCTTATATATGTGACTTACCCTTTGCTTCGTGGACCCCTTGTCTTCAGTGTTAAAATCAACTAATAGGAGAACTACTCGCAACCTGATGTTGCAAAGGCTAGGTTCCTATTGGGTCAAAGGCAGCCAACTCATCACCAGAGTTTCAAATAGAATGAAGGATGTTTTTTAAACAGACAGATTTAAAACAAATTATATTAAAATTACTTTTGAAAACATTTGGTCATCCATGGATGAAGTATTAGAAGGAAAATTTACATACAATTCTTTAAAGAAAAATATAATTTATCCATGACTTTTTGAATAAATGAGAGGGGACAAAACACTATAATTACAGTGTATTTAACCATTTAGGAAAATGACCATCAGTATACCCAACCGTGATTCTAAACCTAATCCTTCTGATGTCCAAAAGCTCAAATTTAAAACTTTAAACATATCATATTAATGTTCTTGTCATTTCGGCCTCCTTCAACAGAATATACCAGAGTGCTCTAACCAGGCTGTGACTGAATAAGGGGCATGCTTAAATAAGTTAATAATGTGTTGTGTGTTATATGCAAGCTTCGATCCCCAGTGTTTATGCAGACAAAGGTGTCAGTCCTGTCTAGTCTAGTTTTCAAGTGAATGGTAGATCATGGTTTTGAATCTTTGCAGGGTATATTTAGGTTTTTCCTGCTATTCATTCTCTCCCCCACCCCCCATGCAAATGAAAGTATATTTCCTCTAAATTCTGCCTTCCTTATTCCCATTTGGGTAAAATATGCAGATAGGTAGGCAAACAGCTTCAAACAGCCGCAAGTGTTATTATTGAAACTCCCTTTCAAAGAGTTTTCTTTTCTCTAGATTTTTTATATATACTCGGTTAATAGATGATATGTTACTACTTTATTTTGTAATAACCCATATTTTAATATTTCATACTATTATTTTTATTTTTTTTATTATTATTATTATTATTATTATTATTATTAGCACCGCGTCTTACTACCCGTTCGGGTTATACGCACTTACCTAATGTGTAATGGTAGGGTGATTGTGAGATGAAATGGGAAACCTACAGTTTAACGTGGGATCCGAACCACGGTGGAGGCCTGGCATTCCACACATTCACAATTTGTGATTAATACACTTTTTTTTTAATTCAATTTTTTCTCTCTTCTTCACTCTTTGTTAGAAAGGTATAAAGCTTTGAAAATTTCGAGTTCACTTTGAATATTTGTCAGCTTTTTCTTCGGTTGAAAAGTAAAATTCAGGATTCAATTGTAATAATTTCTGCCACTAAAAATAGAGTTTAATATAACTTAAGATTCCACTTCAGAAATGTTTCATATATTCGATTCCACTTTTAATTTAAAAAGTAGACTTTTCACACCCCTACTTCTTGCTTTAAGTGAGTTGCAATAATAAAACTTGCTTCTTTGGTCATAGGCTTTTTCCGAGTTAGTTACCTTAGCCCATTTATTATTCAATGAGCCTTTATTGATGTTTATTTTGTGAGAGTTTTGAGAAACCATTAAATTAGGAATAATGCCCTGATATTGCAGACTCTCAACAGCTGTCATCAGCGGTGGCATTTTTGGCTGCCATGTTCTCGCAGCTGGTGGACCAAGTGATCCAGCACTTCCAAGACTCTGTGCTGAGCTTGTCCCTCCGCTAGCCCCGCTCCCTCTCAGCACCACCACCTCTCTGACCTCTGATGTGTCCAACACTGGCCAAGGGATCACACAGGAGAAGGATGACAAGAAGAACAAGAAACGAAAGAAGAAACTGCGGAGACGAAGGAGGCGAAGACTGAATAGCTCTGAGGACTCTGACTTGAGTGAAGGTGAGATATCATCTCAAACCAAACAAATGTTACGCACTGTTCTTTATGAGGTTTTCTTTATACTAGGGATGTGTGAGTACTTCAAAATTTGAGTTCAGGTCTAGTTTTAGTATTAACTGCCCAAACTCGACTAGAAAGATTTTTACTAAATTTGAAAAATTTAAGTATGAGATTTTTTTTTTTTTTTCTCAAAAATTCCTAGTTTGATTGACTTATTTCAATTTTAAGATATAATTTTATAGCAAATAGAGTCCATTACTATTTCCTTTTTGTCTAATTTAAAAAAACTGTACCATTATATTAAATTTATTTAAAAATTTGACTAATTTGTGCCACAAACGACCATTCTTATTACTTTTAATTCTCTCTCCTCCTCTATTTTTGGCCCTTGTTGGAGGATGAAAGAAATAACTTTTGACACAAAAGTAAAGGCAACTTAACTCTGATGAGTTACCAGTACCTGACTTAAAACTAAAGGACAGCTCAAAAGATTGGCTTATCACTTTCCTTGACCCAAATATTTTTAATCGATTGATTGTGCTAGCATTGTTTTATTATTCAGGTGAAGGACCATTTGGTGAAAGCTCAAGCTCGGAAGACGCGGAAGATTTCAACTCTGACATCAGCGAAAAAGGTGAACGAGAGGGTGACACTTCCTCAGGTGATGACGGAGAAGATGACTCGGAGGATGAATCATCCTTAAACTCCGCAGCTAATGACAAAGGATTGATTGGTGGTGAAATGAAGGAGAAAATATGCAATGGAAAGTGTGAAGAGAAAGGTCAACTGATATGTGAACCTGTCACAAATGGGTTTTCTGTGGAGAGCAGTAGTAGTGGAAGCCCTTTATCAGTGGTCAATGAAGGGTGTGATGTTATACCAAAGACAGAAGAACCTCTTGTGAATGGCACCAACAATCCAGCCCCAATCGATTGCTAGATCCGGCCGATGTTGTGGAGCTCTTGGGTGAGGAAGGTTTGCTGGCAGCCGTGAAAGTGTGTGCTGATTGGATGAGAGGGGATAGCGAAGTTGTCAAAGCTTGCGGTAGAAGCTCTAGACTGCTTCTTTCTCATGTTGTAACACTGCTAAATCTCATCAATGTGGACATTGATGCTCTAGAGAAAGGTAAACTAGATTATTTTTCATGTCTGTTTAATATCTTGGATTTAGACTCTTAAAAATTGTTTTTTTAACCCCAAGATTTGTCATCAAACGTTTTAACACGTTGAGCCCCACTGCAGTGCAAGTGAAATCTCCACACAAACCAATGCGGGCCATGTGACTACCATACAATATAATTTGATTTTGACCTTTCCTACAGCCCAGAGGATTGCATTCATTTGGGTGTGGCTATTGAGTGGGACCGCATTGGGCTCGGAGAATATACCTTCACCCTCTGGGAAACCTTTTTCTTTTATGTCTACTAGGGCTACAACTTGGCTGTAGGCATCATGAAAATGTCCAGCCGGAAGGCAGCGGGTCTATGTACTGCACTCAAAAAAGTCAATTTTTGACCACAAATATTTTTTTAAACTATTTTTCCATTAATAAATTGGGGCCCAAAATTGTAATTTGGTTTGAGGAGCAAATTTGATTATTCCTGCTGGGGCTCAACATGTTAAAGGTTGAGATGTCGCATCTTATGCTCCTCTTATATCTGAGTCTCTACTAAAATTCTTCATATTAATCTCTTTTGGATTATTTTTAAATTTCAATTTCAATTTTTAGATTCTCAATTGGAATGTTTAACTTTTGCAATTGTAATCCTTTTTCATGAATTCAACCTTTTATTAAAAAATTGTTATTTATGTTGTACCATAATATAGTTGAAAAAAACAACTAAAAATCGTAAAGTTAAAAAAGAACAGCTTATGTTTGTCTTGCGCAAGATCATTTTATCAAGGTAATGTTAAATACATTTGCAATTTTCTGGTATCAAAATTAATCAGAAAAAGGACTATAGTCACAATGAGCTCTACCCAATTCTTAATATTGCTGTTTAGTTTAGTTTCCAAACTTTCGTTTACTGGAATTTTTGGAGTTAAGAATCGAGGTATATATTTTACTTTTATACAGTCTCTTTTTATTCTTTCCCGTTTACATATTGCTTTTACTAGCACTATCAAACTTGCATATGCCTTTCATTTGTGATTAATTATTCATTCTATGAGGCATTTTGTGTGTTTATGTCAGAAACAGATACACCCCATTTTGTGCGTATGAAGATGTTGAACACCTCAATGCAAAGTATACCTCTTCCCGAAGACATAGGGCTGAAAGGGATATCACTGCTCAAGACAAGTCACAATGGGCTGGACTGGGACTACTTCAGGGACAACTCATTCAAGGTTAAAGAAGAGGTAAGTCGCTGGATTCCATTTAGAAAACAGCTTTTTTATTTTGAATCTCTACTTGAAAATGTGTCGGTGACTCGGATTAGAACAATTAGAACAGAAATATAGTTAGTATTCTGAAGGGGGAGAACAGGGAAACCTTGAATTTAAACTTTTTCATACTATGTTAAAGAAAATACTAATTTAATATTTTTTCACCTGCTTGGTGGCCGCGTGGTCTAACGCGCTACTCTAGTGTTAGACTAGGCTATCGAAGACGGGGAGATAAGGGTTTGATCCCGGACGGGTGCATTGAGAGTAGTTTTTCCAAAATGGTTTTCCACCCTCCCTCCACACAAATATGGGTGCACTTCTTTCACTTAGACTTCATAATCCATTAGTTTAATTAGTACAAAGGCATATAACCTAAATGGGTAGAAAGGCGCGATGCTAAAAAAAATCCTTAACTATATTGTTTTGGACTTTAAATAACAGCTCAGAATGGTAATAACTGATCAGTATTGTTGAAGCCATGTTATTTTCGACATCAAGTCGAAGTTTCGAAGCTTTCCACACCCCTAGTAACATTTATTTTCTCTGCGAGTTTAAATTTTTCAAAATTTACACATTGCTTGTAGGTAGCCTATACAAAGGAAATAAATGTTTTTAAAACAACTCTTCACTTATCTTGATCCCCTAGTGACTCTCTGTGATGTGTTTCAGGGTTTGCTACGAGCTTTCAAGCTTGTGGAGTTTGGACATTACTTGGCGAGTATTCCAGACACCGGGATGAGATATGACTCTAGCACGAGACAGTTTGTCATCTCTGAGGAGCCACCAACTTTGTCCCCAGAGGTTCCGGAATTAGAGGAAAAGGGGAAGAGAACATCCAAACCAGCTAACGTGAGTGTTCCTTGTTATTTTGGAGAATGTAGCACAAATATGAAATATTGCCAATAATATGGGTGTGCGGGATTCCTGCAGGAAAAAATATTTCTCGTTTCCGACCAGATTGTCAGAACAGAGATGCTATAATCTCGAATAAGGTGTCAGACTTCTATGCTGGCGGCCGGAGTTCAATCCTCGGTCCCGGCAAAGATTTATCTGATTTCCAAACCTTCCTTCACCTCTGACAAGACATCTTGTGAATGTGGGGAATGCCAGGCCTCCACCGTGGTTCGGATTCCACGTTAAACTGTAGGTCCTCCATTTCATCTCACAATCACCCCACCATTACACATTAGCGTAAGTGCCTATAACCCGAATGGGTAGTAAGACGCGGTGCTAATAATAATAATAATAATAATAATAATATAATCTCGAAAATTTCAGAAACAGTTCTTTCATTCCTAAATATAGAAAACATTGGGTAACTCAACACATTTTTATGTTTGCTATTATTAGTAGATATGTGATAAGTATTTATTTAATTTATTTTTAGTTAGTCGATTTATTTTTTATCTCACTTAGGTATTCATTTAACAAATTAAATATTATACAGTGTTTTAAGATCGTATTATAAATACTTAATTATACAATTTTAACTCACATTCTCATCCCAAAGTAAGGGATTCAAAAACTATTGTTCATGCTCTCATCTCGATTGTTGAGTCTTGTGCCCATTCTCATTTCGTACAAAAAAATTCTCTCTCGCATACCCATAGCCAATATCTTAAATATATAGAAACATTTGCAGTTTTAAGTTTGATATTTTGTGAATTGGAACTAAAATATACAACTCAGAATATGTTAAAACAGCGTATAATATATTTATTTAAGGTATTTAACCTGCACGTTCTGAACCGACTGATTATATCAGCACATGAGAATTTTTATGAGCGAAAGTCGAGAAAGGTATTTTCACATACGTTCTAGGGTTCTTTTACATGCCACAATTGACATGAGACCGACGGCTTTACTTCTCCTTTGAAGGAAGTTGTGCTAGGTTTTTTTTATCGCTCAAGCAAAATCTGTCGACCCCGGCTCGGTTTTAACCCAAGATCATAGAGTCCCGAGGCGAGCACTTTACCCTAAGACCACCAAGGTCGTAATTGTACCATATAGATGATGTAGCTAAATTAAGCACTAAAAAATGTTGAATAGAAGTAGTTTAATAATGAGGAGGCCCATTGCCTAAATTATTATACAGTAATAGAAATATATGAAAATAGGAAAAAATAAACTAATTAAGTGAAAGTATAGTGAACTTCCTCAGGGAAAGTGGAAAAAATAGGGGAAGAATCGAATGCACAACTGTTACATTTTCCTTTCTTCTGACTTCAATAGTAGGAAAAATAGAGAAAAACTTCCAGATAGGGAAAGTTGAAAAAAGGTTGGGGAGAATCCACTGCATAAATGTTACATATTCCTTTCTTCTGGATTCTATAGTAGGAAAAATCACACACATATTTCAACTATAGATGGAAATTTGAATCCTGTAGAATTCAAGAGATTCTAGATTCATAAAAATCCCAAAAAAGTATCTCGAATACAATTATGAAGACCTTGACTATTGAAATCACAATTTTAAGCAATTGGTATCAGTAATTATATATACTTGTGTATTTGAGAGAGTAAAAAAAGAAAGAAAAATTTGTATTAATATAATTAATATACTTATAAAGGGTTCTCTTTATTTTTTATGAGGTAACCTCTCATGTCTGATAAACAAAATAGTCTTTGTCAGTGCTACCAAGCCTTTTTAAACTTGTTATAGACTAAATTTTAAATATTTTCACTGCACTAAAATTGTCCATTTTTAAGGATTTAAGTATTTTAATCTGGATTCAAGATTCAAATTCATGAAATATATGATTTGACCTATCTTAAATCTGTTTGTTTTGTTCCTAGTCAAACTACTCACCCAGCCTATATGCATTTAACTACATTAATGATATAGAGATTTGGAAGTTAAAATTGTGGGAAATTATTCCCACCTTTGCCTGGAGGGTGGAGTGGAAAACTGTTTAGGAAAAACCACCCTTATTGCATTTGGCTGGGATTCAATCTTAGACCTCCCCAACACAGGCAAACTATAGTAGATGAGCTTGGCATTTAGTTTGCATATCCACCAGAGCATGTTGATAGTAGGATAGAAAGGCAGTGCCAACACATTTTCCAGAAAAATGTTGCTCCAAAAGTTCCCATTGTCCACAGGAACCGTTGTTCAAGATTTATTTAAAAGTTGACTTGCATTCACCCGCATCAATCTACATCACTTGTTAGAGTGGCGATACATATTTGCGAGGTGGATTAATATAAAAATTAGGGTTGGGACCTTGAATCCTTACGGAGATTTTAGGATTCGAGACTCAAATCCTTTAAAAAAATTTTTTTTCAATTCTTCATTGAGATTTGTGTTAGAGGTCTACTACTGCTTATTGGTGGCTCAGAACCAATTGTAATTATAGAAACTTACCAACCAGGCCCCAGAACAGTAATTTAACACTTAGCTGAATGTATGAATGTTATAATGAATGGATTATAAGAAAGAATCTTAACATTTAGCTACTATTTTTATTTCCTTGTTCATAATTTTTTTCCAATATTTGGATTTGGATTCTTAAAATAGTGGATTTGACCCATCTCTAGCTTTAAGTAGGTAACATTTCAATTATCAGGAAACACCCAAATTACCGTGAACAGGCTTAAGTTGGTCGTTGTGAGTCATATTACTACTAAAATATTCTTAGGGCATACCAGGCTTCATAATTAAAAACTGTTTCATTTAATGTCTCCAATGGTGTGAAAATTGTGATATACTAACCCTTTCCCTAGCGTGGATGTAATTCAACAGTTAATTGTAATGCCATCTATCAATAAAACACTGTACTTTTAGCCAGTCTGAATACTTCATATTGAAGCTGATAGATGGAGCTACCAGTTCAATGCTATACTATGAGTAAAATAATAAATTAGTAGCGGAATATTTGCCAGATAGAATATATGGATGGAAAAATGGCAATGCTAGGCGCGCACCAGGGAATGGGTTAGATAACTAGTTTGTTAAATGTGAGATAAGAAACAATGTGTCATTTATATTTCCACCCATTCTCCCATTGTTCATTACTAAGATTTCTTCTTTACTTCTCTTAATAATGCCCTCCTTGTCGCTTAATGTATTTTATCATTGTTTTCTTTCTTGGATTTATTTATTGTTAGTTTTAAGGTTCTTGGCTTAAAATCTTTGATTATTAAGGAGTTTAATGTTAATATCACTTTTCACTTTTAATATTTCCAAACACTTGCTTATCTTGCGATTATACTTTACTAAACCGTAATGATGATAGTAATTAGAAAATTAATAATAAAAGATTAACAACTTTTTGTGTACGAAGCTTCGAAAACTTCTTTACTTTGAAAAATCATCAGCTCAAACTTGGATTTGAAAGTAAAATTCTGGATTTGATAGTTACAAAACTTCATCAATACAAATATATGATTAATATATATTTCATCTTAAAATTGTAAATTAAGTTACTATCACAAACATGTAATATAATTATTATATATTTGTGTAATGTGAACATTAATTTGTGTAGTGTAAATAAGTTCCTAAATTGAAAATAAAATTGAACATAAGTGTGTGTTGTGTGTGTGTGTGTATGTATATATTATATATATATTATATATATTTATATATATATATATTATATAATTTATTTTTTATTTTGAACATAATATGTGTTTGTATACGTGTGTATATATATAAACTTTGATTTGATTTTGGGAATATTTCATATTATTCGATTCAACTTGGTTTCAAATTGAAAAAATTGGACTTCACACACTATTACTGACACATTCCAATATTAGATATTTTCTCTTTGGCGTATTATTTGAGTTAACATTTTTAAATGTACACCATATTAAATATAAGTGTATGATCTAAATGTTTTATTCCCACCAAATTCTTTATTTGGAAATATCTAAGATTACAAACATTTAACTTGATGTGGTGATTCTACGCTATTATTAATTCATACTACGAATGAAAAGGTGGTTTTACTCTACAGGTTTTGTTTGAACTCATAATAAAAGAGCAATAAAATTAAAGGAGTTGATGCACATATTAATTAAGACATTTTAAATTGAATCTTTTTTTTTACCCACTCTAGTAGTCGAATGGTCTAAGAATTGACTATCGCGAGAATAGATTGCCGATGACAGGTAGATCAAGATTTGATTCCCAGTCGGGTATACTGAAGACGGTTTTCCTCTCCCTCCATGCAAGTACTAGTATAATTCTTCTAAATTCAATCTTCCTTGTCCTTAATACATTTACATAATTTGTACATAAGTATATAACCCAAAAAGAGGAATAAGACGTGGTGCTAACATTATTTTTTATAATAGGAAAAGGTGACCTGGTGGTCTAGGGGTAAGGTGTCAGACTTCTATGCTGGCGGCCGGGGTTCAATCCTCGGTCCCGGCACAGATTTATCTGATTACCAAACCCTTCTTTCACCTCTGACAAGACATCTTGTGAATGTGTGGAATGCCAGGCCGCCACCGTGGTTCGGATTCCACGTTAAACTGTAGGTCCTTCATTTCATCTCACAATCACCCTACCACTACACATTAGCGTAAGTGCGTACAACCCGAACGGGTAGTAAGACGCGGTGCTAATATAATAATAATAATATAATAGGAAAACATTTAAAAACCATCCTATAGTCGCAACTTGTGAACCATTCTGTGCAGTGATCTTTGTAATAAAGACTGAGTGCGGGGGAGGGGAGAGGGTTGATGTGTGTTTTATCACGTGCTCTGTGGGCAGGATCTGCAGGAAGAGGGGATGAAATCGCTCCAGGGAAGGAGAGTAAATATACATACAGAGCCAGGTTACCCTCTTCTTTTTAAGGGGGAGATGTTGTGGAACGAGCCGGGGGTTGTTTGAGTAAACTGCAGCAAGGTGGGTTTCAGTTTGTTTTATGTCCCGAGAACTGAGGTAGTCCCCCTAGTCGCCATGTTGTTTTAACAAGGATACTGGGGGCGGAAGGTAGACATGAAAATAAATAGAAACAAACTTGGTAGGGATGGAAATAAAATATCACTCCCTAGACAAAAGGAAGATGGAAAATGTTTTATTTTGTGGGGAGTGGAAAGAATTATTACGTGGGTATATACACTATTGGTTGAAAATTTGTGGTGAGGATGAATAAGAAGGGCTTCGGGACCACTTTGCAAAGTACACAACAACGTTGAGAGTTGAGATCGGCAACGCTACAAGAGCATTTGGCAATGTTTGATCCCATTGGCCTAGTCCTGGGGTGGGCAACCTTGTCGCCAATCTCCACAAGTGGTGAATTTCAGTTGGCCAGCTCTCACAGTAAAAATAAACTTTTTCCTTGCAGTAACTTGATAATTCATGCATATCATTGGAAGTATTCCACTTTTTGAATAATTCATTGATGCAACACTGCCATCCAACATTCCATTCCCTTTTCCAACATTATGTTTCATCTATCTGCCTTCAGATAAAAAGATTGTCAAATTTCATACTAAATTTTCAATTTGAACAATTTTCAACTTTTGGGTTCAAGGCAGTTGTAACTTGTTGTCAACGTGTACATGATTTGATAAATTTGTTCAAACAGTTTGTGTTGTTTTAAAAGTTCGATTGAGAAACCTAATTTCCCATTTGTCACACTTCTGGCGACGTTGAAAAATATGTTGCCCACCTCTGGCCTGGTCCTTAGGTGACCTTTCTTGTAAAGAAAGTATTGTAATAAAAAATTCACTACCTCAAGATTAGGATTGGTCTTGACATTTATGTGCTCTTGAATTCAAACCAGTCGATCTTACAATTCTTTCAGTCTGTTTGTACCTGTGGCTAGTGGTTTTTGAAAATTTGAAATTAAAAATGAAATTATTATAACAATTTAGTTACAAAATTTATCTGAAGGCTCTTTCCTAAGATCATCAAAACAATGTGTTTGTTTTTCTTAGGAAAACTTATTAAGAGGTGGTGGAATGTAAACTAATTTTTGAAAATATTGTTACAAACTATTATATATACAGGTGGTGTGTACAGTTGTGAATAAGCTTTGCTCACATTCACGACTGACATAATAGTGTACAAACAAGTAAAAATTGGCTGTAGGAATTGGAAGCTATTTTATTTTATTTGTCATTAAAGATTAAATTTGATGGGACATCATGGTTGTGATTGTAAAAAAACAAGTATGCCTTCACAAAGTTATTGAGTGTAATATAAAGAGTGTTTTGATCATTTAACTAACTTTAAATTTACCAAGCAGTGCCGCGTATCTTAAATTTCAATTTCATAAGTTTTGGTTTGGAGTTAAATACCCACTCGTACTTTTAATATATGGTATATAAAACGAGACTGAGTAGGGAAAAGAGAACCATTTAGGATGTGATTCTTCAGTGCAAAGCAAACTAAATCAGATACATCCTTAGGAGGAACTGTCTCCTGTATGATGTCATAGAAGGAGAGGTTGAGGGAAAGAGGAGCTTAGGAAGGAGGAGGATTTAAGTATTGGATGACTTGAAGGAAAGAAGAAAATTTTGGGAACTGAAGGAGTAGGCAGAGGACAGGACGATCTAAGCTCACTGACAAAAGGACTGGACCTGTCATAAGAACTAAAACAATAATAATAAAGCGCCCACAAAACGCCATATGACGGAACATGCTGAAGAAATAATTGGTTGCAGCTGACCACACAATACTTTGGACAATTATTTGATGTCGATAACTCCCTATGTTGTGTATAATATAAATAACAATATGTTATATTATGACTATATAATAATATAGCTTTATTTTTTATTTAATGTATTGGTAAGGGACAGTTTAATTTTTGGTTAGATGTAATTTTAGTTGACATTTGGGATAGAGGGGTCCCTTGCTTGGGTTCATACCATCCGCTATAATGTAAACTGTATTTATGGAGAGTATAAACTGTTTATTAATCATAATAAAAACATACTATAATTTATGTACTAACTGGTTATCAAAAAGTTTTAAGGAAGCTATCTGATTCGAAGTTCGCATAGTCTACGGTTGACCAGAAGATTGGGGTTTTAATCCCCGTCAGGAGTACAGAAGGTGAGTTTTTCCTCCCTAAATGGTTTTCCTCACTAATGTGGTACACTTACTCTAAAATTCTATTATTTTTCTCTGTTCCATTAGTATAATTTCCTTGTGTAGCCTGAATGGTTATTAATATGCTATGATTTTAAGTTTAAGCTAACAAATGTTTGGATCTTAACCAGTAAAAGTATTCAAAGAAATGGTCTTTATGGGTAAATTTGGTTATTTCATGAATTGTTACAATTTTTTGTGAATCTATAAACTATTTTCCCTTCCTGCTTTGAATGTTCTAAAGTGTGTCACACAATAGACTGATCTGCCGATGACAGGTAGATAGGGGTTCAGATACCTGTTGGGTGCACTAAGGGTGGTTTTTCCTATTTTCCTTCATTCAAATGCTGGTACACTTGCTCTAAATTCAACTTCCTCATCCCTAACACACCAGAATAATAATTAGTATGCACAGGTAATAAGACCCAGTGTCATTTCTTCATATATCTCAAGAGGTCCCATATTTGTGAACCTGAGCGTACTGGGCCAACAGAGCACTGCAAGCTCTCTCTCTCTTCTCTCTCTCTCTCTCTGCTTGTTCTGGGGCTTGTTCTGGTCGATACAAATGTGTGTTTATACACTTGACAGCATTTGCTTCTCTCCTCACCTCCTATTCACCTGGTCACCCCGACCGTCCTTTACTGAAACAAGGGATCAACTCCCTCCCAAGGCGCATGCTGTTTGATTTGGGGGATAAAAGATCTTGACTTAAAATCACCATTCTTTACATTATTGGTGACAGCCTCTCTCAAGGTCACTGATGGAAGCTGGAGAAGGTACATTCCATTTTACAGAGGAAGAACCTTATCAGACATCAAGGAAAGTTATTAGATCTACTTTTAACTTATTTGTACGTCAAGTCGTGTGTGATATGCAACTCTCACTTTCTGAACTGACTGATTACATTAACACACAAGTATTTCTATGAGCGAGAGTGAAAGGGCATACCAATTTTTGCCGGGAGAGGTATTTTCACATACCTTCCAAGGTTCTTTTACATGCCACAATCGACATGGGACCGCCTGCTGTTTTACTTTTCCTCCGAAGGAAGTTGTGCTACTTATAGCTATCGCTCAATGAAAAATCTGTCAACCCCGGCTGGGTGTGAACTCACGAAATACCGGATCCTGAGGGGTGCACTCTCCCAAGACCACCGAGGTAGACAGCCCTGAACTAAGGCCATACTGTCGGCCATCCATCAAATCTCTTTTATTTTCCAACAAATACGCTTCTATGAATAAAAAACGACGTGTCTCCCGATTATCGCCTTATTTGTTTCAATCGTTTGATGATTCATTTTTCCGCCGAAGCATTTTGGGAAAGTGGGGGAGGTGGGGGTGATGGGGGAGCGGTAGAGAAGTAAAGGCGGAGCGGAAAAAATCTATACAGGCAGCGATGTCAGCAGGCATGTGTGGCTGGCGGCGCTTTCACAAACACGCGCGCACGCATGTGGTTGCAAGACGATGCATGGAAATAATAAACCTCGGATCACTTTTATACCCTCCTTTTCGTCCTTTTGCCACTATTTGGGCTGGTTTCGTCAAACTACAACGTTTTCTGACCGGTCCAGGTGTTATTTTGGTTAAACAAAAAGTCTAGCACCACGTCTTACTACACAGTCGGGTTATACGATTATGGGTTAAGGATGAGAAAGATGGAATTTAGAGGAAGTGTACCCACATTTACATAGCTTCCAACAAGAAAGAACCGGTGAAAAACCATGAATAAAAAACCAGCCTCAGTAAACCCTGCTGGTATCGAACCACGATCTCCTCGCCATCGCCGCTCTAGTTTATTATAATAATAATATTTAGCACCGCGTCTTACTACCCGTTCGGGTTATACGCTTTAAGTACTACTTACGCTAATTGGATTAGGAATTGGGAAGGTTTAACTAGAGGAAGTGAACCCGCATTTGCGTGGAGGGAGAGTGTAAAACCATTTAGGAACCCCCCTCCCCCAGTTCACCCGACCGAGATTCGAACCTCGTTCTCCCCGTCCTCAGCAGTCGAGCTAAAAACGACAAGCGCGTTAGCCAACTACGCCACCGAGGCGGGTTAGTTTATTGTAAAAGTGACGCCTTAGACCATGCGAATTTTTCAAACACGCATGTTATATCAGGGTATGAATTATATTAGAGCGATAACTGAGGTTTTTTTTTGGGGGGGGCCTCAGACCCTCTTACCCCTAAAGTAATATTAATGTATTTTTGTGTGTCTTATAAAGTTCATAACACCTAGTGCCTCTCTCCCCCCCCCCCCCCCCCAATTGAGGTGGTTGGGGCAAAAAAAAATATAGCCTTCATAGATTTATGTGTGATTTTTTATTACTCAAACTTCTATGAAATCTTGAAATAAACTATAAAAATTAAATAAATTATTCGGCAATGCTCTCGTCAAGGTCTTGTAGTTCAAGAAGTAAGCTACCAGGAATCATTACTAACACATTTTTTCATAAAATCAATTATGTTTTTGCCCTGACTACTTCAATTATATTATTAAAATACAATTTTAGGTTGGGGTGGAAGGTAAGGGGGGAATAACTTTGTAGTTTTGATCATGTTAAAAAGATACTGTTTGCCATCTTCTGTTGAGGGGTGGAGGGATGACTCTGAACCACATAGGTAGCAAACTCACCCTCCCACCACTGTTGTCCATATCAATACCTTTTTAAAAAAATGTGTAAGCAACCATAACTTGCATTGTCTCCTACTTAGTCAAAAGGGTCAAGGAAGAGCCCTAGGTATAAAAAATTACCCTCCCCCCCTCTATAAATTTCATCTTTTAATACCACTTTTAATTAAAACCAAACCTGTGTGAATTCAAGATTTTCAAATATGAATCTTGCTACTTATTCTAATCAAATTTGAAATAATCTCATGACTCAAAAAATTCTCTAGTTTTATCTTAATCAAATCTGATGCTTACAAAAAATGAGTCAAATAATTTATTTTTAAAAAATGTTCCAAATAAAATAATTTATTTTAGGGTTTACTATGATAGTGTTTTAGATCAAATTTGCCAAGTTTTTCAATCCCAAGTAGACAGTATTATTTATCATGGGGAAAAAAACGCTCTACCAGATACCCAATTTGAATACAATCGTAAAGCCATTTTCGAGTCTTTTAAAATCATTTATCAATAAAACTATCCTTAATTATATATAGTGATTTAATTTAAATCGCTATTTATTCTATGACCAACATCTCTGTATATCAAATTTGAACAAAAGCCAACAAACCTTTGTGGACTGTAGCCTACACCTGCTTTATTAGTTCAGAGGGTAAATACAACTGTAAGTCCATTATCTAGAATTTGGGAAAAAATATCTCTATTAGAATATTTTTTCGAACTTAAAATGTAAATAGTTTAAGAAAAAAGTATCCCTAAAGCGAGCCAGCAGCTTTTAGTCCATTCGCTAGATTGTTTCCAAACTTTGTAGAAACAAGTTTTTACCCGTTATTGTTAATCGTAGTCCTTGCGATTGTTTATTGTTTCGTTGTCTCGTGTTGTCAAAGCATTTTCCTGAAAAGCCTTTGTTCAAGATTGGCTCTGCCCGATTACTCGTTTGGCAGATTATCCTCTAGAGATCGTGACAATCGGTTATGTTTTCCATATCTAGGTGTTCAGTGGCGGCTCGTAGCTAACATTAGTGGGGTGCTGCTCCAGAAAACTTTTAGCCTTTGTTTTAAAATTGTGCAAAAGGAAAAAAAAAACATGTATAAAAAGAAAATTTATTCTGGAACTTGATAAAATCTTAACAAAAAAAAACTTTTCTACTTACTTTAACTTAAATTGTTACAGTTCAAGCTTGATCTATTCATTTAAAATTGAAATCCATTTTCTTGTTTTAATTTGCTCAAAAAGTTAAATAATATTCTCCTTGAAACTCTTGATGACCATTGAGTTCTATCTCTACCTAGCAGTCCCGCCTTCCTCCCCACTCCCCTTCTATGTGCGCATGCGCACAACAGTCAAACACCACGTCGCTGGCACTGTGAGGCGCACAGTTCCATACAAATATTTTTGTATCTTTTTCATAAACTGGGGATGGCTACTGAAGTACTGACATTAAACTTAAGGAATATATTTTGTAGTACAAAATAAAGAAAGAATTGAAGAAAAAAGGACTCATTATATTAAATGTTATCGATAATATCTAGTGGAAATAGGGGGTGCTGCAGTTCCGCAGTGCCTATACACGAGCCACCACTGCTGGGTGTGGATGTAAAGAACGTGAGAAAAGGCAAGCTTTTTTTTAATAGCATTACTTCTTTTTGATCAAAATTAATCAAATATTGCTTCACTACAAATATAGTTTGATTTTCTTCACACGGTGATATCAACAGTTGTTGAATATCTGTCAAGGGTGTCCTGTGATTTAATGACAACTTTTTCGTTTCGAAAAAGTTTGTCATCTAATGCTGCTATGTTCGTGACAAATATTCATTCAACAGCTGTTGTTATCACCATGTGAAGAAAATTAAACTCTTATGTTTGTATAGAAGCAATATTGGATTTATTTTGGTCAGAAAAAAAAAGTTTTGCCATAAAAACTGTAAAAACGCTGGTCTTTTCTCAAGTCTCCAACACCCCCCACCTTAAACATCAAGCCCCAAGTTTTACGGCAGAGCCGCTCAGCAATTTCTTTCTTGTTTCCTCTTTCTCTCTTTGTTTATCGCTTCCTCTTTTTTTTGTTTTTTTGCGCACTTTCTTTCCCGTGCCAGCAAGAAGAAGTTGGCCTTGTTTCTGGCAAGTGGACCTGTCAGTCCTGTAAATAATGGCGACGGGAGTCCCTGGTACGGGGTACTTTACTTGATTGCGTGCCGCGTGATAATTCCTCTGTTACTCCAGCAAGTTAGCAAGGTCCCCCACCCCGGCGAATAAAATATGAACATGAGGTTCTTGCTTCGGTTTTCCTTGTGTTATTTATGCTGATCGCTTATTGTTAAGGTCTCTCCCCACCCCTCTCGTCCCTCCCCTGCGGGATTTTAACTACGCAAATGGTGGTATGTATGTATGTATATATGTATGTATGTATGTATGGTTGAACGAACTAGAATTTAGAGGAAATATACACCGGCATTTTGAATGGAAGGAGAAGGGAAAACCATTTAGGGTGAAAAATAGTATGCAGTTAATTCACTATTGTGAAAGGAGTAACACACATTTATTTCCCCCATTTGTACATTTTTCGGCCATACTGGGAATCGTACCCCTGACCCTTATGCAAACACGTTACCCGCTGATTACATTGAATGAAAAAAATGCGATAAAATGTGACTTTAGAAACCAATACTAAAAAACTAATATATTAACAATTTTAATTTTGCAAATGCTTTCTCCCCTTCCCCATGATCATAGGTTACAAAAGCGACTGGAAATTAGCGCACGTAGTTCTTTAACTGGCCAACAGATGGGTCTGCCTGTTCAGTTGCCTTGATCCGTACCCTTCGATTAAAATGTTGTATACCTGATTTTGGTTGGAAGAACAGAAGATAAAATTTAAACTTATTTCTTTGCGGCCAACATTGATAGCATTTTACTATATTTTTTATTTTATTCTAAAGGTATTTATAGTATATATATCAAAAGGGACAGCTGCAGATAACGTGACTTGATGTGTTGTCCTAGGCGGTCCTCTACCAGAGGGCCGTGGTGCCCCTGTCTAGTTTCCCAGTCACTCGATCTGTTCATCCTCCCGGTGCTCCATCTGACTCTCATTCTACCATAATCATCTCCCGCTTCACTACCTACATGTCTTATCTACGTCCGGTCACCCATCCTTCAGTGTTTTCTACCATGTCGTTCTCCCTAAATGTATATATGTATATATTATAAGGTCCCTGTCGACCACTTACTGGCGATTGGGCGGGTTTTTTAGTAAATTTTCCCACCTGTAAGACCCTGGATAACTATAATCAGCCCGCCGGGGCGACAAAGATTTTCATTTTTAGCGTTTATTTTGTTTCTATGTTGGTTAACGTCCGAGAGCCCCATCGGGGCTGGTGTTCGTTTTATATGTCATCTATATTCTATGTGTATACATGTTTATCATTACTTATTGCTACACAAAATAAATTCCTTACAAACAAACCTTCAGGGTTATTTTCCATAACACAATCGATATGGTACTTACGATTTAACTTCCCACTTCGAAAGAAGTTGTGCTACAAATTCTTATCGCTCAAGAAAAACCGTCGACCCCGGCTGGGCTTGAAATTATGACAGTCGGGTCCTGAAGCGAGCACTTTATTTACCCCAAGACCATAGTGAAATCACTAACCAGTCACGGTAAGCCTACCTACTATTATTATTAACACCGCGTCTTACTACCCGTTCGGGATGTACGCACTTACGCTAATGTGTAATAGTAGGGTGATTGTGAGATGAAAATGGAGGACCTACAGTTTAACGTGGAATCCGAACCACGGTGGAGGCCTAGCATTCCCCACATTCACAAGTTGTGATTAATACACGTCTTGTCAGAGGTGGAGGAAGGGTTTGTCAATCAGATAAATCTGTGCCGGGACCAAGGATTGAACCCCGGACCCCAGCACAGAAGTCTGACACCTTACCCCTATACCGCCAGGTCACCCTAACTACTTACTATCTTTCAGGGTAGATGGAGTGTAAGTTCGAGCTGTCACATGTATGTAATATCATAGTTTAACGGAATTCGAGTTCAAAACATTTGTATGTTCATTTTAAATATCAAAATGCCTGCCACATACCTAGCTAGGTTCACTTGGTAATCGTTATGATGCCACGTTCTAAAATGATTGTGTCGGTGCCGGTGGACGCGTGGTCTATATGACAACCTGATTTAGTCTAGTTGTGTGGCGATGGCGAGGGTAGCGTACTTGTGAATTCGAATCCCAGACGAGTGTTACGAAAATGCCCCCCCCCCCCCCCTAAATATTGTCCCACTCACCCTCCACTCAAATGGTTCTACATTTGCTCATTTATATCGCATGAGTGTAATTATTATAACTGTGCAACTAGAACTGTTAGTGAAAACAACACACACACAAAATTATATACAAATCCAATCGAAATATCGTGTCGGTGACCGTTTATAGTTTAATTTTCGTAGGAAGAATTTGATCTGACATAAAGATTACTAGATCTATTTTAACGTATTCATACGTCAAGTCATGTTAGCTGAAGCTGTCACTTTTGATAGTTATTATTAATACCTATAAAATAACAATAATAAAAGAGTAAAATGTTAACAATGTTGACCGCGAAAATAAAAATAAAATCGTACTTTATAAGAAGCTCTTCTTTTAAAGATTGAACTACACACATCGATATTTTAAGATGGGAACCGCGCTGGTAGATACATGCACGTTGGCGTCAGTCACGTCTCGTTTGATTTGTTGATTGACAGGGAGGTCGGGGGTTCTAATCCCGGCCGTGTGTAGACCCTACTTAGATTGTTTTAATATGGAAGAGAGCAATGCTACTACATTTGAGTAAATGTGAAAAGTAAAGCTTGGGGCATAGATGATTATAATAACGAAAATCAGCCGTATCCGAATCAAATTCGAATAAATTGAAGAAAAAAGACACCTGAAGTGGGAATCGAACCCGAGACTTTTGGCTTTGCGTTCAATTTCTCTACCACTGAACTATGTTAAGGCAGAGTCTGTGATGGACGTGTAAATATCATCGGCTACTAAGAGAGA
The DNA here is from genome assembly GCA_039000515.1 of Timema cristinae. Taxonomy (NCBI): domain Eukaryota; kingdom Metazoa; phylum Arthropoda; class Insecta; order Phasmatodea; family Timematidae; genus Timema; species Timema cristinae. The sequence goes on from JBCFYV010011172.1 coordinate 22,093,176, forward strand.
TAATTGAAATTGATTTTTTTTCTTCTGCTCAAATAGTTTCTTACGTGGTCTAAGGTGTCGTCTCACAATACTGGGACTGGGAGGTCGAGTTTGGTTTTAGCTGAAGTGCACTAAGAGATGGTTTTCCTGGTTCTTCTACACGCGAATGCTGTTGCATTTTTTCCCATTACTCTTATCATTCCTACCTCGAGTCGTTAAATAACTTTTTTTTAAGCAACGCGTCTTACTACCCTTTCAGGTTATACACTTATTTACTAATTACACTAATGAGCTAGGGACGAAGAAAGTTGACCTTAGAGGAATTGTACCCACATTTGCGTGTATAAAGAGTGGGAAATTATTTAAGAAAAACCATCCTCAGTACACTTGACCAGGATTCGAGCCACGATATCCCCTTCATAGGCAGGCCAGTTTATTGCGAGAGTAGCGCCTTAGACCATGCGGCCATAGAAGTTGGTAACTCTTATATTCATGAAGGAATATAAATACTTTTTTTTTTACCTTGAAGGTAAAAGTGAAGTGGCTGTCACGTGTTCATATAAGTGTTTAATGATGTGACGGGGTAGATCCAACCCTTGTTAGATGAGTGCAACAAAGTTTCGAAATAAGGTCCTTCTTGATCAACGCACGAATTACGCTCTTTTTAAACAGACATATATTTTACACGCGTGGTTAGACTGACGCGCGTGCGTGCTCTGAGGAAGGGGGAAGGGGGAAATGTAAATTAGCGATCTGTAATCCCGCGAGTCGTATTTGTTATTCTATGCGGTGTGTTTCCAGAAGCCAGGAGAACAGAACTCGTTGGTCGGATTTAGCCGGGAACGCCGCCGCTTTTAGCATGTTTTATCCAGCCGGGGATCGGGCTAACAGGCGACCGAGGAGGTAATTAGTAATACCTAATGACGAGCGACCGGGATTCAGCAAAGAGCGAGGAAGAGGGTGGGGAGGGGATTTGGGTCCAATCAATTAAACTTCCTGCCGTCCCCTCTCTCCCGCCCTAGATTGAGATCCCTCCACCTCATAGAACCCTCCCTCTACTTGATTGAAGGGGAGCCTTTTTTTTTACCCCTCCCCCCCCCACACACCCCCATTTTTTTTTAAAGGGAGAAGAGAATATCATCAGTCTAGCCAACTGTCTATTAGCGTGGCTTTCCTCCAGTTGTTAGTTAGCTAGGGATGGCGGCGGTAAAGTTGATAATTGAGTCTCCCTCCCTAACCCTCCCTCTCCCCCATTACCCATATATGGGGGTTGGATTGTTGTAGCCCTTCAAGTAGGGTGAGGGCGAGAAGGGACAACTTGTGGGCTAATTGGGTTGAAACGAAACGCGAATCGATTTTTCAATTGGTACTACTGAAACGGAGAAAGGGGTGGGAAAGTTGAAGTGGTTTAGGGAGGGGGGGGGGTGGATTTTGATAAAAAAAAATATTCAAGCTTTAAATAGTTGGCCTTTAAATAATTTGTTTAAAAAAACTAATTGAAGGAGTAAGGACGCTGAATGGAACGCAGGTTTTTTTATTACTTAGTCTTGCTTTCATACGAAGGACCTTAACTGGCCACTAGATATATCTTCACATGCCCAAACATCATTTCGTGTTATCAGTAACTGCAACCGGCCCCGTAGGAGAGTTATTTAGTTTAGTTCCATTTTATGTATTGTCATTCTCCAATCAACTTACACGCTTAGTAATTTTATTATTAAGTTGATTGAGTTTAGTTGTAGGTAATTTAATATATATCTACAGCTGTCACTATTGATAGGTATTACCAATAGCTAAAATAATAAAAACAGTAAAATGTTATCAAAACAACAAAACAAACATGTTTGTATGTTTTTAAAGAAGTTCCTTCTTACCAGAATTATATTATATATTTGCTATGGATTCATAATTTCGCCCTAAGCGCAAGCGCAGATTATTATCTTAATCATGTGACGAGCTCTAAACCAATCACGAAATTTCAGCGTTGTCCGGTTGGCGTGAATTGCATAGCAAATGTTTCCTCTTTCTGCGCGCGACAGTCAGCTTGATAGATTGGTGTCCAGTTAGATTTCTAAACAACCTACTCCATCCGTGCGCATGCGCTTACAAAGCGAGACACCAGCGATATCTATTGTTGTGAAATAACTCGTTAAATGGAAGGTGCGTGTCGTTCTTGTTTTGTTTCACGACACAACGCATTGATTTGAAATCATCCATCGTGATATTAATCATATCGATATGTTTATCCACTAGAAAATAAAGTATGTCGGTAATTAGTTGTTTCTAATTTGTGTTGCAAAGAATCGCGCCCTTAAATACGTCTCTACTACACTGGATATCATATCTGAGGTAATTTCGTGGTTACTATCTGAAAACAGCGTTGCCATTCTCTCGTTTCCGTGTGGTCAAGTTCCCTTCAAATATAAGACAAGCTTGGCAACGCTGGTTGGTTGAGGTTGTCAGTAGCTCCTAGACCAACAAACTTCTTTCCGACATAACTGTTAGCGGGGAGATTTGGCAACAGTTAACCGAGAGAGAGCGAAGACAAAAGTTTTTTTTTTCCACAAGACCTGCAATTCCCTCAGCAATGATATTGGGTGTATTGTGTGAATCAAGCTCTCGTTACCCTCTTGATTGACAAACTGTTTAGTGTTTAATCCGGCTCTGCTATCCGATGGACGATCAAGCCGTGCTCCAAAATTACAATCTCTCCTTAAACGTGGAGTCTCGGGTCGGAGAGAAGACGCCGGTCCCTGGCGCCGTTACGTCCCTGATTGAACAGCCATTACCGGCCAAGATTGCGACGTATTATTTGCGCGCCTTCACTTTAACCTTGTTAAAATATCAACAGGGAGAGTAAATTCGGCCCGGAAATTAACTATTCCGAGTTTCGTTCGGTAACAATTTGGGATCTGAGACTTTTCTGCGTTTCACGATCACTTTGGTCCAAACCGTCCCTTCAAAAAAAAAAAAAAATTCACACTAGAGTTAAATTGGTAGGTCTGTAACGGTAGGGGGTATTTTAGGGTCTTACCCCCCCCCCCCCTTCCCCCAACCTTGATCTCCCCCTTCGTCCTTTAAGCCAGCATCATTATTTACTACCCGCTTAGTGGCCATATGGTCTAACGCGCTACTCTTGCAGTAGGCTAGACTGTCGATGAAGGAAAGATCAAGGTTCGAATCTTGATCGGGTGTACTAAAGTTTTTTTTTCACATATGGTTTTCCACTCTCCCTCCATGCAAATACGAGTACACTTCCTCTAAATATAACCGTCCTAATCCCTAAAACCATTAGCGTAATTAGAACATAGGCGTATAACCCGAATGGGTAGTAAGACGTGTTGCTAATATATACCGTATATATTTATCGGGCGCAAGGAGGCCCTGTTTTAACTTGGCAATTAGACATTTCGTCTGTCTGTTTGGATGTTTATTCCGTGATAACTGTAAAATGGGTGGACCAATTTTAACGAGATTTGGCGGGTATATTCTTATAGCCTAGACATAACGGTGTATTTACATAGTTTTTCGTCTAATATGTATCTTATCCAAGCATTCAATCTCTAGGACGTATAATTTTTGATTTTGACATGTATCGTGAAACTGACATCTCAACAACATGAACAGTGAACAGTGTATATTATCTGTGAGTACAATGCACTATTAAAATATATAGTACTATTTTCATTTTCTGACTAAATTGATTACAACGTATAAATCTTAAGACTGAAGTAACATTTAGAACATGAAAAGTTCCTCAACTTAAACACATGGAAGGAACGAGGTTCTTCTGTTCAGAACCACTGGAGTATATTTGTGTTCCTCTATCAGCGGTTCCCAACGTGGGGTACGTGCCAGGACGTTTGGGGGTATGCGAAAATATATGAATAATGGCGGAAAGAGCCAGCCAGCAGTGTGAGATAAAAGATCAGTCAAAAGAAGTGAAATTAACTCAATACTATTTATTAATCACAACTTGTGAATGTGTGGAATGCCAGGCCTCCCCCGTGGTTCGGATCCCACGTTAAACTGTAGGTCCTCCATTTCATCTCACAATCACACTGCCATTACACATTAGTGTAAGTGCGTATAAACCGAACGGGTAGTAATACGCAGAGCTGCTGCTGACTACTACTATACTACTATTACTACTATTACTATTACTACTACTACTATTACTACTATTACTACTACGCCAAGGGGCGGTGCTGGTTTTCTTCTCTATTTGAGCTTGAGAAAATTATTTCATTTTCGAACATAAAATAGTATTTATTTATAAATTAATTATTAAATTAAATGTTTTAGTTTTTTGTTGTAACTTTGGCTTTTTGAATGTAAGAATATTGGCACTCTTGTTCACCGTGTTATCACATTGGTTTTTTTTAAATCCCATTACTAAGCCCATTTATTTTCAGTTGCAACAAATAAATCAGAAATAATTAGACTTCTAATGTATTAACTAAACGTTTTGCTAAACTTAAGGGAAATTTTATGGAAATTGGCTGCCAAGGGTTATGCAAGCGGAAAATGGTTGGTAACCGCTGCATGCCTAAGCTGGTAACTTATCGGGGTCTTAAAAATCCATTTCACATACAACCCCAATTATGTTTTTTTTTTTTTTACTCTTAAATTGTTTCGAGGGAGATTCCTTTTCACGCGATGAACGCTAACTCAACCAGTTTCTTTCACACCCGTAAATAAATAAACATGCCGACGTGAAACACGGCGAGGAAAAGATAGGCGATGGGATTTGAACCCCAAAGTCTCTTGTCGATAGAAGAGAGAGAATGGATGGTGACGTCATACCCCGCCATCGCTCCCTTTGCAACCCTCCACTCTCGTTGTTCACCCCCAAACCCCCATCAAGTTGTCAGTGGAGCGTTACATTGGATCACACTCCCTCCCCCTACTTAGCCTATACACGTGTTCCGTCACCTCGTTACATCACGTAGGAAGACTACAGGGTGTGACATTAGATCACACATTGTCTTGCTACCGGCGCGGACTATTCGCATGTTACATCAATGGCGCAGGGAATGTAGAATGTAAAATTGTAGAGGAAATGTACTCGAGTTGCATCGAAAGAGAGTTTGTAAAATAAAAAAAATAAAACTCCTTCAATACAACCGGCTGGGATTCGAGTTCAGACCTCCCCGTCCCTGATAAGGTCACTCGATACTGACGCCTTAGTACGTGTGCTCCTATATATGTCTATTGCTGGTGCATTTTCTTAAAACTTTTTTAGCAACAGGTTTACTTCCGTTCAGGCTATGCGCGCGTGTACTAATTTCGCTGAGTATTTTAGGGATGAGGATGGTTATATTTAAAGGAAGATTACCCGCATTTGTGTGAAGGGAGAGTGAAAAACCATTTGGGTAAAAACCGCCCTCAGTACACTCGACCGAGATTCGAATCCAGGATCTCTCCGTCATCGGCAGTTTAGTTTAGTTTACTTTACTTTACTATGAGAGTGATATCTCAGACCATGCGGCCACTAGATCGGATTTCTTAAATCTATTGTTATGTTATTAACTTATATAATTTATTAGTTGCTCATAGGCAACAAACTGAAACTATAACTGGTGTATTGACTCGTAAAATAACCGATTTAATAACTGGTCAAATTACTGGTAAAATAATAATAATTTTAAATTAACTGATAAAATGACTAATACAATAACAAACATAACTATTTGCCCACAATAACAGACATAACTAGTAGCCCTACAATAACAGACAATAATTGATACAAAAACTGACACATCAACTCATTATTTCTAACAAATGGCGGACTAGATTTTATTTGACCAGAGTGTACTGTCAAAGGAATGCCTCGGTTTTAGGAGAAAATTACAATCTTGGTTGTTGTTTTTTAATGTGTTCTTTTAGTTATCGGAAAAAAGAAATGTCGACTTTTATCGCCATAACCCCCTGACGATTACCAAGCGGCCAGTTCTTATTGAAATGATGATGTCGATTAACCAACTTGACATGCGGGGGTCGTCCATCAAAGCCGCCAGGGGTACGTGACCGTTGCGTGGCGATGCTATTTTCATCAAATACACAGGACACGGTCCTTTCCAAGACCGTCGTGGCCTGCGGACCTTTTTTTGTTTTGTTTATTTATTTACTGAACCCAACTCCCTTGTTGTTAGGTCGGTCACGCTATCCACATCTTCCCTCCCCTATATCTTAGCCCGATCTATCCCCCTCACAACCTAGCTTCATTTATCGATCACGGCAGACAACCTGGAGGACATTTTTTTTTTTAAACTTTAACAGTGAGTGTAACCTGCCTCGGTGGCCGCATGGTCTAAGGCAGTGGTTCCCAAATTGTGGTACGTCGTGAGATCATTTATAGTAACTTGGCTATTTAATCTATCGAATTATTATTATTATTAGCACGCGTCTTACTACCCGTTCGGGATATACGCACTACGCTAATGTGTAATGGTAGGGTGATTGTGAGATGAAATGGAGGACCTACAGTTTAACGTGGGATCCGAACCACGGTGGCGGCCTGGCATTCTCCACATTCACATTTATTATAGTCTTGTCAGAGGTGAAGGAAGGGTTTGGTAATCAGACAAATCTGTGCCGGGACCGAGGATTGAACCCCGGACCCCACACAGAAGTCCGACACCTTACCCCTGGACCACCAGGTCACCCTGATCCAATCCATCGAAATAGTGAATATTCCTCATTATGTTGGCGGTACTCCACATTACGGAAATTGTTGCGGTGTTACGCCATTCCCAACGTTTGGGAACCTCTGGTCTAAGGCGTCACTCTCGCGGTAAACTCGACTGCCGATGACGGGGAGCTCGCGGTTCAAATCTGGGTCGGGTGTACCGAGGGTGATTTTCCCTAAATGGCTTTCTACTCTTCTTCCACACAAATGTGGGTACACATGCTCTAAAAATCAACCTTCCTCATCCCTAATACATAATTGTAATTAGTACATACAAGCAAATAACCTGAACGGGTAGTAAGCAGGGCTGTGGGGTCGGTAGGCTAAACCTTCGACTCCCGACTCCTCCATCAATGGCAAATGTATTTATTAATTAGTAGGTAATAAATAATTTACTGTAGTAAAGGTATCACTAATTAATACATATTAAACCTTTTCGATATTAAATGCTAAAATGGTAATACAGTACATTTCACCACTACCGCGTGAATCTTTAGGCTACAGAACATAAAATATATATTTTCTGGAAAAGAAAACTTTCCTACGTTTCGCCTGCTCCAACTGCTTTATTCTCTCTATTGTCCTCCAACTTTCCAAAAATGTAGTCCCCATTTTCCTTATAGTCCATGTTTCAGCTCCATGCAAAGCAACACTTCCTTCATAAGCTTCTATTTTGAAGTCGGGGTCGGTATCTTTCTACCGACTGCACAGTCCTAGTAGAAAGACGGGTTGTAGATTGCTTGGAAAAAAAAACAGTGAGTATAAAATGTACCACACACGCAGACTTCATTTTATCGTTATTTTAATTACGTTTATCATGAGAGTCCCTTGTTAGTCTGGGGAGAGGGCGGGAAAAATCGCTCGTGGCAAACTTACCCCCAATTTTCCACGTCTGAGATTCGAACTTCGAACTCCCCATCAACGGTGATCGTATGTATTGCGAGTCTTGACGCCTTAGGGCGTTCGGTCACCACTTTAAATGTCACTTTTTATGATAATCTTATTTTGATAATTTATAAAAACTGCAAAGATACTACTTATCTTTCTCACGTCCCCTACATCCCCACTTCAAAAGGGGGGGGGGGCAAGAAATAGGAAGATAATCAAGAGGAAAATATACCAGGATTCTCTTGTTGGGAGACTGAGCAGAAAAAAACACGTTGATAACTTTAAGGGGAGAAGATCTACCCCCTAGTTCGACTCGGCCGGTTGTATTTTATCTCCTGCGACTTCTATTGCCAGAGTCAGGAATGCAAGTCACTACGCCAGACCTGCCCTACAAGTCACTCCCTAGAGCAGCGATTTACCAAACTTTTTTTTAACTCATGGCACACTGAACAAGGCGCTAAAATTATCGAGACACACCGTAACTTATTTTAAGGGAAGAGTTTATTAATATAATAACGCGTATTAAGATTGTGTTCAAAAGTTTATATCTAAATTCTAGTAATTAATTGTGCTATTTTTAAAAATAATGTTCATTATCGACTTGATTTATTTTTATTCGTCAAATTTCTCCTAGCATCTTATTTTTTATTTTTACCCACGTCACACTAGTTGAAAAACGCTGCCCTAAATAATTCATCACGTGCCCCACAAGACACTCACCTCCTAGATACTTCATCACTCTGTGGCTGGGCAGACTTGCTCTAAAAGACACTCACCTCCTAGATACTTCATCACTCTGTGGCTGGGCAGACTTGCTCTACAAGACACTCACCCCCTAGATACTTCATCACTCTGTGGCTGGGCAGACTTGCTCTAAAAGACACTTACCCCCTAGATTCTTCATCACTCTGTGGCTGGGCAGACTTGCTCTACAAGACACTCACCCCTAGATACTTCATCACTCTGTGGCTGGGCAGACTTGCTCTAAAGACACTCACCTCCTAATACTTCATCACTCTGTGGCTGGCAGACTTGCTCTACAGACACTCACCCCTAGATACATCACTCTGTGGCTGGGCAGACTTGCTCTACAAGACACTCACCTCCTAGATACTGTATCACTCTGTGGCTGGGCAGACTTGCTCTACAAGACACTCCCCCCTAGATACTTCATCACTTAGTAGCTCCACTTGGATTCTCCTAACTCCCCGCCACCAGCCGTCCTAACACGAGAGTGACGCCTTAGACCATTCATTCACAAAGCTGGTTTCCGTGGACTAATGATACACTTTCCCAGGGGGCTACTTAACCCTTTTCCTCCCACAGACATGTTCCAATATGTCTTAAGTTCCTTGTTTTTTCTCTCCAAATTTAAACTTTTATGATTACCATTATTTGGACTAGAATGAACCAGTTTTGCTCTCGATATATAGGGGTTGAGGAAGAATTATCAGTGGGAGAGGGGGATCTTGTCTACTAACCCCAACCCGTGCGGTACAAGTCACAAAGGGGTCACACACATCGAATTCTTAGGGTCCAAACTCTAGAGTCGAGTGTTAACTTTTTCAGCAGGCGGCCAGAGTTGGTTGGATGACGGAGGAAGGGGTTAGGGCAGAGAGAGAGAACCCTCCATTACCGGACTTGTTCATTATTGAGAGCAGGCGCCCGGTTACCCGGAGACCATTACGCAGCCATAAATAACTGAACGTGCGCCCGCTAACACCGCGTTTCCTATCCGCACTACAGTCGGTGTCAACACCGCCCCCCGGGTACTCAGTACGGTGAGACGAGCGTTACAACGGTTTGTGCACACATGAAAAGTACAGACCAATTTTCATAGGAAAGGCCTTTATCTGACCTCTAGTAAAGTTTGGTTACTATAAGAATCTTTCACCCCAAGCTAATTAGGATATTGTAGGCGTATATAATTTAAAATAGATTTAATCGGACAAATGTCATTCTATACAACCTGCTTCAGTGACCGAACGATCTAAGGCGTCACTCTTGGGTTAGACCGGCCTGCTAATGACGGGGAGATTGGGATTTGAATCCCTGTTGGGTCTACTAAAGATGATTTTTTCCTAAATTGTCCCCTTTCCTTCCAGGAAAACGCATGTAGATTACCTCTAAAATCCTTCTTCCTATTTTATCCTTACCCCGTTAAGAGTAATTATATTTATATATACAGTTCTTGAATATTCGTTATACTGGTATCGCTGCATTTAAACAAAACTTTTTTTTTCGTAATTAAAAAAAATCTCATCAAACGCATGCTTATGGCATATTCAAGAACTGTTGATTTTTATTTTATGTTGAAAATTAAACTAAACGTATATAATGAAACAATAGTTCATTAATTTCATCCAAATAAACGTTGATATAAAAACTACAAAATTATTTCTGAAAATTGACACCTGGACACGGGAATTGAACCGGGACCTTTGGCTTAGCATGCCAATGCTCTAACCACGGAGCTATCCAGGATTCGTCCCGTGCCCAAGGTCATTCTTCACTCATATTTTAAGGCAGCAATTATAATAATTGTATATGTGGCATCAATATAAGCCAACTACCGAGTCGCAGATGGCTGGGTTATCTGATAGCTCGTGATATTATCAGAAATCACACATTTGTAGCCGACGATTTCCCTAAGTCCATCATAGACTCTCTGCTTTAAAATATGAGTGAAGAATGACCTTGGGCATGGGACGCATCCTGGATAGCTCGGTGGTTAGAGCATTGGCGTACTAAGCAAAAGGTCCCGGGTTCAATTCTCGTGACCAGGTGTCATTTTTCAGAATATATCTGAGTGGTGTAATCCCTCACTAAATGCTTACACATTAATTCGGCTATTTGATTCTTAATACAAAATTACTGCCTAGAACTCACTTTTTAGGTTCAAGTGGGGGTGTGCATAGCCTCCGACTCGCCACCCTCTCCCTACAGATTGAATCCTAGATACGTGTCTTTGGAAGGGAAGAGCTTATTAGTTGCTCCATGGCTTCTTTGGTGCTGACTGATGGCTTTGAAAAGTTACCAGACCAAATTATGTATCCCTACGCCGAACCATATGATCTGCAAAAACATGTGTTTAGCAGCTGTCAGTCAGCACCAAAGAAGCCACGGGGCTACTGTAGCTTTATTACACTTAACACACCCTGTATATAACATGTTTTGTTAGATAAGGATGGCACCGGTCTCTTTCGTACTCTTTATATTCTGGGAAATAAACCTTTCTTTCACATGTCTCTTTGATATAAAAAAAATATCTTGTTGATCTTTTCTGAAGCACGTTTCCATTGTTTAATCGTGGTTTTTTTTTTGCCAAAGAAAATTAAAATGTGTTTATTTTTCAATATTCATTCCCCCCTTCTTCACATTCGGATCGTAAGGGGGGGTGACGGGGAAATGTGTTCCCTTTTCTCCGGGAGTTAGTTTTTTTTCATAGACGTGCCCTGATGTTGACTATACATTTATATTATTCCTTTTCTTCCCTTTCCCAACCCTCTTCGCGAACTTGAATAAACAAGGAATAATAATTATGCAGGCTGGAAACTCTCCCGAAGAAGAATCTCGGAGAAGGATTAGCGATGTACGCGACTGAATTATCTGCGGCACATGTGAATACTCTGTAGTCTTGGGGGTAAGGGGCGGGTTACAGGGTGTAACAGAGGAACTAAATTGGTTGGGATTAAAAGGATGTCGGGGGAATGGAGGTAAAATAAACTCCCCCGCTTGATTGCATTTTTAAAAAAAAAAATAATTTGTGTATTCCCAAGTTGTGATAGAGGAAACGTGTATTTCCAAGCTTCGATAGGGGAACGTGTATTTCCAAGTTGCGATAGGGGAACGTGTATTTCCAAGTTGCGATAGAGGGAACGTGTATTTCCAAGTTCGATAGAGGGAACGTGTATTTCCAATTGGATAGAGGGAACGTGTATTTCCAAACTGTGATAGAGGAAACGTGTATTTCCAAGTTGCGATAGAGGGAACGTGTATTTCCAGTTGCGATAGAGGGAACTGTATTTCAAGTGCGATAGAGGGAACGTGTATTTCCAAGTTGCGATAGAGGGAACGTGTATTTCCAAGTTGCGATAGAGGGAACGTGTATTTCCAAACTGTGATAGAGGGAACGTGTATTTCCAAGTTGCGATAGAGGGAACGTGTATTTCCAAGTTGCGATAGGGGAACGTGTATTTCCAAGTTGCGATAGAGGGAACGTGTATTTCCAAGCTTCGATAGAGGGAACGTGTATTTCCAAATCTGTGATAGAGGGAACGTGTATTTCCAAGTTGCGATAGAGGGAACGTGTATTTCCAAGTTGCGATAGAGGGAACGTGTATTTCCAAGTTGCGATAGAGGGAACGTGTATTTCCAAGTTGCGATAGAAGGAACGAGTATTTCCAAGTTGCGAATAGAGGGAAAAGTGTAATTCCAAGTTGCGATAGAGGAAACGTGATATTTTTCCAAGTTGCGATAGAGGGAACGTGTATTTCCAAGTTGCGATAGAGGAACGTATTTCAAGTTGCGATAGGGGAACGTGTATTTCCAAGTTGCGATAGGAACGTGTATTTCCAAGTTGTGATAGGGGAAGGAAGATCATACCGCATAGGTGAACACGTGGGCCAAATGTCAGACTCGCCCGGTCAGGTTTGCTGGTGATAGGGAGGTTTGGGGTTTGAATCCTGGCTTTGTTTACCTAGTGTTTTCCTACTTTCTATCCCTCCACGCAAATGTGGCTACACATCTCCTATCCCAATAGCGTGTGCAGATATCCCATATGGAGAGTAAGATTTGTAGCGCGGAACCGAATACATATTACTCCACATATTCCAGGGTATTCACATTTGATCACAACAATGAAGTATGGATGATAGGATATCATTTATATTGTATGCACACACATTTGCGTCAAGGGGGAGAAGAGAGAGAGAAATCACTTGGTAAAAAGCACTCACAATATTAGATATTAAAATTTTCCGGGACATTTTCAATAAGAAAAATATTCTGCAGTGGCTGCTTGTGGTTGAGAGGTTAAATTTTAGAGATGGCACCTTGAGCTTATAATACTTCAAAATATAGTGTGTTAATAGACGAATGGGCTGTGGACGCGGGGGTGAGGGAGGGATATATAGAAACCACTAAGACGGGGGGAGGGGGGGGGGCGGAATACAAATGTCGAGCCAACCTTAACATTGTATTAGTTAACTTATTGATGATAAAAAAATTGAAGTAAGATTTATCAACATAGCGTGTTTACAAAGGCTTACATTCATTTGTTTCTTTACTACTGTCGCGACATACCCACCGTATCAGGATAGCTTTCGGGAGGGGTAACGTTGCAGGCAAGGTAATTGTGGGGGTTCGATGTAAGCTTACGAATTTTGATTTAATAGTAGTTACTAGAAAAAAAACACAATGTGATGTCAGTCGAAAGATAAAGAAATAAAATAGACTGGACGCCCGTGGTCGTGGAAGAAAACTGGCTTAACTTGCGAATACTTAGACTCGATCTCGGCACCCTGGGCTCAACGGATGCCCTCTAAAAAAAAGTACGAGTGCTACTGATGACCTCGAAGATGTCGTCTGATACGGTACGGCGTTGGACAGCGTGACTGTCCGCGATATCGATGGAATTGTGACGTCTCCGTTGCCAAAAAGTAAAGGTATTTTATACCACTCTATGGCCCCTTTCTGTCCAACTAGTTCAATTATTGTTATGAATTGTCAGCACTCTCCTTTCTAGTACATTACTTCAAACATTGCTCAGTGGTTATTACACAACTTTTTTTTTAGAACCGCGTCATACTACCAGTTCGGGTTAAACGCCTATGCACTAATTACGCTAATCTGTTAGGTATGAGACAGGTTGAATTTGGAGGAATTACATCCGAATTCGCGTGGAGTGAGAATGGAAACCCATTAAGGGAAAAAACCTTCAGTGTATTCGACCGGGATCGAGCACTGTGAGATTAGCGCCTTAGACTGTGCGGCCACCGAAGCTTGTTTTATGATGTTTCTGGTGTTAACGCCTTCAGGAGAAATTAGTCTTAAATATAGACGTTAACATTTGGGATACCCATATATCTATTACATTAGTTTAATTTAATCAGTTAAAATTCTTTTACAGAAATAATCATTTAAAATTTTCCGTCTCACATCTCTCGTGGCCCACCTAAGCTATGAACTTTTGGGGCAAGGGGTCCCGCGCCCCGACTATACGCGTGGACGTGGCTCGCAACATGATTGGTTGACTAGAACACGTGGTGCCCTCCACCTAACCGGAAATTTCACCCTTCGACTGTACGTTAGACCCGCTTCAGTGGCCGCATGGCTTAAGGCGTTGCTAGTGCAATAGACTGGACTGCCGACAACGAGGGGGTCTGTGTACGAATCCCGATCGGGCGTGCTGAGGTTTTCCCCCCATAATAGTTTTCCACTCTCCCTCAACGCAAATGCGGGCACATTTCTCATCCCTAAAACATAATACGCTTTCGGGTTATACGAATTTTAAGATGCGCTGTTAAAATAAGTTGATAGTGCAATCTATCAAGGTAAGACTGCTTGCTACCCTACAGGATATACTGAGAGCACGACTAAAGAAATCCCCCTCGGCTGTGGCTACTGTGTCCGTGGGCAGGTGGAGGAGTGTGTTGGTGGGACAAGCCACCCAGAGCGCTGCGGTCGGCGGTTGTTGGTCACGTCTCTCTTCGCACGGTATAGCCAGGGAGGGTCCGTGTATGTGCGCGCTCGAACCCACGACCACAATTAGTAGTGCGGTCTGCCCACCGCAACTACACTCTACTTTGTCTTAACGGGCTCAACTGCGTCCACACTGGTCCAGGGTTCGATTCTTTACACGGCTGGATGTTGTTCATCTCATATCGTTGGCGACATTGCTGTTATTCACGCCGATATGTGAACATTTGTTTGTCTGTTCTAGTTGTTTTTTTAACCACCGCATATTACTAACTGTTCGGGTTTTTCGCTTATGTAATAATTACGCTAATGGTTTTAGGGATGAAGAAGGTTATATTTAAAGAAAGTATACCCGCATTTGCGTGGAGAGAGGAAAACAGTTTTGTAAAAAAAAACTCAGTACACCCGATCTAAATTCGAACCTTGCTCGCCCCTTCATCGCCAGTCTAGTATACTGCGAGAGTAGCGCGTTAGACCATGCGGCCGCCGAAGTGGGTTGCTCTCGTATTGAGTGAGTTTGTAAGGGGATGGCCGGGCTGAGCGAGCGAACGACTAAAATATAAAATATAACACATTGATTGTAATGGAAATGGCTAGACTGAGGGCGCGCGCTTGAGCCGGAACAGTCTAGTTTACAGGCGCTAGGCAATATTACTGTATGTTGGTTCATTGAGAGCTGGGGAAACTTCTCAAGTTGACATGATATTTGACTTTTTATAATTATCAATAGGTTTAGCACACTTGCTACTAGCAACCTATATTAATTGGTAAGATCATAAACTATATATATGTGTGTATGTGTGTTTTTGTGTGTAAAACTGAAATATTAAAATACTTCATTATTATAATCAATGTAGGCCTTTACAAATAAGAATCACCATTACCGTGGAGAAAGGATGAGAAAACCACAACAATAAATCAGTTATTAAAAACCACCCTCAGTTCACTGAGCCAAGATTCGAACCTTTGCCTCCTTGGAACAGCTATTTGCTAATCACGCCATCTCTCGCACGCTTGTCAGTCTGGCCGAACCCTTAAAGTGATATGCTGCAACAAATAGAACCATTATGGCAAAAATGTGTATATATCAAACAAACAAAGAAGATTCGGTTAAATATATTTGCCTTTGGTCAAAATATGACCGTAATAATGCTGGATTCACACATAAAGCTACGCTATGCTATGCTGTGTGACATTTTATCTCTTGTGTTTCACACAGTGTGCTTTACTACGTTATACTTTGGAAGGTTTAAGAGAGTATTTGAAGTCTTCAAAATAACATGGCCTTTGTAGGGTCTGTCCGTTGTGCGCATGCGCAGCACAAAACTTAGCGCGAGTGAGATGCAAAAATCGCCCGGTCCGCGATTTCGCTCGCATAGCATAGTTTAGCTTCATGTGTGAATCCGACACCATAGCAGCTCCAAAGACATTTATATCAATTTTGTTGGAAAATAGCTCTAATTGGCCATAATTTGTATTTATAAGGTTATAGTAGTCAATTTTCATGCATGTGTTATAGATTCAAAACTGATACAATGACCTTGTTTTAGAGTAATTTTAATATCCTAAGTAAAAATTGGTAAATACACGTCTCGCTAAATGTAGGTGTCTTTACCCATTCACTTTGCTGGTAGGGAATGTTTACAACAAGGGTGCACACGCAACTGGGATTTGGCTAGGCCTAGTAAGAAAATAATGCCAACCTTAATAATATATTAAACTTTCTTTTTTTTAGCATCTTTTAATAGATCTGAAGGAAAATCAAGTCGTAAAGCTGGTCTTAGAGTTAAGCTTATTTATTCTATTAGATACAGATTCAGTGCTTAATGCTTTAGTTTTGGTTAGTACTATTCGTGTTTGGGGGGAGGGGGGCGAAGAGGTCAAATGTCCCGGCTTCTCTCTTTCTGTTGTGCCACTGGTAGATCACTGGTAGATACCAAACTGAGGCTGAAACAGTTTTACTCTTTTAGTCAAATAATTCTAGGGTAACGCGGAGGTTTTTTTTTTTCCAAGAGCGCGCAAAACGAAATGAGCAGATGAGTTTCTTGCCAGAGGGTTGCTCATTCTGCTTTACTAAAGTCTTGGTTTACTCTCTCTCTATCTTGGTTCTTTACACTTTGAATATCAGGATATCCCTTCTCCTAGTCCCCCCCCCCCCCTTTATGTTGTTTATATTCTCACTTCTGTAGAGCCTGTCAACTGCCATTACTTCCCTCTTTCTTTCCTTCCTCCCCTCCCACGGTTATTTCTTGTGTTGCACGAGAGATAGGGGTGGCGGTTAGGGGGAGAAAATCAACCCGTCCCGGGTTTGGGAGGGTGAAATGGCAATCTCATCTGTATGGAAATGAGATGGAAATTGTTGGTATATTTTCGACGCCGGTTATTATTATGGTTTAATACTTTGGCCTGGTATACGGACATGACTGTGGAGGAGGCGGGGGTTGTAATCCGCTCCGGGCCCTCCCGTTCCGCATCATACATTCAAAGGGTAGGATTGGAAGTGGGTGGCAGGGTTGGGGGATAAATGTGACGACTAATAGCATGTTATCCGGCTGGTGAAATCCTCGCATTGCCGGTGTCCTCTCGGGGAAGTGTCATTATGTAAAAAAAAAATACCCCTCTCCCCTCTACTCACCTACAACCCTTCGTATCCATTTACCCTCATCGTTCATCCCTGTGGGGCCTATATACACTAGACACATTATGTACCCAAGCGCGCGTGTTCGGATAAAATGCCGTGTGGTTTGCTATTTATTTTTTATTCGCTTTATTCCTGCCCCAACCCTCCCCTCCCCCTCTCTCTGCACATTTGTTTAACGTAGAGCTTTGCACGCACTGGTGGTCACGTGGTATGAGGCGTTGAGCTTGCAATAGATTGGTATTTCCCAAGGTCTTAGAGAGATAGAGGTGTAAGTTCGAATCTCGGCCGGGTACTCTGATGAGAGTTTTTTTAATCACTGTCGTTTTCCACCTTTAGTATAGTTAGTTAACGCGCTAGTTTTGTGTTGTGCCAGATTGCTGAGGACGGGAAGAACGAGGTATGAATCTCGGTCGGGTGAACTGGGGATTTTTTTCCTAAATGGTTTTCCACTCTCCCTCCACGCAAACGCGGGCTTACTTCCTCTAAATTCAACCTTCCCAATTCCTTATCCATTAGCGTAAATAGTACTCAAGCGTAGTCTATAACCTGAATGGGTGGTAAGACGCGGTGTTAAATAATAACACATAACCATCAACTTATGTTAGCGAAATAATTTTAAGGGGAAAAAAATTGTCCCCTTATGATTGTTACCCGCCCCTTTCTCTATTACAGAGGCAGAGGTAGTAACAAGGGTTATATTTATTTAACAATAAAATAACACAGTACGACTCAATGAGTGAGTGAGACGGGTACCCGTCATTTGGCCTAAAAGGCATTTGGCCTAAAGTGTAGGCTAAACGCCTTTAGGCCAAATGCCTTTAGGCCAAATGCCTTTTAGGCCAAATGCCTTTAGGCCAAATGCCTTTTAGGCCAAATGCCTTTAGGCCAAATGACTTTAGGCCAAACGCCTTTTAGGCCAAATGCCTTTTAGGCCAAACGACTTTTTGTAAAGTTAATTTTTAGACCATTTATTAAAATATGTTTTGCTGTCTTCGGAAACATTCGTTAAGATTTGTAATGATGCTAATAGATGGCGAGGTGTGTAGTGTTTAGTTAAATAGTATATACTACCGTTTCAAAATATATAAGTCTTTTCTCAATTTACTACTTCCCAAGGTATAGCAGCACGTCCATTAACCTGTAGTACCACTTTTGTATGTTGAACTTTTTACATTGCCAAGGTTTTGTTCTAAATTTTGACAAGCCATCTTGTTAATGTGGGGAGTGCCAGGCCACCACCGTGGTTCGGATTCCACGTTAAACTTTAGGTCCTTCATTTCATCTCCCAATCACCCTACCATTACACATTAGCGTAAGTGCGTACAACCCGAACGGGTAGTAAGACGTGGTGCTAATAATAATAATTTTTGTACCGTTTTGTACCAGAAATAAAAAGTTTTGTACCCGTACCGTTTTTTATTAATTAGCACATACATGTGGTCACACCATTTTAATATTTTTTTTTATTTTGAATTTTTAATATATTTTTTTAAGTGCCAAAGTATATTTTATCAGTTTTCTAAGTATATTTGTTTATTAATTTTGCTAAATGAATTAATCAATCATTCATTTTTTAATAATCATATTAACTTACTCGAGTTTGCCCACGGCTTCGCTCACATTTAAGTTGGGTAAATTATATTATTTTTAGCAAATCATCTAAACCAGGTTTTCTCAAACTCTATACTCTTGAGCCTTATATGAACATAAAATTAATTGTTAA
Organism: Timema cristinae; assembly: GCA_039000515.1. Taxonomy (NCBI): domain Eukaryota; kingdom Metazoa; phylum Arthropoda; class Insecta; order Phasmatodea; family Timematidae; genus Timema; species Timema cristinae. Next base: position 22,111,797 of record JBCFYV010011172.1, read on the forward strand.
GACTCTTATTCTTAGAATAAAATAACTTTTTTACGTTAAAATACAAAAATGAGACATTTATTATTTAATTGATTTAATTATTTTCTGATAAGAGCTTTGTAGAAGTTTATAAAAATAGTAAGGTTTTGTAAGATATTAATTAATTTTATTGCTTCATAGGCCAAACAGAATATTAATTTTTTAGTCAATCATAATTTAGGCAAGTCGAAAGAAGTGAGAAATTGGTTCACTCCTCATCTGAAATCCCTTCGCGCCTCGCAGTTTGAGAAACCATGATCTAAACTACCAAAAATACAATTTCAGACACGTATGAGGCGAAAACTTTGTATGTTGATGAAGCCACAAATTAACTACTACCTATAAGAAGTAAAATATATTTTATAAATATATATATATATATATATAATCTATTTTATAAATATATATATATATATATATATATATAATCTATTTTATATATATATGCAGTCTTTGCATCAATATTTGCTCGCTTACGCAGAGACATTGTTGAAATGAACACCAAAAGAAATAGTTTAAATTTACTAACTAAACATGAATTAATTTGAAAGAATCACTCTAGTACTAAGCACCTCAGCTTATCAAATAAATTGTTCTGTTAGTAATTGTTTCTATTGGTTTTTGAAAATTTTCCCTTCTCCTCCCCAATCATAATTTCTCTAACTCCCATTTAAACACATAGTTTTAAGAATACTTTCTTTATCTATAGTTGTTCTTCTACCTGCCAGCCAAATTTCGATTTTAAACTATAGATAAAAGGTTTTTTATAACTCCCCCCGCCCCTCCATTGATTTCATGCAGTTACATTTTAAAATGCTCAGACTTATTAGTTATTTGGAGTGGTGCATTTACGGGCATGCCAAAATTCAATTTTTAATGACACTGCACTGAGATGTAGTAGTTTCTATTAATTTTGTAGATTTTGGATTCCTTATTCCCAACCCACTTTGAGAAATTTAGAGTCTAACCTTATTTTGGCTATCTGGGATTTGATTTATCTTTATTTATCTGTCAAAATTTTATTTTTTTCCTAATCTCAAAATGTTTTTTTCTCTATTATACTCCATCACCACTATTTCTCAGAATGCAATTTTAAATAATAATAATAATAATAATAATAATAATAATATATTATTATTATTATTATTTATGTAAATGTCTATTTGTATTGTTTCCCGTACCTAATTAATACATTTAAATTATTTACAATACAGAGAAGTAATTAAATATATTAGTTTTTGAAAATGTTGACCTCCAAGCTCGCCTTCCTCCTGCAATTACTCAACTCACGAGAAATTTCAAATTTTAAGGTTTATTTGGTCATCTTGATGGGTCCTTCCTTATACTAAGGCTACTAGAGTTGTAGGGAAGGCTCGTTCACTTTACCGGCCAGCACTCAGCTCTACCCTAACACGCAGCGCTGCTGTAACGTCTGCTTGTGAACTAGCCAAGCTTGCTTCTGTTCGGATCATGTGACTGTGTAGTGCAGCACTTTTTTTAAATTATTATTCAGCACCACGTCTTACTACCCGTTCGGGTTATACGCCTAAGTACTAATTACGCTAATGGATTAGGAATTGGGAATGTTGAATTAGTGGAAGTGAACCCGCATTTGCGTGGAGGGAGAGTGGAAAACCATTGAGGAAAAACCACCCCCAGTTCACCCGACCGAGATTCAAACCTCGATCTCCCCATCCTCAGCAGTTGAGCTCAACACGACTAGCGCGTTAGCTATCCACGCCACCGAGGCGGGTGCGCTCGTTACTAACTTCTTATTTATGTCAAGTATGCTTCCAAAGTCAATGTGAATAGTAAATGTTTGTATGTTTATGGTAAGCTTTCTTATTATTTATGCGTGAAGGGTTACGAAAAGTGTCATACCGATACTAAGAAAATGCCGGGTAAGCGTTGTATCGTTGCCGTATGCAATAAAAGTAATCTAAGAGATATGGTGTTATACACCATGACTTCCCTAAAGATTCTGATTTCAGATGAAGATGTATTCCCTTCTGAACGAGATGGAAAATGGAGTCATGATTCATATTTTATTTGCTCAGAACATTTTTTCACCTAATGAATATGAACAAGACCTTCAGCCCTAACTGCTGTAATTTCCTTAAAAAAGCAAATTAAAACCGCCCTTATTTGTGATGTCTCCGAAAATGTTATCCAAGGAGAAAATATATCACCCGTGAATCTAGGCATTGTATTAGATTTACGAAACAAATAGTAAGTGATTTCATGGCGGGTAAACATGTCACCCCCAATAGTTTTACTTTATGGAAAAGTCCCCTTCTATAGTGAATTTAATTATTTGTTTAAATAGTTTACTTAACTGCAAGATTTCACATATGCATTTTATAACCTTATTATCCAAATCGATCTTGCTTCATTAATGTGGACAGTAGTCTGGAAGAGAAATCTCCCCATGCAAGGTGGATATAGTTTTATGATATCCGTGCCATCTTAAAACATACTTTAGAAACATTATTTCTAAATTTAATAAATCACGTGGCTGTTTGACACACATAAATATGTTTTGTACAAGAACATAGTTTATTGTAGTACATGAACAAATGTATATAGTACGCAAGTTAATGAAAGAATTAAGGTATTTGGTGACGTAAGTGTTACCTTAAATTATGTGTTAACTTTTCAATATAAATTTAATAACCCTCTTGTAAGTAGGCCTATTCATAAACCAATTTGTAGTATAGTGAAAGTCTTGAATTTATATTAATGTTCAAATGAGTGTGTCAAACTATATATTTAAAGGGTAATATTAGATTCAGCTACATTTATGTTATATAAGTTGGTAATAATATATGCCCCCCTCAAAGTTGGAGATAATATGTGTGTCCTCCACCTATATCCCCCACCCGCCCCCCCTCAGTTGGAAATAAAGTTGTCCTCTAAGATTGAAGTTCAAATCCCAGCCGGGTGTAACAAGGGTATTTTTCCCTAAAAAGGTACCCCACTCTCAATATACGCAAATGTAGGTACAATCAATCTAAAATGTAACATTCTTCATTCCTGGTTCATTAGGGTAAATTGATGTATGTGTACAACTCAAACGGGTAGTAAGTCACAATGGAAAAAAACCTATTGTGATGACTATCAAGAGTATCGGCGAAGCTTTATTAGTGTTGGGCGAGGTAGTTTGTAAAAACACTATTTTTAAGGAGTTTTTAGGTGATTGACTCCAAGCCAGTGGAAAATATTTGAAAATGGAATGTCACTAAAAGCTATTTGGGGTCTCCCTTAAGCATTTAGAAATAATAATAGATTGTTTTAGAATATTTTTGAAGTTTGATGCAAACCATCTTTCAGCTTCAAATTCAAGTATATCAGAGGGAAGTTTAACAAACTGGAGGAAGGCACATTTCGATGGGGGGAGAAAAATTTGGTAATACCCCACCCTATCAACCCTTCCCTCTTTCCCAGTTCACGCTCAATGAGTGACACTCGATATAAAACTAGTGATAGACACACCGTAGAATGTAGATTATTTCCTCAGAGTCTGACAAACTAACTTAAATCTAGAACAAATAAACATCCAGCCCCCTGACAGTTAATTCATCATTGTGAAAGGGGAAAAGCACAGTCAACCAATGATACGTTTTTCGGACATTCCGGGAATCGAACCCGGGACATTTAGCTCAGTATACAAACACGCTACCAACTGAGATAAAGTGTCGGACTGGGTATTGAAATCAACATTTAGTACGGTTTATGTGTTGTTAGCAAAATAATTCTATATTACGTGATAAAATAATTACACCTCTGTACACAAATAAAAAACTGGTACGTTGGTATTAACGCTGTAAGCTACCTGGTCTCATAAGTCATCGCACTCAAAATATAACTTGTTTTTGAGTGACGCGGAGGTCGGGGTGTAGTGTAGTTCTTCTTTTATATTCATTCATGTATTAAATTATAAAAGACTTGTGAGATTTAAATGTATTTATTGAATGATCATAATACTAGTGTAAATATTTTTATGAGAGTTCGGCCATTCATTTTTTCTGGTACAAAGGCTCCTTCGGTCTAAAATGTGAGAACCCCTGGTCTAAGTCAATATATGTTAATGTGTTGAATAACACGCTCTGGTAGCTTTGTCAGTTCGAAGAACTTTAGTATTAATTTTAACCGAAATTGGGTGGGGTGCGAGTGATTCTGAAGTCTCTATAAGCGAGGTCCTCGGTGTAATAACCCATATCTTGTGTTAAGAGACTTAAAAACTAAAACGAACTTAACTACCAGAATGGTGGCTACTAGTTATATACATTTTCTTGTATACAATGTATGGAAGCTACTATGGTTGTGCTTTTTTCAAATGAGAATATAAGTGGCACTTTTAATATGTGTGTGTTTTGAATATAAAGTCTTAAACCAAGTCTTAAAAAGGAGCCTATGTATACGACTCATCTTCTGTGTCTAATGTTTTAGTTATAAAGTAAATAATTTATGTTTGTATTGAAATGATTAGGGGTTATGGGGGAAGGTGCCCCTTTTACTCCACCCATTGAGTGCGCCACTGGTTCTAAGTAAACGCTTAGTGAGAGGTCATTTTATCATAGATACAATTAATTTATAAAATATGATAGTTATTAAAATGGTTTTTATGAACTTATAATGCCCCTTTTTCTCGTCAAGTGAAAAAATCAAAAGTATATCCATTAGCTTTTATTTAATTAAAGGGTACTAAACTTTTAGTTCAAAACCCTTTTAAAAAGGTTTAGATTATATATATAATGTTAATAATGAATACTTTTTGAGCCAGTGTGTTAAAGAGTCTCTCATTTTATATTATTAAGTCAATATAGTAAGTATAGTATTTATCTTAAAAATGTTAAATAAAGTTTAAATGTAATTATAATTATACAAAAATGTACATTTGTTATATTTGAATATGATGTATTTTCACTGTCTAAAATATGTTTTTCAAGTAAATAGAGTAAGCTCTAGTAGTGTTGTTTTTTCATTGTATCTTCACGCCAGTCAATGCTTTCCACATTTAATAGCAATTAGAAGGTAGGTATGAGGAAGATAAAATTATGAGAAGTACCCTCGTTTGCGTGGAAAAACGGGAAACCATTTAGGAAAAATTACCTTAAGTACACCGTGTAATTGAGCAGGCACGGTATGCACATTTTTGTCCTCGATTCATTATTTTATAGTAAAAATCTTTCTTTCAAAAATGAAGATGAAATACATATTTAAAAAAATTAGATATCACTAAACTTTACACAAAAATATACAAATCAATACATTATTTAGTCTATATAAAGCAAAGGATGAAGCAAGAGAGAGGTACCCGCCAACAACTCGTGAAACTCAAAACAAATTATGTTAGTGGGTTTGAAAAAGAACCAAAGGAATATTGCCGGGGAACAATGAATTTTTTTTATGGTTTATTTCAAGGTCGTTTGCTATTATTAGGAATGGAGGGAGGAAAGGACTGCTGCCTAAACCCACCCTTCAAAGTCTCTTGTAGAGTGCGACGGAGAAGAGAGAAAGAGAAGATTTAGCCTGTTTGCCACGTAACTCAAGTTGGCCCGCCACATTGCTGAAAAAAAACTTTTTTGTCTAATCGTGTGTGCTCTATTTGTGCTCATATGTGCCCGAACATGAACATTTTTGCTGTGAAACTGGCCAATTTAGAAAATATTTAATGTGGTGGGTCAACTTGAGCACAAGCTAGCCCACCACATATTGAAAAACACAACATAACAAAATTTATTTAAGTCAATCCATTGTGCTCCATTTGTGCTCATATGTGCCCGAAAATGAACATTTGTGCTTTAAAATTAGAAAATCTAAAGAACAATTAATGTGGCGGGCTAACTTGATTCTTCCTTATACCATAACCTGTAGAAAAAATTGAATTCAAGCTAGCCCGCCACATTTTTAAATATCAATGTAACAAAATTCTGTTTTCACCATTCGTTTGTTTTTCGTTTGTGCTCATATGTGCCCAAAAATGAGTATTTGTGCTCATATGTGCCCAAAAATGAGTATATGCGCTCTATAATTAGAAAATCTAGAAAACAGTTAATGTGGTGGGCTAGCTTGAGCTCTAGTTGGATCGCCTTCATTAAATGTTATCTAAAAGGCCTAGATTCACAGCCCTAACGTTAATTTTCGGGCACATATGAGCACAAACTAAGAACAAACGAATCGTGAATACATAATTTTGTTACATTGATATTTAAAAATGTGGCTGGCCAGCTTGAACTATATTTTTCTACAGTTTATGATATAGGGAAGGTTCAAGTTAGCCCGCCACATTAAATGCTCTTTAGATTTTCTAACTTTAAAGCACAAATGTTCATTTTCGGGCACATATGAGCACAAATGGAACACAATGGATTGACTTAAATAAATTTTGTTATGTTGTGTTTTTCAATATGTGGCGGGCTAGCTTGAGCTCAAGTTGGCCCACCACATTAAATATTTTCTAAAATGGCCAGTTTAACAGCACAAATGTTCATGTTCGGGCACATATGAGCATAAATAGAGCACAAACGATTAGACAAAAAAATATTTTTTTTCGGCATAGTGGCGGGCCAACTTGAGTCACGTCTGTCTGCCTCTAGGCTATAAGAGTGTCACTTTTTGGAATGGGGGAACACAAGCGATCCTAGCGATGAGATATTTTTACCAACCAAAGCTCGTCAGATTTATCCCTCTGGCCTCTGCTGCATCCATTGGCATTTCGGAGGTCCACTTGCTTACATCGTACGTTTTTCTTACCCTAGGAAGTTATCATCCTGTAAAGACTACCACATTTTGTATTTTTACGTTTTATGAAGACTTAAAAAAAGACCAACGACAATTCCATAAAATCTTTTGTATTTTTTTCACAAGTTGAAATAATTCCTGAGAATGCTTTGCTAATTACTAGGAGGGAAATTAGTATATAGTTTTTAAACAAAGGACCTATTGTGTTAACATAGCCCATGTTGTTAATAATATCACCGTAATAAAAATAGTTACACTGTTTGAAAAAAATAACTGTACTAATTTTATATAATAATAGTTATAATAATTCTAACAATAATAATAGAGTTAAGGATCTAGTCAAAACCATAATTTAAGTTTATATATATATATATATATATATATATATATATATATGACCATTGTAATATTTACTGGAAAAATTTATTTAATGCGTCACTATTATTTATATATTAATTATTAATACAATAGATAAAAAAAAATATGTTCATATATATCTCAGTAGCGCTAAACGAAAATCGGGCGTCACTTCAGACAAATTTAAAGTGGGTGGGTTGAATATTGGTTTCCACTTTCATTTTGCCTTTCGGAATAAGTTGTCAAAAGTCCCCATAATTTGAATGTACGCATATAATTTTACCGAGCGTAAACGATGCTGAGAATAGGATTTTCTTATTGTTTTTCGTTAACTTTATGACCGTGAGATATATTAACAAGGAAATAATATCGGAAATCTATATATAAAAAAGGTGATAGAGTGTTTTGTGAACTACTGATCTAGTTGTATGTAGGATATTGTCAATGTTTTTAGAAATATTGTAACTACCTTGCATCAGTTGTGCTATCTATATTCAGATGAAACAACTAACAGTACCTTTTACTTTCCGAAGATAACCGAAGGTTTTAAATTTACATTTTAGGCCAAATGACTTTAGGCCAACTGCCTTTTAGGCCAAATGCCTTTTAGGCCAACTGCCTTTAGGCCAAATGCCTTTAGGCCAAACGCCTTTTAGGCCAAATGCCTTTTAGGCCAAATGCCTTTAGGCCAAACGCCTTTAGGCCAAACGCCTTTTAGGCCAAATGCCTTTTAGGCCAAATGCCTTTTAGGCCAAATGACTTTTGGTTTCATTTTTAGGCCAAATGCCTTTTAGGCCAACTGCCGCGTCCCCAGTGAGACATTTACGCGTTAGGCGCTGAACAAGAAAGTAACCCAAAACTCAAGCAAGGGGTACAGTACAGCCCAAAGGCCGAACGAAACGTAGGGAGCCACCAACACTAGAGGGGCATAAGTGGCCCGCTTCTCCAAACGATCAAAATGGCATCTCATAATATGTAATGATTTTACAACAATTATTATTATTATTATTATTATTAGCACCGCGTCTTACTACCTGTTCGGGTTATACGCACTTACGCTAATGTGTAATGGTAGGGTGATTGTGAGATGAAATGGAGGACCTACAGTTTAACGTGGAATCCGAACCACGGTGGCGGCCTGGCATTCCCCACATTCACAAGATGTCTTGTCAGAGGTGAAGGAAGGGTTTGGAAATCAAATAAATCTGTGCCGAGACCGAGGATCGAACCCCGGCCGCCAGCACAGAAGTCTGACACCTTACCCCTAGACCACCAGGTCACCCTTACAACGACAATTGACCTCTATGATAATATTAATTTGACCTATCGTAAATAGAAATCGAGAACCTCAAAACAAACCTAGCGCAAATGGCAAATTGGAAAAGAGTAATGGATCCAAAGTTGCCGATACTGACAACCCTAATTTGCCCAACTATTTGATAGGAGGATACATGCATATTTTAATATTGAGACCCAAACATTTATGCCTACGTAAAAATGGCGCTTACCGACTCGTGGTCCCACCTTTTAGTAACATTTAATACTAGGCGTCCAACAATAACAAACTATCTCAAGTTTATGCAATAAAGCTCAAAAGAAGCTTAAAAAGATCCTTTGAATTTCATAGCTGCCCCCAAGATGGTGGTGATCGGATCTCGAAACATATCCGTGAGGCGGATTTAGTAAATTTAAACTTTATTACCACAATCCCACAATGTCTTCCACTAAATACCATGTGACAAAGTTTTTTTGGGGGGCTGGTCGCCCATCATTTATCAAGCCTCAAGGGCAAAGAATAACATTTGGCCGTCATGAAGTGAGAATAAAAATATGTAAATCCAGAACGATAATTTTTAAAGATAAAGATTTAGTGCCTAAAGAAATTTATAATAATTTAGCAAGCCTATCCAATAATCATGCTTCTCACCTTGAAGTCTGAGCGTAATGTGTGCCCATACCAGGCACTCCAACTATTATATATATCCTATAGTAGTGGGATGTGCTCTCGAGCCGCGGGAACGAAGGGTGAAGGAAAGGGGTAAGGGGTAGAAAGGTTCTAGAACATGCTCAACTGATCCACACGCTTCAAACTTGCGCTCAACCACAGTTCACAGAATTTCCGAACATGCTCGGGTGGTGCACATAGAGTTCGCGCACACTGCAGATCATTTGTCTTGGGCGTTTAACAACTGACAGAGCTGGAAGTGAACCTCTGTCCTCGAATCAGTCTAATGTTGATAGTGCTGCGGTGTGTATGACGAGTCGTGATCGTGCCGGGACAGGCCAACAGGGGCCGGGTCGGTGAGTTAAACAACCTCTTCGTATTCATGTTGTAATAAGGTTACATGATTAAAAATAATTTTACAATTAGCAAATTAATTTTTAAACTAATTTAATATTTTAACACCTCTTCTGTCGGTTTTTGTCCTAAAGGCATATAACAGATATATTGTGTATCCTGTCACTAAACACGTGCCTCACGGGATCAGGGTCGTGCGTGCTAACCGCTCACCTAAAGCTGTCGTGCTTTTGTTCTCTCGCTCTCTCTTTGTGGGGTCGACATAATATTTCCTCGTGGGTTTGACACGAGTGCATCATCGCGATTTAAAATTAATCTCGTCGAGGTTTCGCAGACTTTGAATCGGATTATTGTGATGAGATTTGAATTCAACACCGGGGATAATCCCCCCCCCAGGGGTTGTGCTCCTATTGTTGGACAGGGGACGTATGATCAGCGCATGCGCAGTGGCGTTATTGTGTTCAACTGTGTGGTGGTGTCTGGAACACAAGCTCGGATCACGACCGGGTAGCCTCTTCCCACCCAAACTCCTCACTGGAAGTGTTTTCTCATACTCGCTCCAGGCGAATGCTAGTAATTTAACTCTATATAACTTCTTTGGTAGATTAATCCGTTAACCGCTTTTGTGTCAAACGTTTCATTACAAATCTAAAATAATCAGTAAACCCGTGCGAAACTTTCGCACATTCGACCCCCCCCCCCCCCTCCCCGAATAGAAAAAATGATTTAGTCTTTTGTTGGGTTGTTGAAATTAAATACTCGGTGAAGTGTATACACAAAATAGCAAAGAAAGTTTATTAATGTGAACGTATTTACAATTTACAATACCTCTTTGTATACAATATTTGATGTCAGAATGTCTTGAATTTTTTGTTTGTCATTTTCTATAATTGATACAAAAATATTGTTAGATTTAGTGACTCTCGAAAAGGCTACATAGTTGTCTATGAGTAAATACAGCATTTGGCAAATACAATCCAGCTCTTTGAAGCGTCTGTCCCTGAGATCTATGATAGTCATTGCAAAGGCAACAGAAATAATATATAGGTTTTTATTTTAACTTAAATTTTAAACAATGTATTTTAACGTAAACTGAGTATGCTATGTCAGAAGTCTGTAAAAAGTCCTATCCACTGATATCTTATTCATCGCTGTAGATTTTTATTAGTTGAGAAAAAGGGATGTTGACAACATAAATAATATATAAGATATTGTAGGGCTGTGCGAAGGTCACTTTTTAAATTTGGAATCACCCGCTTCTGTGGCTGCATGGCCTAAGGCGTCACTCTAGCAATATACTAGACTGCATATGATGGAAAGCTTGGGGTTCGAATCCCTTTCGGGTGTATTAAGGGTGCTTTATCCTGAAAGGTATTCTCTCCACATTTTGTCCACTCAAATGCGGGTTCGGTTCATACCCATAAAGAACAACTTACTAACCGAATAATTGAGTGCATTTCCCAACTGTGTTATTTCCCTAATTTTCTCTCTTAACATCGTTATTGCTAGTTAAAATTGTTCCTAAAAATTTTAACTCGCTACTACTTTTAATGTTTAAATAATTCATTATGTGCATCTAACCTGTAGGTAAAAAAGAAAGGCGCTGGGGGAGGAACAAAGCTCACTATATTTCTTTATGCTTTCTTAGAGGTTGTTCAAGTTGAAGCATAACATATATTTTGTGTTAACTTAAGTAGGACGAGTTTTAGTGAGGGACGTACTGAAGGGGGTCCCATTTTCTAAAATAAAGGTATGATTGTGGTGTTTTTTATCCTTAAATACTAGCAGTAAAGAAAAGGACAAATTGTAAAAGATCTCCCCGAACCGAGTTTCAATTTTTTAAGTGACAGTGAAAGCGACCTTGGCCAATTTCTTTCTAAGTAGGGAAATACTGTGATACATAGCTCATGTCCTACTTTATCTTCTCATTCAGACGACTGTGATACAAAGTTCATGGCCTGCATTATCTTCTCATTCAAACAACTGTGATACAAATTTCATGGCCTGCATTATCTTCTCATTCACACAACTGTGATACAAATTTCATGGCCTGCATTATCTTCTCATTCACACAACTGTGATACAAATTTCATGGCCTGCATTATCTTCTCATTCACACAACTGTGATACAAAGTTCATGACCTGCATTATCTTCTCATTCAGACGACTGTGATACAAAGTTCATGACCTGCATTATCTTCTCATTCAGACAACTGTGATACAAATTTCATGGCCTGCATTATCTTCTCATTCACACAACTGTGATACAAATTTCATGGCCTACATTATCTTCTCATTCCAACAACTGTGATACAAAGTTCATGACCTACATTATCTTCTCATTCAGACGACTGTGATACAAAGTTCATGGCCTGTATTATCTTCTCATTCACACAACTGTGATACAAAGTTCATGACCTGCATTATCTTCTCATTCAGACGACTGTGATACAAAGTTCATGACCTGCATTATCTTCTCATTCAGACAACTGATACAAATTTCATGGCCTGCATTATCTTCTCATTCACACAACTGTGATACAAATGTCATGGCCTACATTATCTTCTCATTCCAACAACTGTGATACAAAGTTCATTACCTACATTATCTTCTCGTTCAGACGACTGTGATACAAAGTTCATGGCCTGCATTATCTTCTCATTCACACAACTGTGATACAAATTTCATGGCCTGCATTATCTTCTCATTCACACAACTGTGATACAAAGTTCATGACCTGCATTATCTTCTCATTCAGACGACTGTGATACAAAGTTCATGACCTGCATTATCTTCTCATTCAGACAACTGTGATACAAATTTCATGGCCTGCATTATTTTCTCATTCACACAACTGTGATACAAATTTCATGGCCTACATTATCTTCTCATTCCAACAACTGTGATACAAAGTTCATGACCTACATTATCTTCTCATTCAGATGACTGTGATACAAAGTTCATGGCCTGTATTATCTTCTCATTCACACAACTGTGATACAAATTTCATGGCCTACATTATCTTCTCATTCCAACAACTGTGATACAAAGTTCATGACCTGCATTATCTTCTCATTCAGACGACTGTGATACAAAGTTCATGACCTGCATTATCTTCTCATTCAGACGACTGTGATACAAAGTTCATGACCTGCATTATCTTCTCATTCAGACAACTGATACAAATTTCATGGCCTGCATTATCTTCTCATTCACACAACTGTGATACAAATGTCATGGCCTACATTATCTTCTCATTCCAACAACTGTGATACAAAGTTCATGACCTACATTATCTTCTCAATCAGACGACTGTGATACAAAGTTCATGGCCTGCATTATCTTCTCATTCACACAACTGTGATACAAAGTTCATGACCTGCATTATCTTCTCATTCAGACGACTGTGATACAAAGTTCATGACCTGCATTATCTTCTCATTCAGACAACTGTGATGTAAAGATCATGGCCTACTTTATCTTCTTAATCATACAAATTGGTGTTGAAAATATGTATGCATTTTAAAAATATTGATGATATTTAAAAAAACATACTACTTATCATGAATGTCTTTAAGTTATTTTTAAAAATGCCTGAAAATCCCTAAAAATTACTCAAACTAATAAAATTGATATCTTAAATTCCAAAATGGCCAAAAATGACCTATAAAATATACATTTCTACAACAAAGGGATAATGAGCAAAGTTTATATACGTATGAGCATTGTATGTGACGAACGGAAAAAAAAGATGACTTGTCATCAAAATTCTGGCCCAGGTCATGAGCATAGCGGCATTTGGTGATCAACTTTTATAATAAAGGGAAATAACTTATTAAATTTCATTATGCCTGTGATTTAAGAACTACTGAGATAATATTTATACAATTAAACTGAAACCTGCTTCGATGTCCGCATAGCCTAACGCGCTACTCTCGCAGTAGATTAAACTGCCGATGATGGGGAGATTAAGGTTCAGGTCTTGGTCGGGTGTACTGAGGGTAGTGTTTAGAAAATGGTTTTCCACTCTCCCTCCACGCAAATGTGGGTACACTTCCTATAAATATAACCTTGCTATTCCCTAAAACTATTTGTGTAATTATTACATAAGCGTGTAAACCCGAACGGGTAGTAAGATGCAGAGCTAAATTTTTTTTTTAAATAACGTATCAATTGAAAACATATATTTTTGATTGGGGGGGGGGGGGTGGTAAACTTTTTTTTAAACTGAAAAATTATAGGCCTTAACCCATGTTCCCTTTTCACCCCACCTTAAATGTACCGCTTAGCAAAAGGGTTTGCAAAACCTATTTTCACATCTACATATTTCTGGTGTCGCCGAGAGTCGAACCGATGTATTTAGGCTGATGCGTTACCGATTGGACCACACGTGAGATCATCTTCGAGGGAATCTTAGGGTCTTACGGAGAAAAGCTTTATCTTCGCTCTCTTCTGGGATAACTGTTGTCGGAAGGGGCTACTGGCAACATCGACTAACCAGCACTGCAAAATTCGTCTTATATTTAAGGGGGAGATTGACCACACTAAAACAAGATATTTACAGCGCCTTATCCCCAAAGTAACCATACAGTTCCCTCAGAGATAACATCCGGTGTAAAAAGTGTTCGGGTCGTTGCACTTTATACTAACCTCGCTTCAGAGAGCAAACGGGTCAGTCCCTTGGAGGCGGAGGCAGTACAATATGAGCTATATGGGCTAAATTCCGGGGGCGAATGGGCCTGGTTAATAGCAGCCGTTTAGAAAAAGCCAGCCAGTCTTCCTGCACTAGAAATGTGTTAAAAGGGGATGAGGAAGAGGCGGGAAAAATAAGAGGAAATCGGAGAGAGAGGGGGTGTTGAAAAGTAAAATAAAATGGTTTTTAGGTTTTAGGGTTAGGAAGTTGAACGGATGAAAGGGATTGGAAGGTTTGAGGGGAAGGGGGGACACCTTTGGATTTTTACATCTCCACAGCTCTCTTGCCCCTTTTTTACCCCATTTTTTTGTACCTCCCTTTATGAATAGAGACGAGCCCTTATTTTACATTTTGTATTCCACTCCACCTCCAGCTTTATTTTATATATATTTTTTTTTTTCTGGCGAAGGAGATATTGTGTGGCTAGAGTGGTAGTGGTGGTGTCTCGTAGGTGAAGCAGGGAGCTTACATGGGCAAACGGCGCTGAGCGTCGGCACGTTGGGGATTTATGGCGTCGTGCGACAAGGGCAGATACGCCAGTCGGCTGGCTCGTCGCGGCCCTTGAATCTCTAATCAACACGGTGGCAGGAAAGGGGTGTGTGGGGGTTGAAATTAATAATTCAGCGTTGTTTTAATGTTTGTAAGAGATAGTTAGTTGTCTTGTTTGAACTGAATCCTAGAACAATTACAGTCAACAGTCCAGACTCCAGACAGTTAAATTTAGTGTTTTAGAAAATAAAAAGTTAAGGAAAAAAATATGTACCGTGTCAGAGATATCCGAATATTTACACTGATGAGGCAGCCGAGGGATGTACTCTTATGTGCGCGGAGGTGAGAGAAAGAAACAATTTAGGAAAATTCACGCTCAACGCACCAGTCCACGAAAGGGATTCGATCACCTGACTTAGTCTATATAGGTGCCTCCGACATATAAACTCGCCTTTTCTAGATAGATAAAGAGTTAGGTAACAACAATTTTTGTTGACGTGATAGTCCCTTTTCCTTAGATGTCGAGGGTTTCTCTTTTCCCGAGTGTAGTCACTGACGATTTGTCTCCTCCTTCCTTAGTCTGACGTGTTGTTTCTCCCTTCCTTTAGTCTGACGTGTTGTCTTCCCCCTTAGTCTGACGTGTGTCTTCCTTTAGTCTGACTGTTGTTATCTCGCCTCCTTTGCTGACTGTGTTTCCCCTCCTTTAGTCTGACGTGTTGTTTCTCTCCTTCCTTTAGTCTGACGTGTTGTCTCTCTCCTTCCTTTAGTCTGACGTGTTGTTTCTCTCCTCCTTTAGTCTGACGTGTTGTTCTCTCCTTCCTTTAGTCTGACGTGTTGTCTCTCTCCTTCCTTTAGTCTGACGGTGTTGTCTCTCTCCTCCCTTTAGTCTGACGTGTTGTTTCTCTCCTTCCTTTAGTCTGACGTGTTGTTCTCTCCTCCTTTAGTCTGACGTGTTGTTTCTCTCCTTCCTTTAGTCTGACGTGTTGTCTTCTCTCCTTCCTTTAGTCTGACGTGTTGTCTTCTCTCCCTCCTTTAGTCTGACGTGTTGTTCTCTCCTCCTTTAGTCTGACGTGTTGTTTCTCTCCTCCTTTAGTCTGACGTGTTGTTTCTCCCTCCTTTAGTCTGACGTGTTGTTTCTCTCCCTTCCCTTTAGTCTGACGTGTTGTTTCTCTCCCCTTTGTCTGACTGTTGTTCTACTCCCTCCCTTTAGTCTGACGTGTTGTCTTCCCCTCCCTTTAGTCTGACGTGTTGTTTCTCCCCTCCCTTTAGTCTGACGTGTGTTTCTCCTCCCTCCCTTTAGTCTGACGTTGTTCTCTCCCTCCTTGCCCCTTTAGTCTGACGTGTTGTTTCTCTCCCCTCCTTTAGTCTGACGTGTTGTCTCTCCCCTCCCTTTAGTCTGACGTTTTCTCTTAGTGTGTTCCCCCTCCCTTTAGTCTGACGTTTGTTCCCCCTCCCTTTAGTCTGACGTCTTGTCTCTCCCCCTCCTTTAGTCTGACGTCTTGTCTCTCCCCCTCCCTTTAGTCTGACGTGTTGTTTCTCCCCCTCCCTTTAGTCTGAGGTTTGTTTCTCCCCCCTCCCTTTAGTCTGACGTGCTGTTCTCCCCCTCCCTTTAGTCTGAGTGTTGTTCTCCCCTCCATTTAGTCTGAGGTGTTGTTTCCCCCCTCCCTTTAGTCTGACGGTTGTCTCTCTCCCCCTCCCTTTAGTCTGAGGTGTTGTTTCCCCCCTGCCTTTAGTCTGACGTGTTGTTTTCCCCCTCCCTTTAGTCTGACGTGTTGTCTCTCCCCCTCCCTTTAGTCTGAGGTGTTGTTTCCCCCCTCCCTTTAGTCTGAGTGTTGTTTTCCCCTCCCTTTAGTCTGACGTGTTGTCTCTCCCTCCCTCTCCCTCCCTTTATCTGAGGGTGTTGTCTTCTCCCCTTCCTTTAGTCTGACGTGTTGTCTTCCCCCCTCCCTTTAGTCTGACGTGTTTCTCCCCTCCCTTTAGTCTGACGTGTTGTCTTCTCCCCTCCCTTTAGTCTGACGTGTTGTCTCTCCCCTCCCTTTGTCTGCGTGTTGTCTCTCCCTCCCTTTATCTGACGGTGTTGTCTCTCTCCTCCCTTTAGTCTGACGTGTTGTTCTCCCCTCCCTTTATCTGAGTGTTGTTTCTCCCCTCCCTTTAGTCTGAGTGTTGTTTCTCCGCCCTCCCTTTAGTCTGAGTGTTGTTTCTCCCCTCCCTTTAGTCTGAGGTGTTGTTTCCGCCCTCCCTTTAGTCTGGGGTGTTGTTTTCCCCTCCCTTTAGTTTGACGTCTTGTCTCTCCCTTCCCTTTAGTCTGACTTGTTGTCTCTCCCCTCCCTTTAGTCTGACGTGTTGTTTCTCCCCTCCCTTTAGTCTGACGTGTTGTCTCTCCCCCTCCCTTTAGTCTGACGTGTTGTTCTCCCCTCCCTTTAGTCTGACGTGTTGTTTCTCCCCTCCCTTTAGTCTGACTGGTGTTGTCTCTCTCCTCCCTTTAGTCTGACGTGTTGTTTCTCCCCTCCCTTTAGTCTAACTGGTGTTTTCTCTCCCCTCCCTTTAGTCTGACGTGTTGTTTCTCCCCTCCCTTTAGTCTGACGTGTTGTTTCTCCCCTACCTTTAGTCTGACTGGTGTTGTCTCTCTCCTCCCTTTATTCTGACGTGTTGTCTCTCCCCCTCCCTATAGTCTGACGTGTTGTCTCTCCCCCTCCCTTTAGTCTGACGTTTTGTTTCTCCCCTCCCTTTAGTCTGAGGTGTTGTTTCCGCCCTCCATTTAGTCTGACTGTGTTGTCTCTCTCCTCCCTTTAGTCTGTCGTCTTGTCTCTCCCCCTCCCTTTAGTCTGACGTGTTGTCTTTCCCCCTCCCTTTAGTCTTACGTGTTGTCTCTCTCCCCTCCCTTTAGTCTGACGTGTTGTCTCTCCCCCTCCCTTTAGTCTGACTTGTTGTTTCTCTCCCCTCCCTTTAGTCTGACGTGTTGTTTCCCCCTCCCTTTAGTCTGACGTGTTGTCTCTCCCCCTCCCTTTAGTCTGACGTGTTGTCTCTCCCCCTCCCTTTAGTCTGACGTGTTGTTTCCCCCCTCCCTTTAGTCTGAGGTGTTGTTTCCCCCTCCCTTTAGTCTGACTGGTGTTGTCTCTCCCCTCCCTTTAGTCTGAGGTGTTGTTTCCCCCTCCCTTTAGTCTGACTGGTGTTGTCTCTCCCCTCCCTTTAGTCTGAGGTGTTGTTTCCCCCCTCCCTTTAGTCTGACGTGTTGTTTCTCCCCTCCCTTTAGTCTGACGTGTTGTCTCTCCCCCTCCCTTTAGTCTGACGTGTTGTTTCTCCCCTCCCTTTAGTCTGACGTGTTGTCTCTCCCCCTCCCTTTAGTCTGACGTGTTGTTTCCCCCCTCCCTTTAGTCTGAGGTGTTGTTTCCCCCTCCCTTTAGTCTGACTGGTGTTGTCTCTCCCCTCCCTTTAGTCTGACTGGTGTTGTCTCTTCTCTCCCTTTAGCCCGACGCCGACGCCGCCGGTCAACGCCGTGGCCAGCTCATGCACCATATGGGGCAGCTGTGGCTACGCGCCGAGGTGCGGGACCTCGAGTCTAGGGTTCGACGCCGGGGGGCGGCCTTCTCTCCCTACCTGGCAGTGGACGGCGACGCTCTCATCTACCACATCCACCTGGTGAAGCAGTTGGTGGGCGCCCGCAAGTTCATCGTCCTCATCCCCAGCGTCGGTGAGTTTCGGAGAGCGTCTAGACCGCTTTGGGCTTTCCTACTTGATTCACTAGAGAATCTTGTACAGAAATATTGATGTCATCTATCATGAAATGACCAGAACAGTAGCTACTATGAAAAGTACAACGCACAGTCATTGTATTCACTCGTGTAAGAATAACTAATTTTTTCCAACAAAATTAAAATTCCTTCTAGAAAATGGTTTGTGATGTATTTTAAGCTTTTCCTAATAACTATTTACAATCTATGAAGGAAGTTGGGATAGACGTCCCTTTTGTTTTCCATGGGTGCGTAACTGATCAATTCACTTTAAAATGCATTGTGGTATTGTGGTATTGTGGCAGTGGTATCTGCGCTGGACAAGTTGAAGCGAGAAGTGAGCAGAGCCAGAGAGGCCATCCGCTGGCTCGAGTCCCAGTTTCAGAGAGGGAACCGATTCCTGAGGGCCCAGCGGAACCACGAGCAGCTTCCTCTGCCCCTCATTAAGTACCCAAAGAAGAAGGACAGGGAGGCCTGGTGAGTAGTTTTTAGTCAATAACTAGGCTAATAATAACATGTGATAAAAACTAGATAGTACAACCTATGTTTGTTGGATATTATAAAAAAAAATGGAAAATTGTTTTGTATTGTGATGGTGGAAATCTTGGACAGTGCCTTAAAGTGGGCGTGGAAAAAAATCCCTTATTATTTACTGTTATGTGTTCCATCTTACAACAGGTCCATTTCTTTTGTCGGTGAAACTTAGACCTCAAATTACCCTGTCCTCTTCCTCCTTCAGCTCCCAGAATTTTCTTCTTTCCTTCAAGTCATCCAGTATTTGCATCCTCCTTCTTCCTGAACTCCTCTTTTACCTCAACCTTTCCTTGTATAACGTCGTGTAGAAGACAGTTCCTCCTAAGGATGTGCCCGATCCAATCTGCACCTAAGAATCACATCCAAAATGATTCTCTTCTCACCAACTCATCTTATGACTTGTTCATTTGTCCACCCGATCTTCTCAAGTCTTCTCCAGCATCACATTTCAAAGCTTTCCCGGGAAATTTCTAAGCCATCACAATATTGATCTCTCGCATTGAGTCACATGACTTAGAAACATATTGTACTTGGTTGAAAACTGATTCCCACATTGTCTGTGACGAGGGGAAACTTATTAATGTTGTGCCAATGTCGATTTGGCGCAGGCTGTTCTTCCAAGTGCTGGAGTGCTGCCACTACTTCAGTCAACAGACGGGCGTGCACGAGATCCAACCAGATATCTCTGTCGTCACACTCCTGACCGGGCATAAGGACGAGCATAACAAGATGGACTTCAGCCCCGTGGGCGTGGCAAAGTCTGCCGGTGAGTACATAATCCGGGTCTGGAATTTAATTAACACCTATATTCGTGTGCATTTCTTAAACATATCCTCATTACAAAAGGGCTGGTGGAGGTGTTCAGGGCTCTCTACTTTGAGCCACGTGAATGGGGCATGATACCAAAAAGATGCACTTTTTTTTTACTAACTAATAGTTTTTTCATCATCGCAAGGAAAAAAACTTCGAGTGCATTTGCTTAAAAATCAACTTTATTCCTCCTTGATGGACTGACATCTACTAACATGGTTTATTAGGTCACTACGCAATTCAACTTGAGCTGTTATCCAGTTAGGTGTTCATTATATCCACATATTCCATAGAATTTTAATAAAGAGATGTAAGTGCCTTCATACATGTGTTAATATATTATTGGCTTTTTTTTAGCTCCGCGTGTCTACCTGTTCAGGCTATGTGGTTATGTAATAATTACGTTAATGGGATTAACAAGACTATATTTATATAAAGTGTACTCACATTTGCGTGGAAGGAGAGTGAGTGTAAACCCATTTGGGAAAAACCACTTTTATTACACCCGTCCGAGATTCAAAACTCTTATCTCCCCATCATCGGCAGTCTAGTATACCCTGAAAGTAGCGCCTTAGATCATGCGGTCACTGAAGTGGGCTATAAATTATTGTTCATTCAGCAATTAAACTAAACACTTTAAAGCCATGTATTGTTGGATCAGCTAAAACAAATTTCATAGAATTGAAGCATTGTTTTAAAAGTAAGCCAACATTGTGCTTTAGACTATGATATAAATTCTAGATTAATACATCCATATTTTAACTAAAGCTTCATCTTGAGGACAGTTACTAATATAGTGATGGTCTTTGGTTTAATTACATCAATTCTAACATAGAGAAACTTCATATAAACCTAATTATTCCATGTATGATCAGGTAAAATAATAGTGGGATAAGACTCGCTTTGTTGGGTGTTTGGTCTAGCGCTCTACTCTAGCAGGATACTAGACTGCCGATGACAGAAGTTTTTCCATAATTGTTTTCCACTCTCCCTCCATGTGAATGCGGGTACAATTCCTCTAATTCTATCCTTCCTGATCCTAAAACTAAAGTGTAATTATTATATATGCCTATAACCCAGACTAGTAGTAAGACGCGGTGCTTAAAAAAATATGGTGTGAAAAGCCACTTTGACAAGTTTTTAGGTATAGGTATCCAAATATATATTAATGCATGTCTGGGCTACATCGCTCGTAGCTCAGTTTACAGAAAGATTAGCCATTACTAATGTACTGTTGCCCAGGAGACGCCCAAATGTAATAATGGTACATCCTTTCCGTGTCCTGATGAGATGAGATGAGGCTGATGGTGAGTGTGAAGGTGATAGGGAAAATGAGGTTGTGGAACCAGTGGAGATACTTAAACTTAACTTAAGCCTAACTAACCAAACCCTGGTGAGCGTTGGGATAATTACCATCGGGTACCATTCGGGAATCAAACCCAGGACCCTTAGATTTGTAGGCAGGTGCACTGACCACTATACCACGGGGCTGGTTTGTCCGAGCATTTGCACGGTGGACTAATCAGAAACTTCACAAAATTTGATTTTTGTTTAATGTTTTTTATGATTTTATTTTTAATAAAAGATTGGACCTTCATATAATGCAGTGTGATATTTTATTGATCTCACTAGCATTGTTTCCCTTAGATGTTGTAGTAAATGATCCAATCTTCCATTTTGCTTAATTTGATCATCAAATTCACTATAATTTAGGTATCCACTTGGAGTTCATTGAAAGCTTCCACTCCAAGTGGAAGGCGTCAAGTAAGAGCCATGGCTGAGAAGGGGCCCACCAGGAGCCATCGCTTGGTGGTCAGTCGCTGAAACACATAATGATATCGGTACTGGAAGAGCATGTAAACATAAAACTGAGAGAGAAGTAATGGCATCGCCTTCGCCATTACATACCCCATGCAGTGGCCAAGGTCGAAGAAGCCGAGGGATCCATTCATAAGCAGCCAAAATGCGCCAGGGTAGGATGTAAGAAATGCCGGTTGATAATCCTGGACCACAGTATGAATTGGAACTATAATTGACATAAAAATATAATTGAGAGCTCATGTTCAGAGGTCACAGACCCATTTGGAATTATTCAGAAAATTTTGTTCAACTTTATAAATTAAATTGTTTAAGTTAACTCGTTAAAAAATTATCTGAATATTTAATATAAAGTGACGGGAACTGTTTTTCAGGGCAGTTCGCTCACTTCCTTTCTTAATTGTTGATGGCGATTCCACTGTAACATGCTACTAATGTGTTGGTGTGTTCGTGATTCTGTTATTTACCAACAGTAAAACTTTCATATCCCAATAGCAATAGCTTTAGTATATAATATATATGGCAGAAGGTAGAGAAAATAAATCTCAAAACACATATACAAACACATAAAAAGAATAATACAATTCACACTTTACACTGCTGTCACATGACACAGATAATGGCTTCCTCTTGAAGAAAATCAATCACTACCCTCCCGATCTCTCGGTAAGGGCTTACTATACCTTCTTCCATATATAACAAAATGAACCTCAAAAAGTGAAAAAAAGTTTTCCTTAAAGATATCTACTATATAATATTATACTATATCAACTTTTTCCAATTGAAGACCCTAGTGCATAATGAGACAGTTCCATTTTCTTTGTTTTTTCAGCAGATGAAAGTATGATCTATATACTACGTATGAATGACATAATTTCTTATAAGTCCATTTACACTAATCATTTTTATTTTTTAACTTTTTTGTACCGTCTAAAAAAATTATGGAAATGTTACTTTCTTGTTATTGCACCAGGATCTTCAATATAAAGTAGTCTTCAGTTTTAACAATGTTATGCACACACATTTACTATGCTTAATATTTTGTGTGATCTAACTTGAAAACCAAGTAAACATCCTGAAAAAAATTGTTTTTATTTATTTTCTAGCTTTCTTGGCTAAATCCCAAACACACCTACTGTCAGTTGATGTGAATTCCTAAAATAAATAATTATGATCTGTGTGTTTTATTCCTTATCTCTTCTAAAATCTTAATATTCTATGAGTAATTAAATATGTTTTACATATAGAGATTTATAAAGTGTAAATTTGAGAGTTGATGGTTCTTGTAAAATCTTGTATGGTCTTTGAATTGAAAATTTTGTATTTAGTTTGGGTTTTTCCAGCCCTCTTTATCTTAAATGTGCCATCTTAAAATGTTGTCATCTTAAAATATTGTAACTCAATTTAAGGTAATTTTTTTCTTTTTTTAAGTCTTTGTTAATTAGAAGCAGTACGAGTGCTTTAAGGTTGAAGATAAAATTTTCAAAAATAAGTGCCCACAATCCTTTACGGGTCTAGAGGGGTAAGGAAGCAAAACATAAAGGATAAGTCAATTTTGTTTATCAGTACTAAACATTTTTTATTATATTGCCAACAAATTTAACTTGTTTAAAAAAAATTGAGTGCTAAATACATGCTTCTTGCTTGTCAGGAGACACAAAAATTAATTCAAATACCACGTTTTTAACTTTGACAATCAAAATCAAAAGAAAATTTAGGTTTCGGATTTGAGAAATCTAGGATTCGTTCCCATCTCTTAGATAAAAGGTTACAAGGTTGTTTCGACATGCTTCACCTCACATTGCTGTCAAGTTAAGTAATATTTACACATGGAAAACAATGACAACTGTCAAAAATGCTGTTTTAATTAATTTTTTTTGCCTTGGGTTGTTTTAAGTTTTATAATATAGGCCTACCAAATGAAGCATGCGTCTGCACAATATATTTCTTGATTTGGTATAACCTTTTGATCAGCTACCATCTTTCTAACAAGAACTCTGAAGGAAGGATGTAAAAATTGTCCCATAATGTTAAAATATGCAGAGAAGTTTTACAATATTAAAGACCACTCCTTTTTTTTTTTTTTTTTTGTATTATTATTATTACGAGTACTCAAAATTTAAAGTTTGAGTTGAGTTTTAAAAGTTGTTTGAACTCTACTTGAAAGTTTTACAAAACTCACCTTTAATTCTTTAGTTTATCTTGAAGTTTTTTAAGTTTAATTAATTTTATTCAATTTTTAATGTATTAATATTGAAGAGTTTCTGACTAACCCATATCTATCTTGGTTAGTTATATTAAATTTAGTTTAAAATTTGGAATTTAATTGGATCATAATTAATTAATTTTTTCATAAAAAATTCTTAAATATGTCTGCCATTATTATTTATTCGCGTATCTTTTACGAAATTTAACTTGTTATTTTGGTAGAATTTGCAAGGAAGAGGACAAAGAAATTATTTGTTTATATGATTTCTCCAAACCCTCATTTCTGTTCCTTCTCCCATAGGTACTTAACAAAATATACTTTAAAAAGTGAGAAGAGGTTTTCTGTAAAAAAGTTCTACTTGAAATACTTGCACATTTGAAACTCTTTAGTCCATCATTCTGTGCTCTGGCACATTTTGAGTCTGCCACTATTAGTTTGAGGGACAGCCACCAGGATGGTGATGTTAGCAGTACATAAGCACCAAAGTTATACATCTGCAGCCGAGTTCTTTGGTTATATATTCTTGTTTTGGCTTGTATTCTGGTTGTATCTTATATTATTTTCTGTTTTAAACTTGACTATACCTTGTAGGACATAACATTCTAGGACCCAGGCATAAAGGGTATACAAAGGGTTCTTAGAAGTCAAATTTGGTGGTCCGGTACTTGTCAGGCCCCGAGGGTGCTGGATTAAATAGTTTTAACTGTAGTACCAATTGTCTTCAAACTCGATCAAAACATGTTGTTTTCAATAGCTTCTGATTTGGACGCTACTCACACACTCATATATATGAATAATGGGTGAGCAGCTTAACTAATGCAGCTTTACTTTATACTCATTTATTGTGTTTTGCTTTTACCTAAAACACACTTGTATATAAAAAAAAATTGAGACTATGAATCTTAGTGTAATATCTGATGTTTGATGCGGCCATTTATAATTTATTATGTGAAGTAAATGAGTTCATTGATTATCATTATTATTATTATTTTTAATTTTCAACCTTAATAAATTAATGTGACATAAATTTGAATTGTAACTAACTGTACTTAAGAAGTTAATATATAGTTTCTTCTCTTGGATTTTACTTTTTGTTTTGCAACCATCAACCCTAACTAAACCTTGCGTTCTTTTAAATGCCTCGAAGGGGAGTATTGCCCATTTTCATTACATGAAAGGGTCCATAGATCAGCAGCTAGTTGTGCATTGGTGTTCTTGACATTTTACCCAGGAGACCAGGGTTTGATCCCAGTCCAGGTTTACTGAGGGTGTCTTTAACCTCTTGGTTTCTAATCCTTTCATCCAAGCTATTCCTGTTACAGTTCCTTTAAATTCAGCCTTCTCATAATTTTCTAGGATTAGATTCAGTCCAATAATCATAGTAATAGTGTTTAGCAATTACATAATTTATGTTTTGGTGATCAACATTAATAGCATTTTACTATATTATTAGTGTTATTTAATAGGTATTGATAATTAGGATAATGAGTTAGACTGGATAGAACTATCTCAAGATAGGTATAGGGTGTAATGAGATGGACTGGATAAAACTAACTCAAATAGAGATAGGGTATAATTAGGTGGACTGGATAGAACTAGCTCAAGATAGGAATAGGGTATGATGAGGTGGACTGGATAGAACTAGCTCAAGATAAGAATAGGGTATGATGAGGTGGACTGGGTAGAACTAGCTCAAGATAGGAATAGGGTATGATGAGGTGGACTGGATAGAACTAGCTCAAGATAGGAATAGGGTATGATGAGGGGGACTGGGTAGAACTAGCTCAAGATAGGAATAGGGTATGATGAGGTGGACTGGATAGAACTAGCTCAAGATAGGAATAGGGTATGATGAGGTGGACTGGATAGAACTAGTTCAAGATAGGAATAGGGTGTAATGAGATGGACTGGATAGAACTAACTCAAGATAGGAATAGGGTGTAATGAGATGGACTGGATAGAACTAACTCAAGATAGGGACATGTGGCATACCTTTGTACGTGTGGCAATGAACTCTCGAGTTCCTAATGCTATCGATAAGGTAACTAAACACCTTCCGTTGTCGGCAGGCACACAGACTAAATGTATTTAGTGTTTATTGCAAGTGAGAGGGAGGTTAGGTTTCATAGCTCCACTTTGTGTACTTAGGTGTTTTCTTTCTACGTGGCTTCCTATAAATGATACCTTTCCTATCCGAACTCCATTAGCATATTTTAAATGTGTATAGCATGGGTGGGTATTAAGAGGCCATAGAGAAAGAAAATGTATTGCTGACTATCAATATCATAAAACTAGTCATCTGCCTACTGAGCTAATGGCCCCGGGTTGGCTTCCCGGCATGGCTGAAAAATTTATCAGTAGTGAAATTGAGGTTTACCCCTTCAGAGTGACAACTTAACGGCCGTCTGTTCTAGTTTTCTGTTAGTTTATAAATCGTGTACTGATACAATCAGTTCAGAAATTGCACATTAATGGGAATAAGGAAGGAAATATAATATTTCATTGGTAACATTGTGTAAAATACATTGAAGTTGACTAGGAAAAGGAATGAAGCAATCCATAAAAGAGTGAGATGGTAGAGAAGGCAATGCTGTGATTAAAGGGTGAATTGGGACACATGGAGATATCCCAATATACTATAGTAAAAATAATAAAAGCATTTCTAAAAGATTGTTTGTTTTTTTTAATCAAAATTTTCTGTGGGTAGCTCTGAAGGTGCCCAGAATATATTATTTATGAAAATATAGATGGATTTTTTATTATTATTATTATTATTATTATTATTATTATTATTAGCACCGCGTCTTATTACCCGTTCGGGTTATACGCACTTACGCTAATGTGTAATGGTAGGATGATTGCGAGATGAAATGGAGGACCTACAGTTTAACGTGGAATCCGAACCACGGTGGCGACCTGGCATTCCCCACATTCACAAGATGTCTTGTCAGAGGTGAAGGAAGGGTTTGGTAATCAGATAAATTTGTGCCGGGACCGAGGATTGAACCCCGGACCCCAGCACAGAAGTCCGACACCTTACCCCTAAACCGCCAGGACACCCATGGATTTAAATGTAAAACTGCCCCAATTGTTGTTTCCTGGTTTTGCTTATAAACATTCTCTAAAGCCAAACGTAAACACATTCGGTTATTGGTAGCCGGTGAAGAATATTTTTTTTTACAAGTAGGAATATTTCAAAGTGTACTTCCAGCTATTGTCTAACAACTGGGAATAATTTTTACTCATACCAATAGAGAGTAGATGATGATGATGATGTTTTAAGTGGGTTGAATGGCGACCTAATCATTGATAATAAAGTTTAAATAACCTATATACTAATAATAAATATATAAATACTTCAGCTTACACTGAAATATAGTATCAGTGATATTTATGAATGTATGTTAGAAGAGCCGCCTTGGTAAACATTTTTTTAGCACAGTCTACTACTACCCATTTGGTTATACACCATGTACTAATTACACTGTTATAGATATTTCAATGCTTTAATCGGTACTTTATAATTTCAGAGCTAGAAGAAAGTTTATTAAATAAGAAAAGTACAAACTTGCCCGACTATTATCACCATTTTGGCCAAAAGTGTGATAGTTGAATTAGACATGTCACCTGGAAATATCGTGTGATACTGAGTAAAGGGACTAGCAGTGCGTGGTGCTTTAAAACACACATCTTATGGTACTAGCGTGTACCTATTTTGTCACTTCCTTACAGTTTGAAAGCACACAAGCGATACCAATCATATAAGAAAATTATTGAGTATCACGACCTTACAATATATATTGTATCGTCCTGGTTAGCATTTCACCTAAGGCATATCCTGTATTGGTTACACTACTGAATCAAATTTACTTCAAGTCCATAGTTAATTTTAAAAAAACGGATCAGTCGTATTTGAAAGATTTTTACTAAACTTAAAGTAGAATTCCCTTGACCTGCGACCAGACTGTTTTCCATAGTTTGTTATTTGGCCAGTTCCTTCGAGGCAACCAGAGTGCACGTCTGGCGTCTCTACATTGCGTTTGTGTCCACACTTTTTTGTGTTTTATGTTTGATTGGGCTGGTTTTCAGAATCTTAATAGATTTATCCTTAGAAGGGGACAAAAATTTAACTGTAGAGGTGACAAAACACCCCTCAATTTTTGACATTTCTTCGCCAGTGTACCGAGACCAACACATAGAAAGAGATCTCAGGAATAGTTGGTGCAATCAAGATAGTATTTTTTATCCAAAATAACAATAACATGGAACATTAAATAAAACACAATTGAAAAACTCAGCTAACTGAGGGATGATCTGTGCTGCATATAATATTAACCACGAATGGCAAGCAAGAGACGCATCTATGAAAACACTGTAATGTGCATCTGCGAGTCGTGCCAAGGGAATCCTACCTTCAGACTTGTTTTGTCTTGAAATGTCAGTGTTTTTAGGGCTAGGCATCCTACCCACAAAACATCGGAACATATTGTATTAGTAATTATAATCTGCTTCGGAGTGCATGGTATACATGTTAATCTCGTCTAGTCTGGTTTACTGATGATAGGAAGGTTGTAGTTCAAACCCCAAACTGGGTGTATTCTACTTAACTAATTCACACTCCTCTATGCAAATGCGAGGATATTCCATCTAAAATTATACCGTCCTTATCCAAACCACTTCTTACTACCTGTTCAGGTTATACGCTTATGTCCAAATCACGCTAATGAGTTGAAGCGTTACGGTCCCGCGAACGGCCCCGATTGAAGTGTTATTGAATTATTAATTGATATTTGACCCGCGATGCGCCATTTAGTTAGCTGATAATTGCCTTGAGATTGAGCACTAATTATTATGATACGGTTTTACGATATATTTTAATTAAATAAATAAGACTTTAAATGTTGCACACAATTTATTGAGATGGTTCTATCTTTGACACTAAAGATATAACTTTAGGTGATACAGTTTATTTGAACTACAGATGATTTTTCTGTTATATTACTACTATATATTTTACCGGCACTGAATATTACTGTCTTTGATTACAAAGTTCTTGTGTTATGGTGTCCACTGTAATGGATTCATACGCACAATCAGCTTATATATGACCTTCCCCTTGCCTCCTGGACCCCCTTGTCACCAGTGTCAAAACCAACTAATAGAAATAGTCCTGGCAACAGATGTTGTGAAGGCTAGCTTCCTATTGGGTAGAGGGAGCTAGCGTCACTTGCTTTTTCTGGTATTACTACGTAGTTGATTTTGAAAGAAAAAATAAGTCTTATGGTGTAATCTATTGAAATCAGTTATGAAAAGGCGTGATTCTCCATGGATAAATTGAGTATACTCAAATTTGCTTGGAGGGAGAGTGGAAAAGATTTTTTTTTTTTTAGAAAATAAGCCCAAGTACATCCAACCGAGATTCTAACCTCAATCTCCCCATCATTGACAGTCTGGTCTACTGCGAGAGTAGTACGTCAGACCATGTGGCCACCGAAGTGGGCATTATGCCACTGAATACTCCCTATATACACTTAGAAAAATAATAATCTATGCATACAGTTATTTATTCGTATCTTTACTACCAGTTCTTGCTATCCAGTCAACTCTTTGGTGCAGTCTGTAGTGAATCTTTCTACTTAGATGATAAGGGTCCTGAGTTTGATTCCTGACACCACTGAAAAATGTGATGAGTGAAATTAGTATTTCCTCTCTTACAGTTACGATATGATGGACATGGTGTTGTGTCTGTTCTAGATTATTTTATTTTTTTAGCTGCGCATCCTACTACCTATTTGGGTGATCTTCTTTGTTTTAAATTAGTTTGTAAGCTATGTGTTAATTATGATCAGTTATTCTGGAAAGTGCTCATTGACCACCCTTAAAATAGACCAGTAAGTGACCAACTCAACAAAACTATCCAAGAATGTGTGGAAAGTTGGAGGGCCATGGTTCCCAAAAGGGGGGAGGGGGAGACTGACAGGGCTCTAGCCTTGGGGGCGAGTTTGTAACATTCATAAATGTTACACTTTCCCCCCTTTAAAAAAATCTCTCACTCCAGGAAGTAACATATGTAAGTCGCCATTCACTATGACATGAAGGTACCAGGTTGTGTGAGCACCACCACTCACTACTAATCGCAACTAGCTGCGATAACCAAAAGAAAACCGTCCCCACAAACTGAAAAACTCCTAAAGAACCTGAACAATATTAAATAACTTACATTGTTTACCCAGTATTGGCTTTTATTATGATTTAAAGACAAGATTTCAAGCAGAAGATACCATATAGGAATTATTCTCTCCCATTTTAAACTTCCAGAACTTAGACAATGTTCAACTTAGCGTGAAATAAGCAAAACTTGTTAATAGATATGAGAAAGATTTGTCAGAAGATTTACTTCATGAAATCCTTCACCTTAAAAGTATTTATAAGACAGTTTTCGGCACTGAAAGTATCCCTGTGAGACTTTTGAACGCAATTTACAACACACAACTGCAAGGTATATTCGCCAATAACTGCCTCGCCATTAATATGTTTTATACAGTACCTGTTACTGTTCCTTCAGCTGAAAGATTGTTCAGCAGACTAGTAAATTCACTGAAAACATGGCGAAGAAGCACAACTGGTCAAGAGCGACTTAATCATCTAGCAATTTTGTGCATCGAAAATGATTTAGCTGAGCAAGTTGATTTTACTGAAGTTATTGAAAAACTTGCATCGACAAAAGCTGTAAAATATACTTCCAGATATTTTTTGATATTAATGTAAGTTTTTATACAAATCCATGTAGTTTTATTTTAATAAATATAAATATTACTTTTGTGTCATTTAAAGTGACTTATTTTATCCTAAATCCTGTAGAGCATCACGCTGGCCTTAACCTTAGTGGTAGGATGGGGGGCCACCAAAGATCCTGGGCTGGGGTCTCGGTTCCGGATGTGGGGGCTACGTGAAGAACTTTTTATCTCAAATGGAGCTAGTTAAAATAAAACCCTGCTCTCCTAAGGGAAGTTTGATAATCGGTACCTGTAATCATACAGTCAGAGGTTACAAGCTCGCATTAGATTGAATTACTGCTGACGGGTAAGTCAAGGTCGCAAACTTGACCAGTTTCATTAGTAGGGGGTTTCCCATCCTCTTTCCACGCTAATGGCTATGCACTTTTCTTTAACATAACCTTCCATATCACTAATACGTAATAAGTAGTTAATAAACTTAAGGCGGTATAAATAGTCTATTTTGAACGTCGGCCAATCCCCCATTCGACCTGAACTGCTTACTAGAAATACTGACCAATACCCCACTAGATATGACTGGTTGTTATTCTTATACTGGGAGATTGGGTGACTCCAGACACTAGACTGTAAATATTGCCCTACAATCCCCCATTCGACCTAAACTGGTTGTTTGGTTGTTTTTCATACCCAGGTAGATTGGTTGCGCTCCTTAATATCGAACGTATTAATAAAATAAAAATCTGGCAACCAATCATAATCTTTGAAGTTACCAAAGTTTTTATTTCCAATTTAAAACTCTTACCTTCCAGAATATATTTTAGAAGCATTTATAAACCCCCCCTGAGGATAAAAGCATCGTACCGGTAAAGTAGTAGGTATACCTTAACCCGGAGTCTTACCCCTCCAAGACGCGCTAATTGGTCCGCTAATCCGCTGCTCCTCGTTAATACGTTATTACTCTCTGTAATTAAGACGGTGGTTATGAAAGCAAGTAGGCGTGGGATGGCGCGCGGGAGAGGTGAACTTGTTATTACCAACCTGACCTAGCCAGTAGTACCACTACAAAACTCGCTCGGGCATTTAATTATAATGAGAGAGAGGGGGTTTTGGGCGTATCAACCTGAAATTAAGATGCTAATATCAACTACACCGTCCCCCCAAGTAAGATTGGAAAATACACGAGTAAGACATTAGCAGAGGACGGGAAACTTCCTCGAGTCATTTTATGACGTGTAATTACCCTACGAAATCACTTCACCAGTCTTTATTCCCCCCTTCCCTTGTTCTAGAGATTAATTAGTAATTACAATAATTGAGTTTATCTTGGGTTTTTATTTTTTTTCACTCTGATACCTTCAAGCTGTGGTCCAAGTTAGATTCTATTTTCTAAGCGGTGTATTATGATAATTGAAGGAAAAACCATGAGAGAGTTTTTTACGCATTAATATATTATTGAAGAAATTAATCAAATATCTAAAGCTATTATTTATGCTTTTTAGTGAAGATTACTCCATCTAGATATCATATTCTGAAAATTAAAATATGACAGCTGGACCTATATTATGTAATTATGTTCTAGATCTAAGGATATAGAAATTTTGTGAGACATGTTTTTTTACGAACTTTTTCTTGGCACCTTAATACCAATACATTTTTAAAGTTAACATAGCTTTTTTAAATTCATAAATACTACAGGCGATATAAAATGTTTGTGTGAAATTTTACAACTTGAGTGTTTAAAATTGAACGATGGTTAATTTTTTTTTCAGAGGTGGGGGTGGGGAAGCGTTAAATTCGAAGTAACGATAACATTCTAATAACTAAAAAATCTTCCCTCAGACTAGGAAATTTATAATACTCTACGAAAAATCTACTTTTGTAAATTTATGTTTAAACAGGCTAGTATAGCGATAATATTATTGTGGTCAAAGGCCAATATTTAAAGATATAGAAGAATAAAAACAAATTCAAATTAAATTATACTTTTATTTGGTTTATTTCGTATAGCTAATACAAAATTTAGCGGCAGTGTTTTTATTTGCTACACCATACCACTCAAAATAGGAATTGATATGTTAGTATTTCTAACCAAAATATATATTAGCCTATTAATCGACTTTAAAACCAAAATCCAACTTTTTATCTAACGACATCAAATCATTTTTATTACCACGAATCAGGGACTCTTCTCAAGTGGGTGGTAACGCGAGATTTTTTTAGGCATTGTGTATTATTATCCGTTTGAGCTATATACCTATGGACTAATTACGCTAATAGGCTATGGATGAGGAAGGTTTAATTTAGAGGAAGTATACTGTACCGTCCCACACTAACTCTATTTAGTTACGGCCACAATAAACTAAAAAAAGAAGGGGCTGATAACTACATGAAAAGGAAAACATTTGCAGGTTAATGAAATATTTGAATTTTATTCAAAATAACAAACTGTGTTAAAACAAGTTGCATGTGGTCTTACAGCTCTTACTGAAGTGTGTTGAAAAACAAAAAATCTTAGCAATTTATTACATTCGCAGTGCGTTTCAAAAGTTTAAGGTATATTATTATATGATATAAACTTGTCTAGAAGAGACCAATGAAATAAACAAAATAGTTGCTATTTTTTTAAAGAAACTTTTCTAAATGATATACAAGCTTCTAACTCACCACAGGGAATTAAGATCAAATAAAATCAAAAAGATCAAAAGCTTAAATTACTAAATATTACAACAATTGCAAAGAGCTTAATGAGCCTCTTTTAAATGGTTTATAACGCATCATATTCACACCAGTGAATAGACTAAACAGTTTTAAATTTATGGAATAAATTTAAATATCGCACCAGATATTTATTTTAACCACAAAGGTTTGACTTCCCGACTAAACTCAAACCTTCGAGGGACAATTACCCTCGTCACTTTTAAAGAATTACTCAAACAAAATTCCCATATTTAAATATTTAATATAAAACTAGAAAAAGTTACGTTACAGAACTTGTAATTTTGCCTAAATGAATCGGCGAATATTAAAGTCAAAACCATACTAAACAACAAAAATAAGTTACTTTAACATTAACTTCAAAGCAAAGAAATCTTCAACATAACCAACAAAAGAAACATTATAAATTTAAAGAATTTAAATTACTGATAACCACAAAAGCAAAAATTAAATATTTAACCCAAATATTGCAAAACTTTTTTTTTAAATGTGGCCATCTCTTTAAACCAAAAAAATACAATGATACTAGCGCCCACGCGGCAACAGGAAGCATTAAGTGCTCTATAACAGAATTTACGTTTAGGATTAAAGTTTTTAGCAAAACATTATCGATGCCTACGCTGACAGATTTCCATAACAAACTAAACCAAAGTATTCAAGAAAATCAAACCCATTGCAGCAATTTATTTTTTAGAGATTTAAACAAAGATATTATAAGCCATCCTGGCTAGATAACGTCCTAGTTCTGAACAGAACTTTTCGTGGAAGTGGCCAAAGTAATAGTCCTGAGATTGTCTGTGTTCCCTCGTTATATAGGTCTAGTTGCAGGGTGGGAAGGTGGGAGTTCTCCTTTGTAATTACGTCACTCGCAAACATCTGGTGGAAAGGCTTCGTTGTATTCGTCACGTAGACTGGGTTCTTGTCTTGATTATCAGCCGCTGCATTCGACTACTTCCCAAACACGAGCAATTGTACAGCTATGCTTGTTTGGTCACGTAAGCCATTCTGGTGTCAAAGAATATAAGTGGTATTCTAATAGTACAGTACGGGCCAATCAGAGCATTGCTAGCTTTCTCCGTTCGAGTTTCAGGCTGCTGCACAGTTGGTAGCTTGTTTTGGACTTTTCTTCATTCTAGCATTCGTGGTGAGCAGGCTGTACTTGCACGTCGGTCTACTCCAGGCCGATATACACGTGAGTAGAGACCTATGTTAGACATAGTAAGATTGTGATGTTTATTACTGCTGGAAGTCTATGAGTATAAGATTGTTTGGGGTAATATTTAAACTGGCAGGTTCTATTGGTATTTCTATTGCACGATGTCTATGAATGTTAGCTTGTTTAGGGGCGGGTAGTAACATTGTCATATTAGCAGTCCGCACTAATGTTACAGTACCTGCACTTACTTGGAGAGAGCGGAAAACAATTTAGGAAAAAATACCCTCGGTACACCCGACCGGGATTCGAACCTCGATCTCCCCGTTATCAGCAGTCTAGTCTATTGCGAGAATGATGACTTCTTAGACTATGCGCTCACTGAAGTGGGTCGACTGCTTGCTATTTGTGTACTTGGGAGATTGGTTGACTCCCGAGACTAGACTATAAATACAGCCCCAAGGATCCATAATTCACACTGACTGATATAATAATACAATTAAGATTGAGGATCTTGGATGTATGTCAACACGTTTAGTGATGTATCTTGGATGTATGTCAACACGTCTAGTGATGTATCTTGGATGTATGTCAACACGTTTAGTGATGTATCTTGGATGTATGTCAACACGTCTAGTGATGTATCTTGGATGTATGTCAACACGTCTAGTGATGTATCTTGGATGTATGTCAACATGTCTAGTGATGTATCTTGGATGTATGTCAACACGTCTAGTGATGTATCTTGGATGTATGTCAACACGTCTAGTGATGTATCTTGGATGTATGTCAACACGTCTAGTGATGTATCTTGGATGTATGTCAACACGTCTAGTGATGTATCTTGGATGTATGTCAACTCGTCCAGTGATTTATCTTGGATGTAGTGAGCCGAGATGTCAACACATGTCAACATTCTCCTGTGTCAGAGTGTACATACAAGGTGAGCAGTGATGAGTAGATGAGGTTAAAGGGGGAGGGGGGAGTTTGCGGTCCCTAGAGGACGCTATGTCCACTAATGTGACCTCACCACCCCTTCCCCTCTAACCCCGCAATGAACCTATGACCCCTACATCTCTCACCCACAATACTAGTAAACCACAACCCCTGAGGTTAGTCCCGTGATCCTCTACAGGCCTAACTACAATTAGTGCGTGGATTTGCGATTACATATGTGGGGTGAAAGTGAAGGGAAGGGGGATAGTGGTTAACATCAGGGTTTGGGGTCGTTGGTTCCGATATTCTCTTCAAAGAGACCTGTAGGCCTAGATGAATGCGGCATCGTTATTTGGGATTGTTAGTATTATTAATAGTTTCAGGTAGCTGGCTAAATAATATATATTCATGTGAATGTAATTTATATACCTGAATAAACCATGGCTAAAATAGTTTCCAGTATTTAAAGCAAATTGAATAATTTAATTCACCAGAGGCCCTAAGGCGTCACACTAGCAATATACTGGACTGCCTATGACGGGGATATAAGGGTTCGAATCCCGGTTGGGTGAACTTACTGTCTGTTTGGGTTATAGACTACGCATATCTACTAACTTTGCCAATGTTCTAGAAATTAAGCATGTTTAATTTAAAGAAAGTCCACACGTATTTACGTGGAGGGAAAGTGAAAAAAGATTAGGGGAAACCGTTCTCATCAGACCCGGCCGGGACTCGATCCCCAATCTCCCCGTCCTCGGCAATCTATTGCGAGAACGATAGACCACCGACGCGGATAATACGTGAAAGTATATCTTAAAAGTTATAACTCTTCTAGTTGTAAAAGACCACTCCTGTAAAAATCGTACATATATGTATTGTGTATCGCGTATATTTGATATTGGTGAAGTGGGAGAAAGGGGAGGGGGGGTGGCATTCTTTAATTTCACTACTCTAAGGGTGGCCCCACATCAAATGCAACATTTAACCTCCTCGCAGTGAAACATTTTGTTGCAACGTGCTGAAGGCATGTCGGTTTCCATAACATCAAATGGAGTGCCCGCCACACACTGGTTGTAACGTTGCTGCTCAGCGCTTTGCAACGACAGGAGATGTTGCGCTGAAAGATGCCTCGCAAGACATTTCGAAATGCGCATGCGCAAATACATGTGCATCTGTTCCTTACAACCTTTACAGTGCGTTGTAGACTGTGCAGTCGTGTGTAGGTTGTGTAAATAATGGAATATGTAGACAATAATTTAAGTTCTTTAATTAAACTAGCAATATCTCTTTTTATTGATTGGGTTACCGAATAACCTCTTTCTTGTTTCTCGACCGATAATAGAATGAATTCTCACAAAAGAGCAGCTACATCTTCTTCTTCACTTGCCATGTTCTTAGCAACTCACTAACTTAAAAAAATAACTCCGCACAGAAACAAAAAAATAACTGTAATCAACTCTTTGAGATCTCAATTACAACTTGTAGTAAATTGTAAAATACCTTCAAGTTGTTAGTCAAAATGTCTCACCGTTAGGTTATCTCTTACACCAAAGGCAACGTTGTTGCGAGACAAATACAACATATGACTTGCGACAATTTATTTCAAGGCCAGATATTGCATCACGTTGCATTTGGTGTAGATAAGTCTAAAACATTTTGACTCGCAACAAGTTATAATGGTTGTATTTCCAGCTGTTTTTAAGTGATCCATCAAAGAATTGAGTACAGTGTTTAGTTAGGTTTTTTAAAAAGTGAATTTGTGCAGCCGGGTGACTATTATGGCCAGTGAAGAAACAGACGTAGCCATTCTTTTATAGAAATTCTTACAGCTTTTTGACGTGAAACCAGAAAAAGAATATTGGGTTCACCTAATAAATATAAGAAGGAAAAATCATTAATATCTTTGTAGTAGAACTCAGTTTTCAAAATCATTTAAATAATAACATGGCCGAATATCCACATGCTATTCAGGCCAGGCGCTGGACTTCTCTTCCCCAGAAATTTTTAGACGCCCCCTTAAATGCGGGGTCCACAAAACATATAGAAAGAAACCTAATGTTTAAGATTTTTACTCTTACTACAGTTTTAATTGTATATACTATCAACCAAATATTAGTTAATGAATATTTTTAATATTCATCTTCACGATACACCTTGTAAAACTTCCAAATGTACAGTTAGCTCTGTCAACATTTCAAATACAGTACTTCTTCTCTCATACATTGATATGGTATTGAAAAACTAAGGAACGTTCCTTGGAACGAGTCGAGTAAGTGTAGTCCGAAACATTTTTGCCACCATCTGTTGGGAGCACACTAAGAAAAGAGCAGCTTATGTAGGTATTGTTACTTTCTCCCCCCACCCCTTATCACAACATACCTAACTACTCAACACATTATTTGCTAACTATGAGAAGTTTGAAAAAAAAAAAGGCAGGGTTGGGGTGTCTGGACCCCTCCCCCCTTGCGACCAACGAAGTGGGTGAAAAATATGCTGCTCCCACCAATGAAATGAGATTCACGAAGTACATGTCCAACAACAATGTAACCCAACGTTGATAACCTCGCCATTCATGAAAGTATCCCTTTTTTTTTGTGTGTTCCGGAGTGCATTTTGTGCTATCTTGCTTTCGTTGGCGCCACACTTTCGTGTAATGTCAACACGAGCTGGAAGATTGGAGAGGGGGGCTAATACCCCCTCCTCCCCCTTCTGTCCATTATTTCTCATCGTGTTACAGGCAGTCAACGGACACATCGTTCTATTATCAGGGCAAGCCATAGTCACGCAGCACGCTCTCTCACAATATATGCGTGTTATGTTATGTCATATGTATGTGTGTGCGTTACACGATGATCACAAAACCAGACCTATTCGATTGGTGCATAGCATCCCCTTATCCTCTTGTAGAAGTAGGGTACAGGGGAGGCTAGGGGTATCTAAAATAGTAAATTCTTCCAGTAGTTTAAAACACCCTAACTTATTTCTGGAAACAACAAACATTATTATTATTATCATTATTACTATTAGCACCGTGTCTTACTACCCGTTCGGGTTATACGCAATTACGCTAATGTGTAATGGTAGGGTGATTGTGAGATGAAATGGAGGACCTACAGTTTAACGTGGAATCCGAACCACGGTGGAGGCCTGGCATTCCCCACATTCACAAGATGTCTTGTCAGAGGTGAAGGAAGGGTTTGGTAATCAGATAAATACGTGCCGGGACCGAGGATTGAACCCCGGACCCCCAGAACAGAAGTCTGACAACCTAACCCTAGACCGACAGGTCACCCAACAGCAAACAAAATGTACATATTGTAACCACCCTGTCCTAAATTGTGATGTTTGTGTGAACTCACATATTAATGCTCTAGTTACATTTGTTTTGATGAGTTTGTAAACAGTAACAGCCGACTATTCAAAAGGCCAGTTCATCGTATATATGGTTCTGTTTCAGAGCTATTCGGAGCTGACAACATAATATCTGTACTAAGGGGTACCTCTGCCCTTTTGTGGGGCTGCAACGGGTCATCGGGTACTTGTGCTGGAGTGTAACCGTCGTGCCCGAGGGGTACCGGGGTTCGTATTCCTGTAGGACCACTGAGTGTGTCACTCGGTTAAGCATTTCTTACCTAACCATTTCTGTCGTGCGCTCCTAATTAAAGTCTTTATATCTCTTTTTGTAAACTTCTATAACATCACATTTTGTAGAAGTTAGTAGTGGTATAGTAAACCCTAAAAACCAAATCCGTTTATAAATTACAAATCCATACATATTTTGTCGCCTCCCACCTCCTCGGCCGTAACCCATCCTGACAATTAGGGACCACGGAACACGGGGAGGTGACATTATTATTTTATTATTATTATTATTATTATTATTATTATTATTATTATTATTATTAAAGCTATTTAACATGTACCTTCTGAACTTATTATATCATCACACAAATTATAGACTTAAATCTAGAACAGGCACAACACCCAGCCCCCCGCCCGTTAACTCATCACTGTGAAAGACGTAAATTCACATTATTTTCACCTATGATAATTTTATGGGCGTGCCAGGAATCAAACCAGGACCCTCAACCTAGTAGGAAGAAGACATGCTACCGACTGAGATAAGTTGTCGGACACATCAAATATTTACGAGAATACGAATAAAGTTCAAAGGAGTAAAATTATAATCTAAATAGCACGATGCACTCGTACAAACTTGCTCATATTGTGTATTATAGTTTGAAAGAAAATTTTCAAAAAATAGGTTTCCAGTAAACAACCCCTAAGTTTCCCTCATAAAAACAAACACCTCATCTTGTTGGCCATAATAAACAGCGAACATTCTCTATATATGGATTTTAAACCAAATTGTTAAAATATTTTCTATATAAATGTCAAATTTTCAAAAATTAGTTATTTGTTAAGTACTCTAAAATTATTTTTAATTCGTGAAAATAAAATCGTATTCTTATTTATCATAAAAAAATATTCCCAGATACTCATTTTGAATAGAGCTGTCAAAATCGATTCCTCGATTCTTACTGGTATCGAAAGAATCGAGAATCAATCTTAATATTACGATTCTCGCTACTCGATTCTTATCTTTCAATAAACTGGCAACTAAACAAAACCGCAACGTTCAGAATAGGTAATAAACGATTATCTCTCACATTAGTTTATTGGCCGTTTCACTTAAATGTCGGCAAATTGTAAATACACCGTAATGGCTTGAATATAGTACGACCCCGAATATAATACAACCCTAACATTTTGAGGTGATCTACATGAAAAATAAATGGTCTCGAAAATAAAACGACCTGACATTATGACAATAACAAGAGGTAAAAAACTTAACAACTTTGACATACTTTTATTAGAGTAAAAGTTAGGTTAGTTATGAGACTGTCAAAATATATTACTGAATTCTAAACAAACAATTGATATATATATATAACGTAGACTAGGGACGGTGACCTGGCGGTCTAGGGGTAAGGTGTCAGACTTCGGCCGGGGTTCAATCCTCGGTCTCGGCAAAGATTTTTCTGATTACCAAACCCTTCCTTCACCTCTGACAAGACATCTTGTGAATGTGAGGAATGCCAGGTCTCCACCGTGGTTCGGATTCCACGTTAAACTGTAGGTCCTTCATTTCATCTCACAATCACCCTACCATTACACATTAGCGTAAGTGCGTATAACCCGAATGGGTAGTAAGACGCGGTGCTAATAATAATAGACTAGGGATGGCATTTTTCCGTAATATATCAATATATCTAACATTAATCGATATATATTACAATGTGTATATCGAAAGCTACGATATTCCTATCAAATTAAAATAGCTGCTCTCCTGTAATTATATTCTTGGTCGCTTTTCAAATTCTAATGTTTTATTTAGCACTTTGAATAAGACAAGTTTAATAAAAATAGAACAAAAATCGACGTAGTTGATAAAATAGAGCAATAAAACGTTATATTTATTTTAATTCGATAGATTATCGATATATCGTTAC
This sequence comes from Timema cristinae, assembly GCA_039000515.1. Classification (NCBI taxonomy): domain Eukaryota; kingdom Metazoa; phylum Arthropoda; class Insecta; order Phasmatodea; family Timematidae; genus Timema; species Timema cristinae. Next base: position 22,152,554 of record JBCFYV010011172.1, read on the forward strand.
CAAAACTGACTCACTAATTTCCGGTGAGCTAACGTACGTAGGATAAGTGGTGGACGACTTGACATTTTTGTAACGTGTGAAATGTGTTCTTCTTTCCGTTATAAAATCCAAAATTGATTGAGTTATTAATTTTGTGTTTATTTGAATTTTTAGTTTTGAAGACTTTTAGTGTGTTTGAAATATCTATAATATTGTGAGATTAAAGTTTCAAGCGACCACGTGTTGTAATGGTCGAGTCCAAGTTTCGTATTGAGGGGGAAGTAGGGTATCAGGCACGTTAGATTTTCTATGCAATAATGCTTGGAAAAATATTGAAAAAGGAAATGTTTAAGAATCGGAATCGAGAATCGAAGAATCGAGGTTGAACTTAAGAATCGGAATCCAGAAAAATAGGTATCTGACATTTCTATATTTTAACTCAATCTTCAAGGCTAATTTCGAAAAATTTAAAAATTTCTATAATTTGTTATAAGTAAACAACCCTTAAATTAATTTAGTTTAGAAAAATAATCGCATATTATTATTTATCGTGTAAAAAAGCCCTCGATCGTTAGAAGTTTTTTTTTAAATCACATTTTACAAAGATTTGTCTTTGTTAATCTACATTCAAACTTTAAAAAAAAAATCCTAGATAATCCCTTTAAAAAAATCGTTACAACCATTTTCGATAAATTTTCAATTAAAAAAAATTCACTCATCAGTAACATTGTCCCAAATTCTATAGGATCTAAATATCAAGTTTGAACAAGATCCATCAAACCGTTTGATATGTGTGGCCAGATACAGACAGAAAGAATTGAAAAATCCACTTTTTAGGGGGAGGGGGGGGGGGTCGGACACACATAAAACGTAAAGATTCATCATAATATCGGGATAGAAAAGTGTCACAATTACAATACTTTCTCTTGATATAAGAAAATAAGAAATGTTGATTTTAGTCATGAAAGTAATTTTTTTTTAAAAAAGTCATGAAACTACCTTAAAAACTTATGAAATTTTGAAAGAAAACCTTATTCTGGGGGGGATATTTAATAATTTATTATTTTATAACTTTCTGGTCATAACTCCATTGGAGTTACTAAATGATGCTCCCCTCTACATACAAGCAAATGCGGGTAAATTTTCTCTATATTCTACCTTCCTCGTCTCTAACACAATATCGTTATTAATATGTATAAATATTTAGGGCTTTACGTTTTGCCGAACGGATAGAAAATTGCGATACAAATATATATATTTTTTTAGAATAATCAATTACGTAGCCTGCCCATATTTTCCATACAAGCAATAATGTTTTATTTCACATTTTTGTGGTCGCATTAATAAACTAGTTGTGTATGTATTTTGAGACACACTATAAGTGCAAACTGCAGTTGAGTATGTTAAAGTTAACACACACATGAACACACACACACTACTGTCAAGTGATGTGATGACGTGTACGCTTGCGGTGTTGCGGTTTGCCTAATGGGGAAGAAGCGGTTCGCCGCGAAACTGACCGCAGCTTTATACAATTTGAAGAGCCACAGAATGGTTGCTACGAAGCGGACGGGGCTTACACCCACGGACTCCCGGTGCGCGGCGCACGCGCAGAAGTGGCGCATTACATCAGTAGTTGACCTAAAGTTGGTGTTATTGTGAGCAGAGAATGTTTGAGAAGGGGGAGAAGGGAACGTGGGGTTGTAGTAATGATGTGTGATAGGGGATGTTGTATGAAATAATGAAACAATAATTATTATTGACACTTTTTTTTTAAATATAAAAACACACAATGGTGAAATGAATGTTTAACATGGCATAGCATATGTTACATTTTATTTGACTAAAGTATTGTTTTGTTTTAGTACAGTTTGTTTACAAAAATAATGGTCGCCGATGTATACTTTTTATAAGTTTGGACTGTAACTTCTTTTTTTTTTTTTAGAAAACTAAGGCTGTTAAAATTAAAACTTACATTTACGTGGACCACAAACTTATTTTATTTCCGCCCGATAATAAGACTGTCTCGTTATGTGATTTAGTACGTACAGAGGTTCCGGGTTCGATTCCCGGCGTTCCAAGATTTTTCTGTGAAGCAGTTGGTCTGGAACGGGGTCAAACTCAGCCTCGTAAGGACAACATTTTAATGAGAAGCTATTTGAATAAAGAAGAAGCAAATCAGGTCTAGAAAACTGAGATTAATGGCCAGAGGGTTCGTTGTGTTGACCATATGACACCCTATATCCGAATTATCTTTGCCAACAGAAAGCGGCTGCTTGATTATAGGCTAGGCCATGGCGTTTTTTAAAAATCAGTTATCATAAAGTATCTTTAGTATTTCACTTGTCACAATAGGAAATTAATATTCTAGAATCACAGCAGATGGATTTTATAAATATTTCTCCAAATAACTTTAATAATGTAAATCTCTTTTGCAACGACACCCGAATATGGGGGCAGGCGGGCCAAGGTGTCATACTCGTTTATTCTGGATCTCCGGTGACGGGGAGGTTGGAGTTCAAGTCCCGGCTGGGTGTACTGAGGCTTTTTTCCTAGATGGTTTTCCAATCTCCCTTCACGCAAACGCGGGTACACTTCCTTTATATATTTACCTTTATCATCTCCACCCCATTAATGTGGATTTGCGGTTATCCCCAACGGGTGTTAAGGCTTGGTGTAGTACTAGGCTAATAATAATAATCTTATAACGAGGCTATGAGACCTTAGCCCTAGCTCGAACTCGGGTCTGTCTACGTGAAAGTCTTGCGCAAGTATCTTTACGATTAGCTTTTTTTTTTTTTTTATTCATCCGCAATAATTGCAAAACACAAATTTTAATGAGATGTTATGTAAAGTTTTATTTTATTTATAGGATTCCTTAACACAAACAAAAAAAAAAGATAGAGAAAAAGTAGCGTTAATCAACGGTCGGCAACAGAACTTGTGCACAAACATTTAAAAAAAAAAGTATTTTATGTAAAAATCTTTCTCTCTCTCTCTTTGTATAAGTGTTTAATTAATGAGTCACTGTAAAGAGTTCCTTTCTTCTTTACCGTACGTAAGATCAAAATAACGTTTCTGCAGTGGAGATCATTAAATAATTATATAGGTTAGTTTATTTCTGTACTTTGTTTGACAGCCGTGGACTCAAAAGCCTTTTGTACTTGTAAGAAAAAAATTGTAGTCTTTATAAAAGAACAACTGTTAGCTAATGTCACATGAAATAAATCTGAAAGGAAACGGGTAGACTTTTTACTTTTAGTTGTTTTTGTAACGATTATTTTAAAACATCTATTAAAAAAAAAAGAGTTTACATTTATTATGTAAGTCACTTTCCTTGTTTATTGTTTACAGATTGTAACTCTATAAAGAATAAACTAAAATGGTAAGTTGAACAACAGCCATAACAAGAGTTATCACGAGAAAGGTCAACCAACATCTGACGCTTGTGACCGCTGAGGATTCTTTTTTTTAAATATTTAATTGTATACATGATTCTCAAAAGTACACGCCAACGTCAAATAAAATGCCGACTATTGTGTTATAATAGTATTTTTTTTATTTAATTGTATACATGATTCTCAAAAGTACACTCGAATGTCAAATAAAATGACGAATATTTCGTTCTAATTGTTATTTTTTTTTTTTTTTTTGCGTACACGTTCTAACTAGAGGGTTTATATGACGGTTTAATCCGGAAGGTAGGAATTAAGAGGGTAAATAGAGTTAATGAACCTGCATTAGCACGAAGAGGGTGTAGGAAAACTAACAAAACTAAAGTAAGTAATGAAAAAGTTAATATTGACCTAGCACTATGTGCTGCCAGTGCGTTTTGATAGTGCATCCGTAATGGTTGACCAAATTATATTTGTATGTACGATATATGGCCGTGCATATTACTTAAATCTTGAGTTTTGTCTATTATTGCATTTCTCGAGCTATTTGCTTCTGTGCACACTGTTATGTAAGGGAATGTAACCACTATACTTCAATAAATAAAATATAAATGTAAAGGCATTTTAATGAAGCGTCTCAGGGGCTAGCAAAGAACCTCAAGATTCCCACTTGTATATCTTTGCCGTTGCGAACATTTAGAACACAGCGTTCTAATGATACTTTTTCCAACAAGGTTTATGGCAAAACTTTAAACACATGGGAAGAAAATAAATTTGATATCCCAGCAGTTAAAGAAAAACCAGAAGCTTGATGCTTAGACGACCCCCAGGAAAAACAAACACTTTGAGAAATAAAGGAAAAAATAAATGTGTCGATTACTTATTTCAAGGAATTGAGCAATGATTTGATTTTTTTTTAAACATGTTACAAACTAGGATAAGAAGTTTAAACTTGACATTGATATAGCTGATATTTCACTTATATCAAGTATTTTCGGCCTTTCTTATAAGGAATTAGAAGAATAAATAAGGGTTTTAAAATAACGTAACAAAGATGATTATTTTGTGGTATTCTGGGCTGATTTCAAACCACTGGTGTGGAAAATGTATTTATGAAGGTCACGCGTGACTCCTGTCACTAATAACTCTTGATAGTGAGCTTTTTCTAAACTAATTCAGTTCAAGAGTAAACTTAGATCTATAATGAACCAGGGCCAACTGTATAAGTGGATGCATTCATATGTTGAACAAACATTTGCAAAGAATTTGGACGTTGATCTAATGATTGAAAAGCTCAACATATTAATGTCATTAAAATGTCGTTTTTGTCTCTGAACACCATTTTATAATAGTGATTACATTTGTGTGAAGGCTTTCTATATAGTTAAACCATATTCCAAATTTGTAATCTTATCTATATATTAATAAAATGAAGAGTTTGTTTGTATCTCATGAGCATTGCGCAATATACCGCACGCGGGAGTCTGACATTAAAAAAAATTAGTAACCCCGTATGCACATCGAAGCTAGAATTGTACATTTTTTTATTTGGTTATTTTAACTTAATTAAAAACTTGAGTTGGAAGCAAAACAATATTAGAATATGTAAAAAGGAGTTATGGTCTCAAGTGCCCCCTAATGGAAAAATTCTAGGCATGTCAGTGTAAGGTCCTTCTCCAACTATCAAGTGCTGTGTGTGACACAAAAAAAGCGTCTGACCTCCCTTCTTTGCAGTCGGTCACATAAACAAAGCCCTTGTTCAGAAGGAGAAAAGGGCAAGGCCATAGCCAACCAATAATTTCAGTAGGGGAGGGGGGGTGGGGTTGGTGGGTAAATCCCCAATTGCTGGAAGTTGGAAACAATTCTAAATGATAAACAGTTCTAGAAGCTATCCGAAGTGGTTTTTTTCATGGTAGCTGCCAAAGGCTAGGAAAATTTATAAATATTTAAAAGCTCTCGGAAGTGCTT